>CM056996.1:117881572-118336572 GCA_029891345.1 Dryococelus australis
CTAGCTAGCATTGGGGAAATTGGGGCTTCAGTTCCAACTAGATGCGTCGAAGCACACGACAAAATGAGATATTTCATTTAGAAAATTTAAAGTATTCATTGAGTGTGTTTACTGTTGAGCAAACACTTTTCAAATACTTCTGGTTTCTTTGTCATTCCAGTATGTATCATTCCTTACATGTAAAAATTAACCTTGCCATTAACCTTGATGCATGACTCATTCCTACGCTTCTGGGAAGCTCTCTCTACATGAATGACTTCGCCCCATCTTAAGTTGCAATCACACAATGGGCAAGTAACCTCCAAATAAAAACAGTAATGGAGGCGGGACACGTGGTGCACCGAAGTTGACAGAGCCTCAACGTAACCTCCTACCATGTGATCTCAGTTTTTACTGTTCGACATGTCTCTACAAGAAGCCTTCATGACAACACCTCTCCCCAAAGAAACTGCAGTTTCCCAATTGCCGCTCCTGCTAGAAAGACGGCGCATGATTCAAACTTAGCGCCGCTGAAGGGTAATGGGCTGCCCAGCAGAAAGTTATGGCCTCCACAAGCGCGTGGGGCAAGATATGTCATTGCCTCACGCAGAGCGCCGCTACAGATAAGAATGCGGGAACCCATGTGTGATGTGACGTCAGAAACTCCACCACCAGTTTGGGGGGGGGGGGGGGGGTTAATTCCCCCGCACCCCTTTGAGAGCCTCCGTGCTGGGAAAATTAATATAAAATGAGTCCCAGTGCAGGCCTCAGGAGTGATTCTGCTACACCTCTCATTGCAGTGAAGGCGCGAGGGTGTTAGCCCAGTGCAGATTCCCTCACCCGCGCTGTAGACAGCAGAAGAACCAGTGGCCGTTGACGACGCCAACCAGCTCTGGAGGACCGCCACGTACCAGAAGGCCTTCAACCTCTTCGGCTGCCTCCAGTAACCTCCAGAGGCCTTCCACTTCTTCTGCCTCCACCAGCAGTTTCAGAAGTCGTCAATGGCAACGTCACTGTGACGACATGTCCTGGCCCAGCCACGTTTTCACCACTTGGATGAAGAATCCCCGTTTGAAAATAGAACAGTTATGTCCCTTCAGCACAAACCTCCTGAAATTAAATTAGGAATTTATTATTGGCTGTTATCTGTTGAACTAATTCATGATTTCAATACCACATGCCACACCCCGTTATTTTTATCCAGGTTACCTTCATCTGGCATTAATGTAATAACTTCCGCATAATCAATTTTAAACATTTACATTTTCATTGATTTTATTTAGGAGACTGTGGCCCCACCTTTTACAAAATCTTTTCTTAAATACTTATTCTAATAAGCGTATTTTATTTCAATCTAAAGTGAATATTTCCTTTCTTAGCTTTTAATAAACCCTCTTGTTGACCCTTAAGGAATTATGTAATTGGAGTTTGCATTGCCCACTTAAGGTAAAACTGGCTACATGAATGATCGCCATATGGAAAAAAAAACACCTTTTAAGGGGCAAACCGAGATCTGCCAGTGAAATACTGTGTAGCTCTCTGGTAAATCTTAAGGAATGCCCGAATGCACTAGATACTCCTTTTCCATTTGTGGAGTCAAGTATTTCAGTTAGCTTCCTACTCTGCCAGCCTGAGAATGGTCAGGCTGGATAGAGATAACTATTTGATCTACTTGACCCTTGATGGAAAACTCGCCTCAGTCACTAGCTCTCAACGTAAGGACCCTTGGCCTTGTAGATCCATCCATACCTGGTGAATGGCTGGACATGGAGCTACAGGGTGGATCTTTCGTGATAAAGCCAGTTCTCTTAGAAGTACACAATAGGGCCGCTACCTTTACCCAGCTTCGCCTTACAATTTCTTATTTTATTACTTTCTAATTCGGCCTTATGCCGTATTCACACAAAGGTGGGCAGAAGCACAAGCTCAAACAGGCATTTAAGAAATTGGAGGCAGAGATATCTAATACACCCATTCCAGAGATAAGAGAGGATAATCCACTATTCACACCTCCTATCAGGATAGAAAGTAGGATACCATTGGAACACCTACTGGTAGTTCACTTTGACATTGACGTCCTGGGACTCGATCCCACCCTTTTACTAGACTCTTACTCCGCAATCCCTCCACACACACCCCAGGGACCTACAAGCACCACTTGTCTGCAAACCGGTGTCGGCCGTAGCAGCAAGCCAGCCGGAGAGGAGGAGGGTACCGTCGCCTCACGAACAACAGGTAAAGCGTCAGAGTGATACCGCCTCTGTCTCTTGACTTTGTTCGTGTACGTAAGCCAACCAGACCCACTCTTTATTCCGGCGTCCTGCCGAAGTGAGATTAGATTCTCAGGGCATGATCACCGCGACTAGCATCACACTATTTGAAGGCCACCTCCATCACTAAAGCAGGATCTGCGTACCATACAACTTTGAATATGAAATTTATCAAAGGAGTTGCAATCCCCAAGCCATTGATCAGTCAGAACATTCGCAAGGCTCCCAATCAATAACCCTGTTCTTCCAACATTGGGAACCTGATCAAAAGCGTAGCTAGCTAAAGGGCATGTGTGCGATGCCTGTCGATGTCAGGGCTTGTCATTGCGACTCATATTAAATTTAGTGATGCCCCAAATTCATCGTGTATTGAGGTTTCAACCCTCAAACACCGCCCATACTGGAGTTAGTATTGTGTCTAACCCTTTTATGTACAATTGATATCCTATCATTGTACAAGGTGGCTTAAAATGCTTCAACCTTATAAGTGATGTTGCTGCATCAGTTAAATAATAATTTCTTTATTTTTTAAAATATTCCCGGTGTTCTTACTAGCGGATTTTCACACGTGAGAATTGCAGGATGCTGGTCTGTGTGTTTTTTTTCGGAAATCTCCTATTTCCCCCCATTCTTGCATTCGGGCGCTGCTCTATAATGTACATAAATCCCTTGACCACCTCTTTGTTGTAGTGCATATTTTTATTGTCTATTGCTTGGAGCCCTAGGTTCAGTTCGAGACACTCTGATCTATGGAATTTTTTAAGTTGTTAATGTGTGTGGCACACCACCTTACTGCTGAAGCCAGTGCCCAACCGCTGCAGAATCATCCCGTCTAGTCGCTTGAGGTGCAACATGGTTTTCATCATTACACAGATGCCTCTGGTTCCAACAATTCTTTTGGATGTTAGATCAGTGTATTAAACAAAAATAAACATTCCATTCGTCACTGACTTGAATATTATTGTTTTAATGAGATCTTAAGACCTATAACTCTTTCTCCTAACTCAACTACTCAACAGTTTTATATCAGAATATTTTTGGTTGGATTATTTTAAAACTGCTCAATTGAACACAAAGTTTGCATGCAGTAACTGTATAGAACATTTATGCCAGTGTATCGGGGCCCTATTCTCTAACTTTTTACAGTTTTTCTATAAAGACATTTACCACTTAACCATCTTATACACACACACTTCTCTAGGCAAACAACTAGGAATGGCTGGTAATATTTTTTCTGTAATATTTTTTGGGCATTTATTACGATAGATTTATAGACTTACTCTTAAGTCCTTACTGGAAATGATTATTGAAGGTGTGTCGGATGATTGAAACTCACGGAAATTGTATTTGTTCATAAATGATTATAAGATTCGTGTGTATATTTTTCATTTACTATGAATGTTGTGTTCATAATATTTTGCGGTGTGTCAGGTAGTCACACTTGCAAAACCAGATTTAGGCAAATTTAGTAAACATTCCCTTGATTATCAGCAGAAATTTCTTTGTAAGTGAGACCTACTGGTTTAAAGTGTAGATCATTCTCACCCCCAGTTGAGTGTCTCCTTAAACTGTGAGTACTTTGGCACAGTTATGGCAAGTTGAATGTTGTTATTTTGAAAGAAGAATGTAATTTGGCAAAGCTCAGATGTGCTGAGCAGATTCTTGCTAGTCTCCTCCACAAGTAATGCAGCAGAGCAGAAGCAATACTGCCCCATGCGTAATGAAATGATGCCATCGTTAGTGTCCAGTACTTGTGCATTGGCCTTAAGATCCTGGAGAACTGCATCGTCCGACTGTAACAAAATTCATCTCTTTTGTTCTGTGTTGCATATTTGGATTTACATATCGTAGTTATGTTCAAAAATTTTTTAGTGTTCTATAAAAGTGCTACAGTGTGAATCGTTAAAAAAATTCCATTGTGTAAATAATTGAGAAAATTGTATTTTAATGTAAACATTTTATTGAAGATACTGTTAAACATGAATAAATATTTTGCTTTTGTAATGAACAGATGGCTTTCCCATGTGTAGCATGCAGTAAATTAGTAACATCCACAAAACTTACAGTATTTACTTCATATTTATCACAGTTGTTCTTAACTTGATGATAGTCATCTCAGACTGTTCAGTTAAGGAAATGATGAATATCAATTTGCAATTCTGTTGAATATTTACCAGTTCATAGACACTTAGTACTGTAATTTTAGGCAATTTTCTCCCACTTTTCCACAGTTTCTAACATGTGACAAAAATATGTATTCATGAAATACTTCACACTGAAAAATGTTAAGGACTACCTCAAATTGCATACCCAACGAATAATTTATAAAATATTTTTCAATTTGACTGCCTAAAAAACATTGACAGCTTTTTAAAATATTTACACCTTTTTTGGGTTTCATTTTCGTAAATAGTTCAGTTTATTTGTGTGACCTAATAAAGGCTGTTCATGGTAAAGTGAGCACTTTTGAGGCCCTAGTTACTTTTTCCTGTCATCCATTTTTTATCCTTCCAACATGTTTTTAAATAAATATTGCCATGTAAGTAATTAACACAGTTTCTATATTCCACCACACACTGAAGTTAACGTATAAGGCTACAATAAAATATATTTATTGGTTATTATTCCAAATGAGAGGGCTTCAAAAAGTGCTCACTTTACTGTTAATAGCCTATATCAATAATTGATAAGTTGTCAGTAAAATAAAATTCTATTCATACAGTGAATTGTTAAATTTCCTTTAAAAAAATGTGTATCTCAGTATGGTGTATACCTTAATAGAATTCCAATTTTAGCAGTAGTACTGCATTTTTTATAAGTAAACGGTAAAAAAAAAAGAAAATCTACATCTAATGTTAATATAACTTCATACTATATTGGAAATTTTGCTTTAATACCAACCAAGAACATGTTGTCATATATGTATGCATCTATGCCCATCTTGTACTTGAACTGAACAAGATGCGATATTGACTTTATCGGCTTGTCTGGCGTAGAAAAGAATGACATCACTTCACCTGAGAATGTACTCCAAATTAACATAGTAGACACTGTCAACAATGCAATTGTTGTGCGGGCTGATACGCTGTGTGGTAGTCTAGGCACACCTGCAACAAAAGTTTGACAAATCAAATGCATTTTATTTAGGACATTTTAGAATCATAGTTGTGTCAGTGTTATACGTTTTTAGGTAAAGAGATTCTTTTGGCATCCAGTCTGTATGGGACTGGGTCAACTGGCAGGTTAAACTTGTTGCAACCTTTGTCAGGAATTGACAGTCCCCCCTCTGTGCTTAATACTTCTGTTGTATTTGTTAGTGCCAATTCGAATGATAGAGGATGTTACACATACACCTCTCTTTCCAGAGTCCTGCTGGGACCAGCTGTTGAGGTAATGGGATGTACTCCCATGTCTATGAAGACATTACGCTCTCTCACTTTTGCTGCCTCTTCACTAAGTGCTCTTCCGGAGGAACAGTCACTTCCATATCATTCTGGGTGGCAATCCTAATGTCTGTGTGCCCAGGTTTCGCATTGGGGCTTGTGGACATGGGAACCTTGTAGATCCACAGAGATTAGTGATGATGGGACGTGGATGGGAAGACTAAGGACAGAGCAGTGTATGCTGTACAAGACAATGGGTCTTCCCTCCCCCCCCCCCCACATCCTTTACGGAGATTTATGCTGGTGATGTGAAAAGCATGCGAGCTCTTCAGCATACAAAGGGGTAAAGCATGGCTGTGCACTCTTCTGCCTCTAAGGTTACACACACTACTATGGTGTATGGGCAGAATCATGGGCCATGTCAGTTGTTGGACAAGCCGTAACAGCAGTGCATTGCAATATTCCAGGAGCCTTCTCACCAAGGGAGCAAAGGCAACCTTTGTTGACCCTCTGTAAGAACCAAAGGTCAGCCCGTGGCATGCAGCCATAAAACCTAAGATGATTTATTGAATTCGAGAGAAAATGAAAATTTGATTTGTGTACAGTGAACCAATTGAGTACATAAGTTTTATGAAATGTAGCCAGTAGTTTTAATATGGTATATGTAGCTTGTTTAATTGAAACTGCAAAGAGATGTGAGTATAGCTATGCAGTTGGCATGCGTATTGTTTCTTTGGATGATCTCCATGCTCTGCAAAAGTGGATGGTGTTCAGGGGAGTTTCTGGTGCTAAAAGAACTGGCATTGTTCATTTAGAGATTGTATGTCTATCTCTAGTCTTTGCAGCAGTAGCTTCCTCAACATGGCTTTGTCCTACACCTTGCAATACAAGGCCGGCCTCACCAAAACAGGTGAAAGACTGTAATTTTTGATGTCCATTGCTCATCAACCAGTCCTTCAAAAAGACTGAACAGTTTACTTGGCAGAATTTGGTTGTGACATCTTACATTAGCTTTAAAACTTCAAGAATATTATGAATGAGTTGACACAAGGTCTTAAAGTATGTGAATGTAAAGTTTGTTCAATAACATAACAAAAAAAGTGTGATTGTATATGGAACCCATCGGAAAAAGTAGAACATTTCATGAATGTACTAGTATTACAGATTTTCTTGCTACTTAATGGTACATGTACAGTTTTTAAAAATGGCTAACAGAAAAAAAAAAAAAAAAGAGAGAGCACGCGCAAGAGAGAGAGAGAGTGCAAGAGAGAGAGAGAGTGCAAGAGAGAGAGAGATAGAGAGAGATAAAAAAAAAGTAGAATTTTATAAATATTTCAAATGTCAGTCGAAATGAATCCCACATAAAACACTAAAAATGTTACTTTTCATTCATGTGAACCTGTGTTACATAATAATGATCATTTTATTGCTTTGAAAAATTAAAATATTTCAATTTCCTATACTATACAAATAAAACTGAGTTATTATTATCAAGTGCCACCTAGGAAATATATTCATAATGCAGATACCATTTCATGTAATCCTAGTATTTATGGCTATTTAATTTTGTCTCTAAATAATAATGCTTGTATTGTCTTGTGGCTGAATTTTGACACATGTTGGCTGTCAAAACAGTGTGTGATTGTGCACAATTTTCTGAAATTTAAATTGTGTACAATAATTAGTAGAAATAATGAAAAGTGGTATTTGTTCATGTACATTTGTGAGAACAACTATCGATGTGCAGTTTCAAATAAGCTGTAATGTAAAGGTAACATTTAAAATTAGGTGGGTTATTGCTTTTGTTCTTCCTGCAGTTCTTTATTTAAAATAAAATACACTATCTACCAAAAAGTAATTGGGCACCCGTGAAGATAGGTAATTCAGTACGTCAGTTGACTTGTGTTTCATGGCCTTCAGCGTAGGACCGCTGGTGTTTGTCCGTGGTAGCATGAACACAGAGGCCTATTGTAACATTCTGGATAATGAAACGCTCCCAACATTGTGGTGTTTTTACTGAATGGACCCGCGTTATTCCCAGGATGACGATGCCAGGTGCCATGTTTCAAGGGCTACTATGCAGTGGTACGCCGACGACAATGTTCGCCGATTCGACTGGCCTGCCCAAAACCCCAACCTCAACCCTATAGAACATCTTTGGGACAAATTGGATCGCCGGGTGAGGGCTCGTCAGGCGGGGCCAAAATCCATTGCTCAACTCATGGAATGGTTGCAAGAGCAATGGCGATGAATCCCCGTGGATGTCCTGCAAACACTCATAGAGAGCATGCCAGACAGTGTGGCTGCTGTTATAGCCTCAAGAGGTGGCCCTATGAGATTCCAATGGGGTGACGACCACCGAGCAAACATTGTGGACAGGTACCCTATTACTTTTTGGTAGATAGTGTACAAGGCACTATATATTGGTATCTGGAGAATTTGAATTTGGGGTAGTGAAATTGGTTTGTTTGGTCTGAAACCATGCTGTTTATCCATAATATTAGGGTATTGATTTTAATTCTGTTAACACGGCAAAATAAGTTTTCCTTTACCATTTCGTAGTTTTGCATTCAAGTGTATGTGCTAATAAAGTGTGAGAAATTTGCTTAGTAATGGAACATAAAGTTACATGTTATGAAAGAGCATAACTTATTAAAAACCGTTTTTAAGCATTAATTAGAACTTGTGCATCTCCAGAAGATTACATACTTTGCTGGCATATGATCCCTGTCATGAGAAGGTTAACATCGGACACACTCCAGTGCTGGCTGGGGTCTTCTGCAAGTTTTATACTTGCTAACAGCACCGTAGTACTGAGCACCAGAGTTGCCAGGAGCACCATCCATGTGGTGTATGAGAAAGGCAGTAGAAAAACATTGCGCAGAGATGGTACACTTGGTTGCAGAAACAAAATCATTGGCCTGAAACAGCAGGAAAGATTGCAAATTTACATCCAAATTTATTGAATGCCTATAGGTCTACTATGGATTGGTATCAGCGGACTTCGGCTTGGTGACAAATTTTTGATCAGTATCAATTTCAGTGCATAATGAGTGGATCTAGACTCGTTTGTTGAAAAAAGGGAGGGGGGGGGAGATATTTCCCCCTTGTTAAGATGCAGGTCTAGACTTTCAATTTATGACATGGTAGGGGAGCGCTGTCTCATCTTAATTTCAGGTAAACACTATTAAATCAGTTAAATAGCTTTATTTTAAACAATTCTGTTACCTCATTTTAGTTTTAAAACCCTACAGGACAGTTTAATCGTCAACACAATGGTTATGAGAGGGGTGGGCGTGTCCTGTGTGTCCCCCTGCTGTCTGCATCTGCCCCTGTAACAGTGTGTGGTTTGCATTTATTCTTCATAGGACACACACAGAGCTGCAATCAAGAACAATTCAAAACCAGAAGAGGCAAATAGTTTTTATTAATAGTATATTTTTACATTTGTGAAGTACTGTTTGCAAAGGACAAAGGGTTCTCTGTTAAAGCACACATGATGGAAAGCTTTAGAGGTTAGGTCCGGGGACCGAGGAGGTCAAAAATTCCTTGGTGATTACTGGGCCATCGAAGAAGCTAGTAATGAGATGAATGGACATATTAACTAGTCCATTCACGACTGGAACAGACTTATGAAAATCAATCTTTGAAAAAACACTCTAGCCATTAGCTGCATACATAGCTAGTAAAAAAAAGTACGGGTACAGTACCTGCACCTGCCGCTGTGTTTACTAGCTATGTATGCAGTTAATGGCTAGGGTATTTTTTCAGAGATTGATTGTCATAAGTCTGTTCCAGTCGTGAATGGACTATAGTTGTGAGGCTCATGGATATATTAGACATATTGGCATGTTCACCATCTTGTTGAAAATATGCCAGCAACTCTACATTATCGAGTTGCTCTATGAATTCATTGAATATGTGTCCATACACCTTCGTGTTTACAGTTTCCTCGAAGAACATGGGGCCAATATTTCTGGAAGCTGACACTGTGCACAGAACCCAATTGTTTCGGAATGCAATAGAGTTTCATGGAGGTTGTTGGGATTATCTGGAGCCCAATATTGGGTGTTTTGGGAGTTGATGTAACCGGACAGGTGGAATCAGGCCTTGTCCATAAACCAAGTTATTGACAGAATGTCTGGCCTTTCAATGAGCAGATCCTGGAACCAATAGCAATAACGTTTATACTTTTGCAAGCTTGATTGCTTAAATTCTTGCACAACATGTACTCAGTATAATCGTAAATATGATTTCTTTGCTGCTATCTGACATGTGCCGTACGAGTAACCTGTCTCCTGGCTTAAGCGGCGCAACAATTTGTTTGACGAGTTCAGTAAACAATCTTAAACATTGTACACATGAACTTACAGCAATGCAGGTTGATGTTTCCCAATCTCTCTGAAAGGGTTCCCAGTTTTCAAAATAGCAGCAAACTTGTTGGTTTCATTTGAAAGGTTTATACAAACAAATTATATTCTATATGCCAGCTGCATTTTAACCAGTGAATTCATTTTCCAGTACATTTTCACCAAAACAACATGTTGTTGAATTGAGTACTTCATATTTGCGAATACAATGAATGAATCACTATATACAAAGTAGCAATAAGTGAGAATCATTGTCGTTACCACCACCACCACCACCAACTCAACCTCTACTTCCAATCATGGCTGATAATCGTGCCAGGGTTACCAATCTCCATAGAGATCATAAAGTGCACTTTCACACATATCCCCGACTCCCAAAAAGAAAATATTACTCCTTCCAATTGGAAAGGTTTAGAAGGATCACTCTGTAGTATAATATTTTAGTGATTTCTTTAAAAGGTTGTGGTACCTGTTTTAAATAAAATAGCGTGTGCCTGTCTTCCAAAAAAAGTACATATATTTAACCATCTAAGTCTGACTGGTGATTGTAAGCAAAGTATAATGGACATATGGTATATCAGTATACTGACAGTAAAGCATTTCCTTAAAATAAGTGTTCATTAATTATCAGACCAAAATTAAGTAAAATTTACTGTGAAGGAGGTTAAATTTACAGGGACTTGCAGACAAGTGAAATCACAATAAAATCAATATGCTTTGCAGCAAGGTCTTGTACTTTTAGTTTTAAAATGGGATAAACTACAAAAGAAATTAAATATTTGTTTCCATTGATAGTAAACTTATTATTTTGTGTTCTCTCTCTCTCCCCCTCCCCCCCTCCCTCTCTCATCTCTCCCTCTCCCCCTCCCCTTTCTCTCTCTACAGACACACACGCACACACTTTTAGTATTACATTTGTAATCTGTTTTTTGTTCAGCAGCTGCACTAAAGCTATACAAATGGCTCAGTGGCAGCTCGCAATGGATGTATTTGACGCACCGCTTCACCAAAATGTTAAAATTGGTGTTTATTTACTTTGCTTTTATTTTATCTGTTTAACCCATTATTTTATACAATTACTTCCTAAGTTTCAAGACAGAAAAATTTGTTTCTTACGCCGTTCTTTTACTGAGGCATGGAACACCACTAGAATACACAACTACAGCACCATTGACATACAGCCTCGTCGCCTCAAAAATGCAGGTCAGGAAATTGAGAATGTGGTGACCTAGATGGTTTTTGACAGGGATGACATTTGGAAACTGCACGTCTTTTCCTTCCTGCTTTCATGATCTGCCAGCCTCTACTGTTTTGCATCAATATCAGAATGATACTGAAGTGTTTCTAAGCCCAGCCAAAGAAGCGTCAGCCCGCGTCTCTAGACCCGGCATGACAGCACGTACATATTTGTTTATGGTGGTGTGAAGTATGAATCCAATTAACAATATTGTGTGTAACATTAGAGAAATGCCTTTTAATCTGTTTAAGGACAATGTCCAGAAAGACTTGGGAGTGTGTGGAAGACCTGTGCCAGTGTTATTAGTGTCAAAAATGTGTGTCAGTGAAGCAGCAAATAAACAATTCTGTATGAAATTTAAAATTTCATGGTATGATAGATATCAGTGATTGTGTGGCAGCTGTTATATGGAGCATTTATTTTGTTTCCCATATTTGGTGTGCAGCATTAAACTCTATACGTATTTCAGTGCATGAGGAGCTCTAGTGCATGTTAATAAAGCATTTTCCCCTCTATCCTCTCCATTTTTCTCACCACCCTTGTGACCTACTTTTCTGCACAGCGCACAAGTGCTGCAGCTGATCGTCTATGTTATAGCACATGCATTGTCACTAGAAACATAGAACAAGTTATATTTATTTTATGCCCTTGGGAAGATTAATTTCATTGTCCTTCTGTTATGGTGCATGCTGGGAGTTATCAGGAATTATGTACAGGTGAAATTTGCTGCACGTAATTTGTACAAGAGTGACAAACTGCCCTTGTGACGTGGGACTACATTTGAATTGTGTAAAAAGTTGTAAATAAAAATGTATTTTTTAATGTCAGTGTTTTCTATGTGCAGTGATATGTAGAAATAACATGAATACGAGGCAAACCATTTCTGAAGTTTTAAGATGATCGGACTTAACAAAACTCTGTGCGAAATTATTTGCAGATGCATTAGAAAAGTCTGAGATACAGAAAAATTTGCCAAAACATTTATTGTTTATAATTTAGTTGCTTAACTTTTTTGTCCCATATATTTTTCTAAGCTGCACTGTTTTTGAGATATTACGTGAAACATAATTTCATTAAGAGTGACTAGAATATGGCAATTCGTTTAATCGTGAATTGGGAGATCTTTTATATCCACAATCTGTATACCAACATGCTATTCTGAATGAGCTGTGTTGTATTTAATTAACGGTATTGACCTTGTAAGTTCGGCTAAACTAGGTATTTAGACTAGTTACATTATGTGTTTGTGTATATATAAGTACATTATGTAGTTTTTTTTAAAGATAACTGCCTGTTTTACTATCACAGATATTAGAAGTTTCTAGTGATAGACTCCTAGCAGCAACACCTTTATAACCCAGTGAAATCCAAATTCTATTGCCACCATTAGCTCATGGCGTTTAATCTACTTTCTGACTTGCGAGCTGCCACTGATATGGCTCAAATTGTAAGGCAGTAAACTCACTGGAATCGTGTAGTAGGTTGCAAGAAATCCACATATTGGAATGTAAGCGGAAGAATTCCAGAAAAAGTAGCTGCCACATCAAACCCTTCTTTGTACAACATCCCAATGATTCCTTCATTGTCTGTGGCTGATAAACCAGCTAGCTCTTCAGTAATATTTAGGATTGTCCTGCTGACAGTATACAACAATGAGGTTAGTCGAGGATTCTGTCAACATTATCCTCTATAATGAAAATTAAATATATAGAAAACACTTTTGAGGGTTTGTTACATGTCAGCACATTAGCTGTAGGAATGGTCACATGATTGACTACTTTGGTTGATAGTTTCTATAATACTTTGTGCAACAGACGTACATTGGAAATTTTAAACATGGCTTCAGTACTCATTTGATGGAAAACATGTTCATTTTTAATAGTAAGAATTTTTCCTCCATACAATTACATTGGCTAAGCAATAATATACTAGTAGTCTAACGAAAAATTACATATTAAATTTTTTTATTGAAACAGTAGGTACTTGCTATCCAGTGAAGTTATACAGTAAAACTACTATTTTTACACGTGTAGGGACAAATGTAAATGAAGGGGAACAATCCAACTTTTTAAGACTATTTTGAGCAGTTAATGTTAAAGTATATTAATGGACAGTACATATACTGGTTTAGTGTTATAAGATGCCAAATCATATATCAATTAAATTTAAGCACTATTTACTATTTAGGTCAGTTTTTGTAGTAATGTAAAGATATTTAGGGATGGATTTTTCACTACTGTTTGTAAACAGTAATTGTTTGCTTTGATTTTTCCATCATGTTTTATTTACCATTATATAACAGAATAATATATTTATTACCATTTAGGTTATCCTTTGGTCTATAGTCCTACTGCAGAGATGATAAATTATTTTTCTAGTGTAAACATTTTCAAGGGTGATACTTAATTGCATATTATTGCACTCTCAATATGTGCATGAATGTGTTTTCTGCACAAGACTGCTATGTATGAATTTACAAATTTTGTTTTAACGTCAGGAATTTGTACATTGTAAATCTAAGGAAAATGGTGGGACTTGGGTGTAATTGAGGGGAATGTAAAATTAAGGTTCTACTGTAACAGATGGGAAAAATGCAGATGTTAGAAGCAGTTGAGTAATGATGATATTGGTGAAATTATAGTATTGGGACAGTCACTCTCAAGTCAGAGTTCTAGTAGTAAATTTGAGCAGAGAATTGTTCAAGTTGCTTGCTTGATTATTTGAAGAATTATCATTTGTTCCCTTATTTCCACTACTCAGTCAATAGTAGAAATAAGAGCATTTAAATTGAATCGGTGAGATTAAGAAGGGAAAGATTCCACATTTTGGGCAAAATATACTGAGATTGCCATTTATGTCCCGAAGTGAGCTAGGGAGTTAATAAAAGAAAACTTTCCGATGCTGCAAATGCATTTTGTGGGTTGTGGTCGCGAATAGTGAGATGAATAAAAGAAAACATTCCTGGAATATTTTCCTTCTTGGGCTCAGTAGTCACGTAGTGTTCCGATATCCTAACAGAGCACTCTGCTGTGTGTTATCGTTTTCACTGCAGTGTTGATATCTATAATTTGAGGTTAGTGGTGTTTTGTTTTTGAAACAACAAAGTAGTGGCTGTGTTATATTGTTTATAAACAGTTAATGTCGTTACTATTTATAATGTCAGAATCGGAATGTGAAAGTCCTGTGAAGAAAAGAAGAGGAAGTGGAAATATTACAGACAAAATGAAAGAGGCAAGGCGAAAAGGAGAAGAGTTTGTTACGACAACTGGCAGGTTAGTGGAACGAAAGCAATCTGGACCTGATTGTGGCTGTAAGCAAATGTGTACTACGATATTTACAGATGATCAAAAAGAGCACATAATTAACACACTTTATAGTGGAAGGTCAAAGAATGAACAAGATACATATTTAACTAGTTTAATCGAACGTCATGATGTAAGTAGTCATCGACTTACAACTCCCGAATACAAACAGTTTACCAATAGCTGTACATATTTTGCAATGAAGGGATCAGATTGTGTAGAAGTATGTCATTAGGCGTTTTTAAGCCTACACGCCATTTCGAGTAAAGCAATTTTCTGACTTACAAACCTCTTAGCCAAATGAATCTAGCCAGTCGATATACATGGTAAACACAATAACCGTAACTGAATTTCGAAAGAGGCAATAATAAAATTTGATGCCCACATCAAATCATATCCAACAAAAACTGCTCATTATATGTTCACTCCCATTATATATTTGGAAACTGGATCGACCTGCCGACAGATCTATAATATGCTTTTGGAAAAACATCCGGAACTGGAAAGTGAAATCAAAAATGAATTTTTTTGAAACCACTACAAAGACAACTACCATACAGATATAGATTTGGAAGACCACAAGTAGATGTGTGCTCAATGTGTGAGGATTTAAATATAAAAATTTAATCAGCTGCATTGAATGACCATGCAAAATGTGCTGCAGTAGCAGAGTTAATGGTACACAAAAGAAGAGCTTGTAAATTTTAAAAGAAAATCCAAGAAGTGATAGAAATGTGCAGTAATAGAACAGATGTAGCAGGACTTGCCTTCGATTTTGTGCAAAATTTACCACTTCCTTGCATACCCGTGCAGGAAATTTTCTATCTGCAAAAGTTATGGCACTTCTTATTTTGTGTTCATAGTCTAGGAGACCAGAAAGCAACATTTTATACATACCACGAAGGCACAGCGAAAAAAGATCCAGATGAGGTGTGTACCTTTCTCCATGACTATATTGTCAACAAACTATCTCCTGAAGTCAAAGAGCTACGTTTATTTTGTGACAGTTGCCCAGGACAAAACCAGAATCACACATTAGTGAGGTTTTTAATGTCACTGGCTATGACTGGATGGTTGCAAAGTGTGCATATTTATTTTCCGATTCGGGGTCACATTTTCCTCCCATGCGATCGTGATTTTGCAGTAATAAAGAAAGTTGTACGCCGTCTTGACTGAATATATTCACCAGATCAATATAACGAACTGATACATAAAGCAAAGAAGACATTACTAGCTTTTGAAGTAAAGCCCATACGCACTCAGGAAGTATGTAACTTCAAGGCGTGGTGGCAAGGGTTGTTTACTAAAACTATGAAAGGTTTGCTAAGCAAACAAACATTCAAAATAAGCAAATACAAAAATTTTACGTTTACTGAAGAACTGAAGGGTAATGCCACTTGTTGTGACTTTAGTGATGGTCTTCTCAGTGATAATAATAAATGCGTATGGGGGTGGACCCAGGGCGAGGCAACACCGTCCGAGTGACTGGCGTTCCAGCTGGGACCCATAGGTGCCCGTCGTCCCTGAACATGACATGAACGGGACCCTAGGATGGAGCGGCGCTGGAATGCAAGGGAGTACCCTGAGAAAACCAGCCAGCAAGCTGCATCATCCAGCATGATTCCCATGTGCGAAAATCCGGGAGTCGGGGATCGAACCCGGATCGCCTAGGTGGAAGGCAAGTGCGCTAGCCACTGCGCCACCACTGTCCCTGTCTTCTCAGTGATGACTTTAAACTGTACAAGGGTGGTGAGGTTGACCTTCCTACTATCAGTGCGTATGACGAGAAGATACCTATCAAGAAGAAGAAGCTCGAAGATCTTGCAAAAATCTTAAATCATGTTCCTGATGACTGCAAAGACTTCTACCATCAGATGTTATTGTGGCCTACTTCTAATGTGGATGGAGAAAGTGACTAATATGTCTCACGTTTTTTGTGGGATAGACTTGCTATTATGGCATTGTGTTATTTGAATAGTACTTTTATATAGTTTGTGTAACCTAAGGACATGTAAAATAATAGTTATGTTCACTATAGACCTCCTGTTCATACATTTGAGCAATAATTATCATGATTATGTAATCATACTTTTTGTTTTCAACAAGTTCATTCAATTGAGTTCACGGAGGAAAAGATTCCAACAACTTTCCCTCTGTTTTCTGTAAAGAATTTGTACAATATTTAAATATCACTATGTTATCATTGTTTCTGTGGTTATTTGGAATAACTTTGTAATTGTACATTTTTGCTTTCGACTATTGGTTTTTTTCATGTTTCCCAAAAGTTCCACTGCCCGAAATCTTTTCCTTTTTCATCTCACAGATTCAATTGTTGTGTACATAATCTGTCTAGCAGTGATAATGCTATCAAAATCCTGTAAGGAATGACAAACACTTATTATAACCTATACAGACATAGCTAAATTTAGTAGTGTTGTAATTAATTATATTTTGCTTGGGAATCTTTTGTATTTATCTATTACTCACTTTCCCCACGGGAACAATGAACAATATATATAGTGCCTGATATCAGTGGATCTATTTATAAACTTGAGTAACTTAATGGCTTTTTAAGTGGTAGGAAATTTTTTGCTCCATTCTGATAATGGATAGCACTTTGAGAGGCTTGAAAGATGTGATTTTAACGTTAACTAATTCATCATTGATACTCCTTTGTTAAAGGTTGTTATCCCAGTTGGTTCCTTGGCTTGAGGTTGGCGGATGTAAGCACCTGTTCATTCTTGAGGATTTGCTCATACCCTTCCCTGGAAAAAAGTCTGGCTTGGGCCCATAACCAAGTAACAATCACTTTTGCTTTGCCAGGAGCAGTGCAGTGTACCATGATGCCAAGGAAGTGGCAGGTTGCTCATTCAGACAGTTCCTGGACTGAGGTGGCTGATGAAATACACGGGAATACTTCGCTAATGTCTTGTATGTCTGTCAGGAAATCCAGCCACGGTCTTGAGAGTGGCTGCTAGTGGGCGATCAGGCACAAGAAGCTGTTTGTGATTTCATGGTGTATTGTCGGTTGTATTTGCTCCGACTGTGTGGCTTCATCTTACCAAATCTCACACAGCTACATGTATTAACAAGCACCATATATAGAGTAAAGCTTACAGCAACTATTTCTACAATACATGCATATATCCACACATCAAATATGACTGGATGACTTCTTTGGTATTTTAAAAGATCCCTAAAATAACCAAATACTGAGGCGTTATTCAAAATACCTACAAAGCAAGATATTAAAATAGTTACTGCCTCAATTAATATCGCTTATTTCCTACAGGGTGATAAAACTTCAAACATTTGTAGTCAGTCTTGATAATCTCGCATTCTAGACAAAAGACTCCTTTTAAAATATTGTCACTTTAAAAAATGGATGTTGGTATCACTTATTTTCTCATTAACATTTTATGCCATTAAAATTGTATTCCTTGTAAGAGACATTGTTTTTAAGAAACCAAATAGCAACCTATATTGTCAGTTTATAATACTGGCTTTTCAGGCAACATCAGCCCTCAAAACTTTACTGAAATGGATGAAAATAAACATTAGGTTTACGTAACAAATTAGGTTACAAGGTGTAAACTTCAAGAAAATGATTTAGAAAATGCTATGTTTTATACTTGAACATTTGTTTATTTTAGATTAAGTCAATGAACTACCAAGAATTCCAGTCATCTGAATAATTTTGAAAATAGCAACACTACTAAAGCTAATGGTTACAAAACCCATGTCTACTATTTTGACCAAAAGGGCCTTACTTGCAGATTACTTAACTTATTCCACCGTCGCTTAAGTCCCCAACAGCCGAGCCTCTCTGAAGGCCAGTCGGCTGTTGGGTCTATTTATATGAAAAATTATGAAAGGGAAAACAACCCAATTAAATCTTTATTGGTTCAGAATATTCGAGAAACATATTAATTTGCAGATATCCTGTGCGTGTAACGTGCTCTATACAGTTTACACAGCATGGCGTCTCTAGGCACACATGCGACCCTAGCGCCCCAAGTCAGTGGAGTTGTGAAACGCAACCACTGGCTGCCACTCCAGTATGGCGAGAGCCTTGTGTCGGAGCACCTGCGTACGGGTGTTAGCGATGTCACTATGCAATACGTATATATAATCGTTCACCACAGCAAACGTCTGTTGCACCAAGAAATGTAAGTGCACATTCATCCACCTTTATTATTAAGTCTTTTGCAGAGGGTATTTTAAAGTTAATTTCTGCTGTGAAAAATGTATTATTTCGTAACAAGTTGGCAGCCGGGCGAAACTGGCGAACAGGCAAGTCGGAGTGTAGTGGGACAGTCAAGTCAACCGATCAGCTGGTAATTTTCCATAACTGAAAGTGAGACAAGCGTGATGTTACAAGCTGTTTTAAATAAATCAAGTGAGATTTGGTAATTTTTTTTTCTGAGAAAATGAACTAATTAATTAATAAAAAAAATTGATAACAGAACTTCTGCATTCTAATTCTACCGATATGTTACAACTGGTGACCCAAACGTGTGGCTCAAGAAAGAACTGTGAGAACTATGATCTTGGGAAGCTGTGAACTTCGGCAGGGGGAAGAACCACGCCCCAGAAAGATATCTTGCTACACTTCAAGAAGACGGGAGAACGAGGATGCAGTGCCCTGAGGGATGCAGTTTGCTATCTAGATAATATCTGAAATATATCTGCAGATGCTCTACGTAGTTTTCCACACCGAGGGACATTATGGGAGAAACTTTCCGCGAACCGCAAACGATGTAGAAAAATTTTTTTTACATATGTGAAAGAAAAAACGTGTAAGTACCTATTATTGGTAAATGGTGTTTTAAGTCTATATAAAAGAAATTTGAAAGTAATGTAAACAACCTTGATGAGTTATATGGAAAATGTTAGAAATCAATATTTTGTTTTGTTTTCTTTTCAGTGTGATGTTGTAATATTGTAACTTATAGATAATTATTCTGAATTTTCTTGAAAATAAGTGGAAAAAATATGTTGTAGCGATTATAGTAAATTAACTTTTAGGCATGTTTTCGTAGTACCAAATGTATCGAAATTTGTTCCATACCTTTCGTGGGGGGGGGGGGGGGTATGTAAATTGTGGTTTTTCAGGTATTATATTTGTCTTTAGTTTCAGATTATGTTTGTGGTGACAATTAATTAAGATAAAGTTCAAATCAAGATTTAATGATGTCACCCGTTATTACTATATTGGTAATTTAGTGGTTATGGCTATTGTTATTCATTTCGTCCTTAGAGATGGTATTGCATCGTTTAATTTTCAGATATGAAGGTATAGAGGTTATCGTTCATTTGGTCATTAGAGGGTAGTAAGTATTAACATTTGTAAATCACATGAAATTAAAGAAAAGTGTCCTGATTGGCTCTCATCACACCATTAATGATTGAATGAGTAGTGTGACGTGGTCAGACAACAGCGAATCAGAGTGCGAGTAACAACAGAAGTGACGTTGAAGTTTGACTAGCGCTTTTTTTATTTTAAGAAATATTGTCACCACCATAAAGAATAGACGCGTAGGTGATAAAAAAAATTAAATTTTGACAAAAGTAGTTCATCTATAATTGTTGCAAGATGTTTTAAATATTCATTATAAATAAAAAAATTGAGTGCAATGGGGTAATTTTTGTTGTTTTTGATCAAATGAACGAATTACTTAATAAAAAATGTATAACAGAACTTCTGCACTCTAATTCTATTGAAATGTTACAATGTAAATGCATGCTGTATCGTAGTGCTGGTGTTGTGCTATTGTGGAAGGGCAGCCACAACATGCAAGGCATGACCACATTAACAGTGGGACATCATCAAGCATATTTACACTCCTATCAATACTCAGTGAACCTGAAACTAAGTGCAGCCATACCATAATTCATTTGGGCACCCCATGCAGATATAATAGCACTCTTCAAAGTAGTCTGCAGGTTGCAAACAATATGTATCTTCTCTCAGACCAATATTTCTGAACATTTTTGTATTATTTTCCATAGTACTACAGTTGAGTCAGCATAGTTTATGCAAAAAAAAAAAAAAAACAATGTTGTAACACACACCTTTATGTTATAGGCTTAGCCCATAGTTAAATAATTGTGTTTACATGGGTAGTCTGCCACCAGCCATCATTGATGCACTTTCATGCCTTGCTGGGTGGTGGGTGGTCTAACCCTCCCACCTCACCCATAACATTACAGCTTCCCTATGTGGGAGTACATGTAGCACTTCTACCCAACATTTGAGCTGTCTATGTTATAGTGACCTGCCAATTAACATTGGTACTTGTATATCACCCCCTTTGTGTCATTCCCTCCCATTGCCCCATTTAAGACATCACAAGGGACCAGGGAAGAGCTTCATTTGCCAGTATTGTCTTCTTTGACTCCTGGCTTGTAGTGAATTGTGGGCGAGAATTATTTTTCATGAGGAATATTGCCCTTTCTATTAGGCCTAGCGACAGTCTATGATTATCTAGGGTTTGCTGGGGCCAGTTCAGAATAAATCACTTTTGGCAGTAGTTCCTTGTAGGACAAATAAGATCCCAGTGAAGGAATTTACGTTGCTGAAGGTTGCTGTTGCACCCGGTAATATAAATATTGAGTGTATCATCTAGTGACCCACTGCATATTCTGAACCACCGATAGTCGTCCAACATTGCATCATGGTGGTGCTGTGAATGGATTTGAAGAATAGTAGTTCAGTGATTATACCTAGCACAGAACTTCTTGGCAACTCAACTCAGTGTCAGCCTGTCTGTGAGCAGTACCGTGCCCTGTTGCCACATTTATCAAGCCTCCATCCTGTCATAATACGTATGTAGTAAAATATGAATTTTAGTGATATGAAATATAATTCTAAACATAAAGAGGAAAATTTTAATATGGTAGACAGAGAATATATTTGTGAGTTTGTATTTATTAAGAAAATGCTGACGCCGTCGGGTGAGCATGAGACGAACGGTGACACAATAAACTTACGGTAGATGGGTGCCAGCTGTGTTTTCCAGTCACCACACTGTTGAGACTCAGGGTTCTCAGGGATGCTGTGGGTTCTGTGTGTCCGTCTCACCCGAGTATACTTACGAAACACTTTGTATTACCAAACATCTTTACGAAACATTTTATTACTGAAAAGGGGCGAAAGGTTGCTGTCACTGCAAAGAAATATTTTAAGCACTGTGAGACTTGCTTTTATTCTATCACTCATACAAATTGTGCCAAGGTTAACTTTATGAAACTCGGACGTGTCTAGCTAACTACTTTCGGGTGCTCCCCAGTCCGCAATTACTCTAGCGCACTCCTAGATGGACGACTCCTCTTTGGTGTTAGAAAACACAATCTTCACAAGGAAAGGGGTCGACAGCCGCTAGGGTGGACAGCTGATTTTTCCTGAAGATAAGGCGCAGAGAATTTTGAAATGAACAAACACGTGTGATTATTTGGCATCACTAACGTGGACTCGTCGGGGCTCGTCTTGCCGCATGTGGTTAGTGTGGTGACGGCCTATACACTTAGCCGGCTAGGACGGAAATAATATCACCGTACAAATTACATAAATGGCACACATCCATATGAAATTAGATGGGACACGACATGGATGGTCACAATAAACATGCGGATGCATGAAAACAAGCTTATATGGCACGGATGCAGCTGGATAAGATTTGTAGCGGATCACGTGGTACAGGTGAAATTTCAATATTTCTTCGTAAAAATGGTGAATCATGGTCAGACAGATTGTTATTATTGATGGGAAGAATGTTCTTCTGCAGCTTGAGACATTTATAGGCTTGTAGCATGCCTGATGGCGGCAAAAACAGACTTGAAATAGACAGCATTGTCATACATACAAAACATCAATTACATGGAAAATACACAGAACCCTGAATGAAACATTACATAGAACCGTGAAATAAATTACGGCGCACATGATATTACACAAATAAACCCTCAAAGCACATGGATGGCACAGACATTGACTTGGCGGCTATTAACCACGTGGTCGCAAGTGATGTGGCCGTAAAACAATTAAACATGAAAATTACCTTTAATTACATACATGAAAATAAAGCCCTTAAAATTGCACGCAGCAATTAAACAGAAATTACACTGAAATGCATTTAACATTGGTGGGTGGCACCTGATTCAAAGTTGCGCGGGCCGCGTGGCCTTTCCGACATCTTTCCTCCTCTCTCCTCGTTTACATTGGAAAAGTCACAAGGGCCCAAATTATTAGTTTAAGGGGAAGCATAATGGTGGGGAATGTCTGGCAAAACGTATGCAAAGCAAAGGTTAACCGGTATACTAAAAGTGAACTATTGTAATTTACATCAGTGCAAAAATTTAGAGGTGCGTACATGACAGCATCTTACCTCGCCAGCTGTCCTCGACGGACTGGAAAAAGGCAGGGGTCGCACGGGGTTCACACAAGCGGGCTGCCTATGGGGTTCACACAAGCAGAAGTGCTATGCACGCCGAGTAAAACTTTTATATCTTAAAATAAATGGCACATAAATATTTCAAATATTGATTTACATTTTAGATTTAAATTGTGAATTTTCTGTATTCTTTAAATGTCTTTTATGACTGCGTTCACACCAGAATAATAATGTTCTTAGTCTTCGCGTAGCACACATTTTGAATTCATAACCAAACATTGTGCAGTATTATCAAACATACATTTTAAACATTCAAACTCTTGAGAAACCTGGAAATTAAAACATGAGACATAATTTTACACTTGAAATGAATATTCCATTATTGGGAAGTTCAGGTTATGGCCTCCTTGCGCACGTGCATGCCCACATGTCACGTGAGTGGCAAGTGCTGTTATGGTCTTAACGCGGCTGGCTGTTAGCCAGCGTCAATGCCTTAGCCAAAGAACTGCTTAAAACGTTATGACTATTAAATTTACTTACTATTGTGTGTAGTATAGAAAAAATTATTCATCTTCCTGTTGTAGCTTGTACTGGTGAAATGGGCTCCTCTTCCCTGTTCATGTAGTTGGAATGTAATTCCTTTCCATTACAAATTTCTGCCCACTCCATTACATCATACATTTTTTCTTCAATTTTGCTAAGGAACGTGTTGGAACCGCATAACCTATTTTATACGTATAACTGCAGTAAAATTTTTGATCAATTAACACATTATCTTAAAATTTTAAAACTTTTCGCTGGAGACTATCTTTATTCAAGCAATAAAAATCAGTAACTCATTTGCTGATAATTTTTTTCTAGGCAACATTAATTTTGCCATTGACGTTAATGCGTGTTACTCTCTCCCCTTCTTTGATTATTCATTGCTCTATACGCTCCACATGCTCTTGATGTTAAATTGTTTGAAATTTTTTCTTTCGCAAAATATTTTAATAATTTAGTATAAAAAATGTACACTAAATATTATACATTGGTCTTGTTTGTGAACTATTTTCCTTTTGTAACTACCGGTGCTAGTACAAGGTTTACTTAGCACCACACTTTCAATTAAAACTTAAGATGTGAACAAATGAAAAACGGTAAGAATCATTCAAAGCCAGTCGCCATATTAGGGCTAAGAGGAATGAGGCCGCTGTGCTACAAATTATCTTATGTCGACTAAGCACGAGTAAGACTTCATTATTGTCTGCTTCCAAAGCAAAGTATGCACATTTAGATGAAGGGTAGAAATGGTTTCCTCTCAGATGAAGAACGAATAATATCCTTTATTCTGGAAAATAGCCATAGGATTATGGCAGTTGTCATGCACATTCCTTAATTACTAAAAACACAAACAAGATACATACTTAGGATTTTCACGTACCTATTCTGCAAAATAAGCGTATTGCAAAAATGGGCTTAATTTTAATGAAATCTTTCAAAATTTTCTGAGTGCAAAATAGGCTAAAGTGCACAGTCGTGATAGGTTACTCGCACCAGCTAGTGGGAGGAGCACCGCAGATTGAGTGGCCAAGAAGTTCTGTGTCTGGTATAGTTCCTCTAATCAAATGCATCCCACAACCACAGACCTAACACAAAGTGTACTTAGGGCTCAAAACTAGCATGTGCTACACTGGCACAAGCTGTGGAAAACTGGGTGTAGGTCATGGAAGAGTGCTGACAGTACACTATTGAGTACTCATTGTGTTTCACGTGCAGGGCTGTCAACAGCCCCTAACAACCCAAGGGCAAATAAATTTTGCTAGGCCCTCATTCCTCCATTAATGCAACATTTTTTGAACCCTTTAAACTCGTTAAAAAAAAAGCGGTAACCTTAAAGACCGTGTACTTTTAGGTATTTCTGTATATTGTTATATAAATAGAAAACTAGTTCAGAAGTCTTTGCCAAGATAAAAAAAAAATCCATTAATTTTTTTCTAAAAAAAAATTTCATCCAATTATGTACAATAATTTTTCAAAGATTCAATGAACGTTGATTATGCACACATTTTCAACAAAATTTAAACTGAAATTTGGTGTGAAAGAACTTTAAATAAACTCTCAGTGCCAGTGCTTGCTACCAATGTGTTAGAAACCACAAATATTGTTGCAAACACTTATGTACCATGAACAACTAACACTGGAGTATGATACTGAATGGAGCACCACAACAAAAATGTATCCCTTAGTTACAAACTTTTCTCAATTCTGTTATACAGATTGATTCAAAACAACACTAACAATGCTGAGCATGTTGCAGAGGACGTCAAACTAATCATTTTTCACCCAACAAGTGCATTACATTGGGCAGTAAATTACAAAAGCGATTTTAATTGTCTACTCCCTACGTGATTACAATGATTACAAGCTGATGTAAGCTATGTAATCAAGTAGGGGGTTGAGAATGCAAACCCCTTTTGTAATTTAGTGCATGATGTAAAGCTCCTGTTGGTTTGGTGGCAGTTTCATGAGAAAATGTGGAATGTACACCCATCATCATATCCAAAACATTGTCAAACTTTTGACACCCCACTGTGCTTAAACTATGCTTTTCTGGACAGAGTTCCGCATGAAAAATTATTGGTTTGCCATCCCGCGACAACATCCTTTGCATTGTCAATATTGTTTTGAATCATTCCAAATGTATTACAGTAATCATCTTAAGGTGGTTTTGTCTCTCTCATGGCTGTGCATGGGGAGGCTGGAGACAAGACTTTATGATTACTGGGTGGGCTCTGAAGAACTTCATTCAGCTTCAAGGTTGGGGTTCAGTTGTAATACTCTGGTGCCGTCTCTATCGATTATCAGGTAGTCATCCTCACGAAATGAGCGTGATGTATTAGGGACCACTGCTACTAAAAGTTTAGTTTGGCTTTGTTAATTTTTGATTGTATACTTACATCTGTTTTTGTCACAACTTAATTACTCAGTAATATACCACACCACAATTTTTGTATGTCAGACATTAGAAATAATTGTTTAAGATTGTTTGTATTTACCACTACTATGTTATTATATTTGTACATATGACTGTCAAACTTGTATTTTTTTGCAATACTCAGCTGAAAGTTGCAGAGTTCTTGAATATACTTGAAAGACTTCATGTTGCTGTCATGAGCTGGAAATCCAACACTTTCTTCTAAGCTGGTGAAGTTGTAGTCATTGTTCATTCGCTGAAAAGAAAAGACCACAAGGGATTATACCAGTTATCTTTCAAACCACTCTATAATTGTCTAAATAACTAATTATTTCTTATAATGTAGTTTCCATTTTTATTTAACTTTTACATAAATATTAGTGTGGAAACCAGATTCAGTGTACTGATAAAATGTTGTAACCTTTAAAAATGGACAAAACATACACTCTATTCATATAAGAACTGTTGTGTTGGATTTTTTATTTATTGTGAAGATGAAAGAAAATTATGAACTTTAGTTACAATGAATAATTGGACAAGAGCATAAAATGGATTTGTCGTAAGATACCTACTATATTTATTGTAAGATACCTACTATATTTTTTGAGGAAAGCAGCTAAGTACTGACCTTGTCCAGTCTTGATAGTCTTATAAGTTTATCTTCTGAGACAATGTAATTGTCAGTTGAAACTCTATTCAACATTAAACATTGAATAAATGGTTTAGCTTTATATGGATTGGTGAGCTTTTAATTGTAGCATAGCATGTACAGTTTAGCTTGAAAGGCATGAAAAATTCTGGGTTTAGAGGCCACAAGACATAGTTTATTTTGAACAGTACATGTCAGAACAATGAACAATGTAACAAGGTTTATCAATACCCATTAAGTCTTTATCATTTATCAGTAAGCCTTATCACACAATATTATCAACTGGGAACAGTTTCTGTTGCTTTTTTTACTATTTTTTTTCCTCTTCCTTCCACTGTGTACTCGTAAATCATGTTGAATGAGGTGCAAAAAGTACAAGGACTGTTGCAAATAACATTACTATTTGTGAAATCCATATAAAATCATTTACATAGTGGTTCATTGGAGGTGTTTCATAAAAGATGTTGGTTTTAATTCAGATAAGCAACATTTATTTCATCATTTTGTGGGATGGCTTTGTATGTTTGCTCATGCTAACTTATGAATTGCAGTCTGCTTTCTGTTCCTGTCATGAATAAAGTATGTAATCTAGGAAGTACGTGAAGTCAGCTTACATGCTGTTCTAGCTATTCTAGGCACAACCTTGCACTCCGTTAGTAAAATTGAATCTGCTCTCACACAAGCCGTGTAAGTCGAACTTCCTGCACCCGACACAGTCTGCAGTGGGGAATCTGTGCAGTCTGCTTGCCCTCAGGTTGCATTCAGCACCAAGGACAGATGATCCAACATGCCCCAGCTACCAGCAGTGGTACATAGTTTGCTAACTGTACAACCACAACAAATACTTATAAGATGTGTGATAAACTGTAAAGCATATACCAGTTCTCAGTGTACAATTTTGTTACAAAGTTTGTAACTTACACAACACTACTACTGTCTGTTGTACAATTTAGAGAAATTGTATAATGACAACAGAAATGTATAATGACAACAGAGAAACTTGAGGTGAAGATAGTGAAATGAACACATGAGAGGTCTACCAGAGGTTTTGATTTCGTTATAGGCAATCTTTGTGGCTCAGGTGTTGTGCGCTAAGGATCACAAGATTTCAGAAAAATATAAAGCCCCACCTAACCTGTTTGTATGTAAGCGTGTGTGTGCCATTTTTAGGTGTACTTTCTGATTAGAAAACTGGTATGTAAGCAGGGATGTCAATGAACACACATAACCAAATATATATAGATATATAAAACAAATTAAGACAGCGCCAAATTTATGTAGTCCTTTGGTAGATGAGTGTTGATAAATAAGTTAAAAAAAATCTAATTGTAGTTTCCCAATTAATTAATCTCTTTGTGCCCTTTCGATTCTCAAGACCATGTTCCACATTCTACTTGTATGAAGAAATATGGTGCTGATTAAAGTGCAAAATGTATAGTTTTACCTGCTTCAGCATCATGAATGTGGTAGGCTATGTATTTATACATTTGAAATACTCGTTTGAATCTTCCAAAATAAATTTTTAAATTTTGCATTTCAAATAGTATTGCATAACATGTGATAATCTCCTCCTCCTGTAAAAATTTCGAATTTTGTGAGTAATTAAAATATAATAAAAACTGTAAATTTGGCAATTATTCTGGAGCAAATAAAAATAGTGAATAAGAAATATTGTTTTAGATATTAATTTTCTCTTACTGGAAAAAAAAAATTAATTTGTTGTCAACTGATAGTTAAAAATTTGCGGTTGTAAAAAAATCCAAGAACTGAGGTGAATATAAATATGAAAATTGCCTACTTTTATAGCACGTAACATAAATTTTTTAAACTGTGATATGAAATAAATGAAACTCAGTTTCTGATAAGAATTTTATAAACTAAAAAAATAAAATCATTAAACTACACAATTAAAAAATTTATGTTCCAGCATTTATTTCTACAGAGAGTTAATCAATTTTTGAGTGTATTATTATTTTCCTATTTGCACCAGAGAGCATACACAACACATTTATAGTAAAAACATGAAATATATCAATCACTATTTAAACAACAGAAAATAATGATGATAGTAAAAAAAAAACCCACAATCATATGTGTAACTGAACAAATTACAGATAACCACATAGGTATTAACCAATAAAATTTTGCATAACAAACCGCCCTGCTGTAATAAAAAAATCTTAAAATGCTGTTTGGTGGCTCTACTACATTGAAAAAGTTGTCTGAATAAATTTTAAAGAGGCAGTACGAAAGTTTAAATTTAAATACATATTGTGCTACAGTGAATGTCTGGGCGCAAAATTTTTTTTGTCAAATACCAGTTATATTTGACACCGGCTAACAGCCAGCGGCAATCAGACCATGACAGCCCTCACAGCTCACGTGACACATGGGTAAGCACATGCACAAAGACACCATGACCAGACTTTCTCAAAACGGGATAAATAAGTGCAAGTGCCATGTATTCTAATTTTCAGGTTACAAGTGGTATAAAAGTATAAAAATGTCTTTTCTAAAATATTGTGCAGTGTTCAAATTCAAAGTGTGTGCTGTGTGAAGAAAAAGGACATTAATATTCTGGTGTGAACGCCTATATAGAACAGTAATTGAACACCAATATTTAACGATTTAAATTGTTTTTGTTGTTATGTATTTCAATCTCTTGCATGCCATTTATTTTCCATAGTAAAATTTTCACTTGGCGTGCATAGCACTTCTGCTTGTGTGAACCCAGTAGGCAGCCATGGTAGGTCCGCGCGACCCCTGCCTCTGGGCAGTCATCCTTGGATAGCTGGCGAGGTAAGACGCTGTCACGTATGCACATCATATTTTTGTACTGAGTTAGATTTCCATAGTTCACTTTAGTTTACCAGTTAACCTTTGCTTTGCATATGTTTTGCCAGACATCCCCAGCATAATGCTTCCACTTAAATAAATATTTTACAGCCCTTGTAGCTTTTTCAATTTAAATCGCGGGAAGGAGGAAATGTCGGAGAGGCCATGCGGCCTGCACAACTTCTGAATCAGGCGCCATCTGCCTATATTAAAGGCTTTTGATTGTAATTTCTGCATAATTGCTGCATGCAATATTAAGGGTGATTATGCTATGTATGTATTTTTTAGGGTTTTGTCATGTTAAATTGTGTTATGACCACAATATTTGCTACCACGTGGCTAACAGCCACCACGTCCGTATCTGCGCCACCCTTGCACTTAAAGTGTTCTTTCTTGTAATTTCATGTGCGCCATAATTTTCTCAGGGTAGTATGTATTGTTTCCTTTAATGGTTCTTGTAATTTTTCCATGATTGATGCTTTTTGTAAATTACCACGCAGTCTTCGCACATGTTTGATTTCTGCCATCGGGCACGTTACAAGCTTTTGTATGTTTGAACCATAAGGGGAATAATTTTCCTAACACCGCTACCACTCTGTTCGGTAAAGATTTGCAGTTTTCATGAAAAACTTTTGTGATTTCATCTGCACAATGTGATCCGCTATGAGCTTTATCCAGCGGCATCTGCGCCATGTAAGAATGATTTCACGCCTCTGCGTGTTTATTGTGCCTATTCATACAGTGTCCTATGTTTTGTAATTTATATTTATGTAATTTGTACGGCAGTATTATTTTCGTCCTAGTCTGCTAAGTATATAGACCATCGCTACACATCACGTGGTTAGGAGACGTGTCCCAACGAGTATGCGTTAGTGACATAGGTAATCGCACGTGTTAGTGTTCATGTTCATACTCCATGTCCCATCTCCAGGTGAAATCTGCAGTCCATCACAGCGGCTGTAGACCCCTTACCCTGTGGAGATTGTGCTCTCACGCACCATGGAGGAATCATCCATCACGGAGTGCACTAGTTAAATTAGGAGCTGGGGGAATCACCCACCAGAGTTATCTAGTCACGCCCAAGGTAAACCATAATTCAGTATTGGCACAATGTGTAATAAGTGGTAAAATAAAAGTCGTTCTCTTAGTGTACAAGATATGTTTTTCTGTAACATCGAAACTCCTACTTCATACAGTGTTTTTCATAAATGTTTAGTAATGCAGAAGTGTTATGTAAAGATGCTCGGGTGAGACGGACACATAGGACCCACAGCATCCCTAAGAACCCTGAGTCTCAACGTGCGGTGTCTGGGAAACACCGCTGGCGCCCACCAACTAGTAAGTAATTAGTGTCTTCGTTCGTCTTGTGTCTCACCCGACGGCGTCATATTTTAGCCTGACCACAAACTACTGTAATTGTATGAATCAAAAGGTAAAGTATTCTCAATATCACTATTCCCACCACCCTGCTGACCAATTCGGAAGGTAGGGTACCAAATTCATTACCATTAGAGTACCAAACAATACCACAAATTAGATTAACACCGTTTAAACATGCTAATTAATTTTGCATTTTTAACCTAATTATGAACTATTTTACCAATTAATGTTTTTAAATATAGTTTCTTCTATAATTATTTTTGTGTACGAGAATTCCAAGGAAAAGGTGGAAAATATACTGGAAAATCAATTTAGAGTCTTGCTGGACACCCTGGTTTGAGAATTATGAAGTACTTTTATGTATAATTCATCATTAAAAATAATATGAGACACACTAAACTAACCCTACCTCAACACAGGTCAGAACTTAATAGTATGTTATTGTAGCTCACTATTGCAACATAAGCCTTGTGCTTAATGTTTTTGTCAAAACTGATTCCTTAAAAATGAAGGAATGAAGAATTTGAATAGAGAGAGGTGGCTGTTATTCAGCTGCTCCAAACATTTGTGGTTCTGCAATTATATAATTCAAAATTCGACAAACTTCAGCTGCAGGTTAATCATGATAAAAGAAACTGAAAACATATGTTATTATGACCTGTGGTATAAAGTAAATTGTAAGGGTAGTACATATCTTTGAAGTTGGACCTGAAACATTAGTTTCGATGCTAGCTAACAGCCAGCGGCGCTAGAGCCCATGACGGCGCTCACGTGTCACGTGTTCCACACGTGCACAAGGAGGCCGATAATTTGAACTTTCCTATAAGTGTTAATTTCATGGTAAAATGTGTTATGTTGTCTTTACAATGTTCAATATGTCTTAAAATGTTTTAAAGTGCTTGTACTGATTTTAATTGTTTGGTTATGAATATTCAAAGTGCCTGTGGCACCACAGTTATGAACACTTAATATTCTGGCATGAATGCCATCACAAAGAGACATAAAAATAATATTGAAATTCATAAGAAAATTATAGAAATGTAAAACAATATCTAATTAAATTTGTGCCATTTTATTTTCAATATAAAATATTTTACTTTGCATGCATAGGACTTCTGCTTATGTGAACCGTGTAGATGGCCATCGTAGGTCCGTGCGACGCTTGTATCTGGACAGTCTGTTGAGGAGAGCTGGCGAGGTAAGACATTGTCACGTATGCACTACAACTTTTGCTCACTGATTTAGGTTTCCATAGTTGATTTAGTTTGCTGGTTAACCTTTACTTGCGTACGTTTTGCCAGACAATTTCCCCAGTATTATGCCTCCGCTTTACTAATTCTTACGCCCTTGCTGCATTTTTAACTTAATCAAGAAGGAGGAGAAAGTTGTCGGAGAGGTCACGCGACCCACGCATTTTGAATCAGACGCCATCTGTCTATGTTTATGGCATTTCAGTGTAACTTCTGGATAATTGCTACATGCAGTCTTAAGAGCTTTATTTTTATGTATGTATTTAAGGGTAATTTTTGTGTTTGACTATTTTACGGCGTCACGTATAACCACGTGGCCGACTGAGGCCAAGTCATTGTATATGCCATCATTGGGTTTTAAGAGCTTATTTGTATAACATCGTATGTGCAGTAATTTATTTCAGGGTTTTATGTCAGTTTTATTCAGGGTTCAATGTATTTTTCACGTAAATTGATGCTTTTTGTACTTGACCACGCGGTCACAGTAACGTTTGATTTCACCGCCATCGGGCATGTTACAAGCCTGTAACAATGTTAATCGTAAAGAGAACTGCATGCTGAACATGAATAATATTTTATCTGAATTTAGTTTACCGTTACCATGCAGGAATATTGCAATTTCACCTGCACCATGTGGTCCGCTATGAACTTCATCCAGTGGCATCCGCGCCACCTAAGCTTGTTTTCACACGTGTGTGTTATTGTGAATATTCATCTCGTGTCCCATCTTATTTCATGTATCATTCAAGTGTCTAAGTAATTGTGTAATTAGTGTACGGTGCAATTACTCCCGTCCTAGCCGGCTCTGTGTATAGGCCGTCACCACACTACCCATGTGCTGGAGGGCGAGCCCAGACGAGTTTGCATTAGTGATGCTGAGTAATCACATGTGTTAATATGAATCAAGGGTTTTCATTTGTAATTCACAGTGTCCTGTCTTCAGGGAATAACCGTCAGTCCACCCTAGCGGCTGTCGGCCCTCTTCCCTTGTGAAGGCTGTGCTTTCACGCCCCTCGGTGAGATCATCCATTTAGGTGTGCGCTAGGTTAATTACGGGCTGGGGAGCACCCAAGCGGAATTGGCGAGTCATGACCGAGATAACCACTTCATTGGCACATTGATGTGTATGCATAATAACAATGGAAACAAGTCTACAGTGAACTCAATATTTTATTCAGTAGTCACAAGAGTTCTAGTCACATATGTTTTATAAATTGTGTATTTCAGTGATTGTTATTAAAAGTTTAGTATTGCCAATATGTTTGTAAGTACGCATGGGTGAGACGGACACACATAACCCACAACATCTCTGAGAACCCCGAGTCTCAATAGTGCGGTGATTGGGAACCACCGCTGGCGCCCAAATTACCAATAAGTATTTGTGTCATTGTTCGTCTCGTATTCATCCGACGGCTTCAGTTTATTGCAAATATTGGAGAAAATATTTAAGATGGAACTTGGAGTGTCTTTATAATGGGTAACTTATCAAAGATCTGCAAACACCACAGTACCTGTTGCTATCACCCAAATATTTCATGTAAATAATCACAGTTATTAGCCTTATTTTGAATTAACTTCCATGGTGCGGTAGCATATTTGGGATTTAAGTGATGGATTATTAATCCGCATGTCATAATTAATTAAAAAATTGCACTTTTGTTAATATCCTAATCGTTTTTGAGTAATTTATGTTTTAATTTCAAAATAATACCTGCTAGGTGGGCAACATGCAAGAATACCGAATAACGTACTGTTGTGGCTATCATAGAGAGGGGAAGATTCCAGCAAGAGGTACATAACAGTGACACTAATAAACTAGCATTTTAGGTCCAATTAAAACAATTAGTACCACACGTAAAATTCCTTTTAGACCACAGGTCGTAATATTTTGTCAGTCGAATTCGGATACACACCCTATATGTAGACTACTATGCAGCTGAATTTGATTTTGGATCATCTACAGTGAGACCTCATGAACTGCATGTTTGTAGAACTAAAGTTAATTTGAAGATAAATTATAAATTTCTTAGCTGAAAAACTCACAGCTGCAGCGACTTTCAAAGTTGCTCCTCGTAAGTTGAATCTTTCAGGGTTCGACTCACGACCCCTCCACAGGAGTGTCTGGAGGTCCATGCCAATCTTCCAGACACCAAGTGGTTTCACTTGGCCTTTGTGGGCCTCTCCCAGTCTCAGCAAACTATTACCCACATCTTTTGCTGTAGTGATATCAGAATCCCATCTGGTCGAGATTGGCTGGTTTGAGTAATTCAGCAGCAGCCAGCAGTACGAGTAAGCAAACAGCTTTGCTGGTACAGTCTGCAGTTGTGAACAATCACATTCATGAAAAGGCAATATTAAAAAAATTTAAATGCTGTTTTGAACAAATTAACATCCACACATCTTTGTGAAGGAAACCTGTCATGGTCATTAACAACAACCCAATTAGTTTGGCTACTTCGAATTTTAAGTTTTATCTCAAAAGTTAAAATCAAAATGCAGATGAATCACATTACAAAGTTCTAATAAATATTCCTCATGACATTCTAATAGTAAAAACAATATTATTCTGAGCTGCAGCCTAAAGCTAACACTTATTGGAGATGAACCAAATGTCGGATTTCAAAGAAATTGCTTTGTGCCACTCCTGTCACTTTCATAAATGCTTTTGCTGAAACAAAACATTTTAAAAGTAGAACTAGTAAAGATTTTAATTTTAAATTTACATAATTACGCTAAAAAACATAGTGAATGGAATCATTCAAATGACTTCATACTGTTACGATGTTACCATCAATATTTTATCACAAAAGTGAAATATACCAAAAATCTAGAAAATAATTCTTGGCTCTTGAACTGTTTTAAACTATGGTATTGCAGCAACTAGCTCCAGCAGGAGCAAGGATGTTCACACATTGGCCTTCATCTGCCTGATAGCCCTCAGTTCAGTCAGTGCTCTGTGCTTGCCTGACATATCACTAACAGCCACCCAAAGTACATCACTGAGTAGTTTCCACCACAGTGTACCATATGTATTCTAGATCATAATATTCACCTAAGACCTCTCCCCATCCCACACACATAATTCTAGTCTTTTGAATGCCTTTAAGGGGAGAAGGCACCAAGCCAAACATAGTTTCAGCAAAGAATTCACAACAATAGAATGTGATGAAATTCCCACACATGAGGTGGTTGATGCAGCATGCTGGCTACATGTCATCTGTTCTCAGTGGAAAGCAAAAACACCAATAGGTAGGGCACGTTGACGGGAACAAGTGACCGGGCAATAAGGACCACAGAAAACTGTGAATCGGAGATCAAGAGCAGAATTTTCTGAGTGACGTGTGTCCTCTACAGACAGATGTCAAGGAATGATGCTTTGTGTCGGTCAGCTGTGGCTTGGCCTGCTCCTACACCTGTCGAATGAAAGGACTTTGTGTGGAGGCTTAAGATTGACTCTCAGACTTGCCTGGTGCAATGGACTGTAATGGCTCCCTTCTTAACTCCGATGACCAATCCTATATTTATGCTGAACACAACCTCCTCTCTCTCCTAGTCACAATATCTCTAGTTAAGACAGGGCCTACGTGGGGGGTAGCTATCACTGATGACTATGACGCTGGCTAACAGCCAGCGGCGCTAGAGCCCGTGACAGTGCTCACCACGTACGTGTCACATGTCCCGCAAGTATGCAAAGAGGCCAATAATTTTGAACTTTCCTATAAATATTATTTTCAGTGTCAAATGTGTTATATTGTCTTTGCAGTGTTTAATATGTCTTAAAATGTGTTCAAGTGTTTGTACTAATTTTAAATTGTTTGGTTAAGGAGACTTAATATTTCTGCATGAACGCAGTCATAAAGAGACACTAAAATAATATTGAAATTCATAAGAAAATTATAGAAATGTAAAACAATACATAATTTAATTTGTGTCATTTTATTTTTACTAATATAATATTTTACTCGGCGTGCATAGCACTTCCGCTTATGTGAACCGTGTAGATGGCCATCGTAGGTCCGTGCGACGCTTGTATCTGGACAGTCTGTTGAGGAGAGCTGGCGAGGTAAGACATTGTCACGTATGCACTACAACTTTTGCTCACTGATTTAGGTTTCCATAGTTGATTTAGTTTGCTGGTTAACCTTTACTTGCGTACGTTTTGCCGGACAATTTCCCCAGTATTATGCCTCCGCTTTACTAATTCTTACGCCCTTGCTGCATTTTTAACTTAATCAAGAAGGAGGAGAAAGTTGTCGGAGAGGTCACGCGACCCACTCATTTTGAATCAGACGCCATCTGCCTATGTTTATGGCATTTCAGTGTAACTTCTGGATAATTGCTACACGCAATTTTAAGAGCTTTATTTTTATGTATGTATTTAAGGGTAATTTTTGTGTTTAACTATTTTACGATGTCACGTATAACCACGTGGCCGACTGAGGCCAAGTCATTGTATATGCCATCATTGGGTTTTAAGAGCTTATTTGTATAACATCGTATGTGCAGTAATTTATTTCAGGGTTTTATGTCAGTTTTTATTCAGGGTTCAATGTATTTTTCACGTAAATTGATGCTTTTTGTACTTGACCACGCGGTCACAGTAATGTTTGATTTCACCGCCATCGGGCATGTTACAAGCCTGTGACAATATTAATCGTAAAGAGAACCGCATGCTGAACATGAATAATATTTTATCTGAATTTAGTTTACCGTTACCATGCAGGAATATTGCAATTTCACCTGCACCATGTGGTCCGCTATGAACTTCATCCAGTGGCATCCGCGCCACCTAAGCTTGTTTTCACACGTGTGTGTTATTGTGAATATTCATCTCGTGTCCCATCTTATTTCATGTATCATTCAAGTGTCTAAGTAATTGTGTAATTAGTGTACGGTGCAATTACTCCCGTCCTAGCCGGCTCTGTGTATAGGCCGTCACCACACTACCCATGTGCTGGAGGGCGAGCCCAGACGAGTGTGTGTTAGTGATGCTGAGTAATCACATGTGTTAATATGAATCAAGGGTTTTCATTTGTAATTCACAGTGTCCTGTTTTCAGGGAAAAACCGTCAGTCCACCTTAGTGGTTGTCTGCCCTCTTCTTTTGTAAAGGCTGTGCTTTCACGCAACTCAGTGAGATCATCCATTTAGGCGTGCACTAGGTTAATTACGGGCTGGGGAGCACCCAAGCGGAATTGGCTAGTCATGACCGAGATAACCACTTCATTGGCACATTGATGTGTATGCATAATAACAATGGAAACAAGTCTACAGTGAACTCAATTCTTTTATTCAGTAGTGACAAGAGTTCTAGCCACATATGTTTTATAAATTGTTTATTTCAGTGATTGTTATTAAAAGTTTAGTATTGCCAATATGTTTGTAAGTACACACGGATGAGACAGACACACAGAACCCACAGCATCCCTGAGAACCCTGAGTCTCAATAGTGCGGTGATTGGGAACCACCGCTGGCGCCCAAATTACCAATAAGTATTTGTGTCGTCGTTCATCTCGTGTCTCACCCGACAGCGTCAACTATTCAATAAGAGAAGGGAAATTCAACTAACACATTTATTACTATACTTTAGCTATAACAGATCAATACATTAATTACACTATGACAGTAAGATTCAGACTACTGTTGCCTTACTTCATCTTACTTGGTAATGACACGTTAACTATAAGAATGTAGGAGAATATTGTTACACAAATACCCTAGCCTTTGCCACGTGATTATTACGTCTTATAACGGGGCCACGAGATCGGGAATGCCACCCTACTGCCTGGCTGGAATCATGCTCACCAATAAGAACATCTGTGTAGAATGCAGATAGCCGGAGCTCCTCTGGACACTGTGGCCTTCTTCTTCGTGCCGCTCCAGCACTGGCTTTGACACTGTTCAAACTCTTGCGGTCGCCTGGGTGGGAGGGGTGTGGGGCGTTGGGGTATGCGCTCAGCTCTTAAATAGCCTGGCTTCAGTGGGTTAGCCAGGCTTGTTGATTAAACAGGGGGCTCACTCAGGAATCTATACCCTGTAGTACTCCAACAATTGTGCGGCCCCCTGGAACCCGCTGCAGGACTGTGTGTACCTGGTGGCACCTGCCATGAGTGAGAAGACACAGAAGCTGGAGATGCCATGCTTACTGGAGCTGCATGGCCCACCAGTCTGTGGACCTGGGGGTACAGTTGTAATGTTGAGTGGTTGCCCATGTGGTAAAAATAGTGCTGGTGTGGTTTTATGGTAGTTGACTCGAGTATTGCCCATGGTTTAATTTTTGACGTCCCTCTCTTGCATAACGTGAAGCTTAACAAGTAGTGTAGTAACTAGGTTGTAGTTAAAGGTATCAACAACCTGGATATGGATGGCAGATTCAAGAGAGAATGAAATAGTTATGTGTTAATTGCAATTGTTATGTATTATGTAAAAGTGGAGTTACATAGGTAAATGATTTAGGGGAATATGGGTGTTTTGTTTCATGTTGGTAATCATTACAAATTTCCAATTAGTTTAGCTTATAATTGCTGGTGCTCATACAAAATACCTGTTTCCGTCATTGCTTCCACTCGCTACTACTGGCTCTGCTGCTTGACGTGGCATCAGACCAAACTCCAAATGAAGGGTGGAAGGACTAGGAGCTACACACTGTGAGGCCATGTACGAAATGGCACATTTTACTGAAAAAAGACGACGTGGCACTATTTTGTTTACAAAAAATTGTGACATATTTGGTAATTTCGTGTTTTGTACCTGGCGGATGTAAGCAAAAATACAAAATGACAAAATCAATGCCATGTTGGTTTTGATCTTCAAAATATATACGTGAATGTGTAATTATTATTATTTCTTTAGCAAATAAGTGTTCATAAAATACTCAAGACATGTTTTAAAAAGCAAGTGTAAGTGTTGTGCTGTGTTTACATATTTTCCGACATTTTTTTTTTTTTAAGTTATTGCATGACAAATTATTTTCTTATTAAATTAACATATATGAGCAACATTTCAATGATGGTTGTAGAAATGTCATGCCTGTTTTAAGCAGCAAATATATTTGAAAATAATTTTCATTGTAAATGTAAAAATGCAGATTTGACTGGCCTAATTATTCAGCTGGCAGACTACAGATGAAATATCATGTTCCAAGACAATGACGTTTGCCTAATGCGCAGGAGGCTGGCAAATAGTTCCAAGGTGTTGGTCAATAAGGATATTCGTTAGGTGAGGAGCGGTGGAGATAATTACCCAGGGCGCCAGATATTGTCGGGTTGACAATATCGTGAAGTCTGAGAGCAGCTGTGGACTCGTTCCTCAGGGTCGTTCGCCCGACAACCACGGCAAATTCTTCAAGTGCAGTTGTTGTCTCCTCTTAGAATAAACATCAATACTGATTGAATAATTTCCTTACCGACTCGTGACCATTTCAAACATATTTGCACAGTAAGTTACACTTTAGGAAAATTGACGGGAGAAGGCCCGTACCTTAAATGCCTTGCGGCGACTGGAAATAGACCACATGTGGTAACTCGTCACTGCTGCGATTTATTCAGTACACAATTACATTCCCGTCGGGAAAAGCTTACATTTGGTGCAGCTCGGGTAATACTGTGCAAAAGACACGTGGTCACATGAAGTAGAATTTAAGCTTACCCAGGCGATGCAAGCACTGGGTAGGTACGAGGGGCGGTGGAATCTCGGGCAGCTTAAATATGAAAAAGGTTCCGGTATGTTAAAGTAACTATTGCTGTGAAATGATTAGTCCAACATGGTGATGGCTGCCCGAGCACGCGAAACACGAGTCCCGGCGTTATGCGGCACACACCTCGCAAAGACGGGCGACTACTGACTGAAGATGAAAGACACCTGAATGAACATTACAGAAAATTACAAAAAAACACATTGAAAACACTGAGGGCATTAGGGCTGGGAAGGTAGGCGTCTTTATAATTGCGTCCCCTTGCGTAAACTTGCCTTGCCCTTTTATTGAACAAGTTAAATAACATAAGTTTCACAGGGTCTATTTTCGGATTCCTGCGCCACGCGCACGTGGTCGCGCTCCCTCTGTTCTGTACCTGCGTCGCTCCTTGCCACACTGCACTCGCTCGTAGAGCGCAAGTGCTATACGGAACCTGGTGCGGAGGACAAACTGACTAAGGGGAAACACATAAACAAAAACATCACACTTTTGCTTAACCTTGGGTTTGTTCGCGGGGTATGTTTTTTTCTACTATCTGAGAGCAAGTGATATTTTTCATGAGCTGCAAAGTAGCAAAAACAGCAGTTTCTCCTAGCAGGACGACACGAACTCTCTCTCTCTCTCCTCTCTCTCTTCTCTCTCTCTCTCTCTCTCTCTCTCCTCTCTCTCTCTCTCTCTCTCTCTCTCTCTCTCTCTCTCTCTCTCTCTCTCTCTCTCTCTCTCTCTCTCTCTCTCTCTCTCTCTCTCTCTCTCTCTCTCTCTCTCTCTCTTCTCTCTCTCTCTCCTCTCTTATATATATATATATATATATATATATATATATATATATATATATATAAAAAATCGTTATTGCTTCTGTGTAATTTACACGTATTAAAGTTTTCGGCTACTCAAGATAACTTTTGAGGATAAATGTGTCTTAGTTTTTTTTTTATTTCCCTCTGCACTTCTTACAAGATACCCAAACATCTTCTGTTCATCGATGTGCGTAAAAGCAAATTACTATTTGCAATGGTCACGCTAAAGACTCTTTACCGTTTGTTATTTTATTTTGGCGGCCATTTTTTGACCTCGCTCGTTTTGATATTTCGGCTGTACCCCGGCGAACAAGTGCAGAAATAGCTGCTTTTCATAGCACAGATAGCAACTGCTACCGCCACCCGAACAGCGTACAAAATAAGTGCTTCTGGTAACACGAACGGTACCTAGCAGAAACACAGTAGAAATAGCACTAAACTTGGAGAATATCAAACACCTATGTTGAAAATAACACAGTTTAGTCACAAATAATTACCAAACCATTTTCATCCATATGAAAAAGAAAACCAATTGTTTTATTCTATGGCTGTCAATGAAGAACAAAGGAAAGTACTTTTAAATTTAAATAAGGTGTAATTGGGTATTTAATTAATGAAAATGGGTTAGGTCTGATGGTAAAAATAATTGTTTCTATTTTGGCAGCTTACTACCACCTTTCTTACAAAGTAAATTTTATCTAAACTCGGAAGTCTTTATCATAATTATTTTAGTTAGGTTCCAGTCACTCAGTTCAGTGAAGTAATAAAGTTCTGGTTTCGGCTAGTTCAAATTAAAGAGCAAAAAATAATTATTTTAACTCGGCCACTAGGTTCAGGTCAACAGGAAATTTTTTGTTGCAATTAAACCTCAAATTTAAGTTCCATATGTGTGGGGGTGTGGTTTTGTAGGATGTTAGAGAGAGGAAATTAGACACTACAGATGCCAACACTTATAGGCTACGCTCCCCGTCAGGCCGGCTGTGACGTCATCACCCTGACGCTGGAAACAGAGTCTTCTGATGCGTGCCTCCCAATTTACAGATGCCCAAATTTAAAGTCACGTAGTAGTAAATCAAAATTTTAAAACGCCGGGCTGTGGTGGAAAACGAATCAAGAGTTATTCCCGAGACTTGCTTTTTTTTTTTTTTTTTAAATTTAATTTTTGACCAAAACTATTATACTTTGTATAAAAACTACATTAAGCTGAGCAATTGATTCCCATAAAGACTTGAATTGACCACAGAAGAAATAATGAAGAGTGGTTCTCTAGTTTACCATTTTGCTAAATAAATGAAATCGAGAGAAAATTTGCTATAGGTAACAATTAACAGGTTGTAGTTCGGAGAATTCGAAATTTTCTAGGTTAACACTACTTCTATAATATAAACATATCATATTGTTAAACATTTTCGCAGTCTCCTGAAAATACAATTTTAGATTCGCTGGCAAATTTTACATAATTCAGATTATATAATCTCGCAACGAAATTTCTTTGGCTATTCAGTCTGCTGAAAAAAAAAAGAGAAAAAACATAACACAGTAACAGAATACTTCTGATGGTTGTAGATTTCTGCTAGGTCTCAAGTATTGCTATCAGTATAATAAATTCGTCATTTGAAAGGAAATGTAATCACTATATAGCCCATGCATGTATTGGTGTACAACTGATTCAGGTCGGAACATTCTGGGGTTCCATTTAATGGTCTTGGCAATATACATAGACTTTCATCCAATGCATTGAGGATAAAAACTACCTGCTTCTCAGTGACTCTTCAGTTATGTGTAGGTCTAACCCTCCAACTAATGGCAACCTGTCACGCCGCAAACCATTGCTGCCACGTGTTTATCTCACCCCCTTGAATTCACAACCAGATGTTGCCTGTCGATAATTCCACCACCCCTCTTTGTTTCCATGGGAGAGGCTAGCGAGCCATGTTCAGTGGAATTTTGGGGCTTTTTTTTTTTAGGGAGAGAGATGGGAAGTGTGACATTATAGCAGGCACAAAAAAAGAAAGCCGGTCACTGCTAAAAGGAGAAAGGAGAAAAAGGAAAAACAAAGCTGGAAATGTTGAGTAGTAAGAGCAGAATGTTTCTGGAATGTTTTTTATTTTGGTTTCTTGCACCCAGGTTATTTAATTAAAGTATTTTACAAACATGTCACAATCATCACACATCAACGCAAAAAAGAATAATTAGTTCCAGATTTACTAACAGGGAGCCACAAATTTTTGGTGCAATTTTATTAAAAAAAAAAAAAAAAATCCCCTGGAACTTGTTGCATAAATTATGTTGGGCGCTATACATGAGTAAATACAGTGTGTATGACCATTTATGTACTTTGCGGGTATCCACCTCATTGCCATTCGGTATAGGTCAATAGCACTTTTGCCGACAGTAAATTATCTCTGAAGGCTGACGTCCAAAACATGAGTTACCAGTGTGCTCTAGTTGGCGATACTAAAAATGAAATAACAGTAGATATGAGACTGCAAGGAAGAGGGCTGGAAGTGAGCCGACTAAATTATCAATGAAAAAAAAATAGTGGTAGTGTTGAGGCTGGTACAACAGATCCAAATATAGCCATCCAAAGAGCTGTGCAATCTTATGGAGCTATCAGCCGCCAAAACTCAGCTGTTTTTGGCAGGGATAAATGGAGATGGCAAACGAAAAGAATAAAATGAATCCTCTGCATTTTGAACTAACCTCGCACCAGCAACCAGGCAAAATTCTCAGTCAAGCGAAGCGAGGAAATGATAAACAGTATAGAGTCCTGCATTTTATGTTGTACTGAGACAATATTAATTCATTAGTATGTGTGTTATTTCCGAAACTTGATGTGATATTATATTAAAATATGTTTTTTTTATATGTGCAATATTTTAATAGGCTGTCCATGGTAAAGTGGGCACTTTTGAGTACCTAGTTACTTTTACTTTCAGTCACATTTTATGCTTTAAGCACCCTTTTAAATATATTTTGTGATGTAAGTAGTAGACACAGTGTGTTTATTCCACCACACTCAGAAGTTAACGACTAAAACTCAAATAAAATATATTTATTTACTATTATTCCAAATGAGAGGGCTTTCAAAAATGCTCACTTTACAGTGAATAATAATATGTGTGTGTATATATGCTTTACTTGAGTAGCTTTCTTTATCATGTGATATGGAAAAATCACTATACGAACAACAGTTTTCGCATGATTAGAAAACTGCTAGCATTTAGCACGAAGTTAAGGCAGGTACATTGTGCGCTTCAGAACAAGTAGTTGATGAGGTCGTGCACTCACCATCAAGAGAACGGAGGCCCCGGGACAAGAGCAGTCGAGGACGATGCACAGACGAGACCATGCAGCGGTCATCAATAGCCAGAGGTTCTCGTCAGCAGGCTCCAGACGGTCCTTATCCACCATGGCCACCTGCACACCACGACTCGAGAGCAGCTTCCCCAACCTCGGTCCGCTTTCTGCACAAGAACAAGTTGTCCTAACATCTCCTGCCATTAAGATGTAAGGATGTAACAAACATGTTCGGTTTTTCTCAAAAGAAAAAGTCTAACAGTGCGGAAAATAAGACAGTTGTGAGCGATAAAGACTTATCTCTTACCATATCGCTAGAGGACAACGAGCACTACTTATACAAAACAAGAAATATCGGCAAGAATTGCCACGCCTGCACAATAGCAGTGAAGATGCATCCCGCATGAACCTGTGCACTTAAACTTTTGTTTGCTGAAAAATTGTTTCCTGCATAAAGAACAAGTATCTGAACTAGGGGGGATATAAAAACCCCTAAAGTTCAATGGTTCATGTGTTTCTGACACTTCACTTGCTTAATTACCTCAGAGACATAACAAAATCACAGGAGCAAACTAAAGACACATGAGCATGTATTAATTCATTTTATGCTTGCAGAGGTACTGCCATTGTATAAAGATAAGTTGAAATTGGTTATATGGTTTCATAGATATAGGATACTAAGCGAAAATGTTTATATAGCCGCCATTCTGAAAATAAGTTTATGACCCACTCAAAATATATAAATAAGTATGAGTAGAATGATTATGCAGATTCTGAGGCAACGGGATCTGCGATAGGAGCTGGGCGCCGGCCAGCCGCGATGTTGTGACATCGCTCGGTGGCCGTCTTTGAAGCCAGTGACATTGACCTGGTAATTTTTAAACATAAATATCCAAAAAATATTAAAATAATATTATTAAGAATTATTTAGAAATTTCGGAATCCCGCAGCCATTTTTTCCTAACAATTTCCCTTTTATCCCTAAAAATTTTCCTTTTCCTTAAAAATTTCCCCATTGTCCCTTAAAAAACTCCAAAAAATCACAATAAATTCATAAACATCAGCATGCATATTATATTACCGACTACTATCACCATATTGGATGCAAGTAACCTTGAATGACCTTGAAAACAAAAACTCGAGGAAAAAATTCATAAAAATCAGCAAGCATATTATGTTACTGACTACTACTGCCGTATTCTGTACAGGTAACGTTGACCCCATGAACTTGAAAACAAAAACTCTAGAAGAATGAAAAAAAAATCACAAATGTTAGCAAGCATATTAAGTTACTGACTAGTACCGCCATATTGGGTACAAGTAACCTTGAAGGTTACCCCATAACATTGAATGACCTTGAAAACAAAAACTCGAGAAAAAATTGAATATGATTGTTCATACTGCACGATGGTACTTTATACAGTACTTTTTAATTAAATTAATTTTACTTCTGTGCCTTAAAATTTTAATTACTATCTGGAAAATTAGGAACAAAAAATTGAAATAAAACACAATTTTATTCACAGGTATTTTTTAATTCATTATTTTACTGCAGTCGCTCGTACCCTCAAAAAACTACAATATTCTTCAATATTTATGCAGCTCAATATATGCAACTTTGTTGTAGGTTACAATCTTTTATGCATCTCGCTTTTCACACTTGCGTTGTCCTTGTGTGAAAATATCATGACGTTTATTACATCGACACACTGTGCAGGGCAGGTTATGTAGGTAACTACACTTTTAAGCGCATGCACTGAAATCACAAGAGACCTGCCTGCAGCAAACCTGGTGCCGAGGTACTTATGAGAAATGCACTTCGCCTTTACAGGTATTTGCATGTCTAAGTAAACTGTTGCTACGGCTGAACTGCTGACCGCACATGTCATACAAATATGACTGTGACAGGGATTCTTGGCATTTTTTTATGTAGTGCTAAATGTTTTCATTGTAAATCTAAACACTGGATGTGTAAGGTACGGTTTTTCTAGACAAACGCGGTCAAATGCTCAGTGCTGTCTGTTTGGTCTGAACTATATAATGTGTAGGATAAAACTTTTAAAAACGTACAGTTCAAAGAAAATTCTTGGATGTCCACTGGCGAACATACTTATTTAAAATAAAACAGTAAGGTCCTGTTATCATAAAGATAAATAAATATTCAAATCACCTAGCTCGTAAAAATTAAATCAATAATTAAAAAATCACTATAGGCTTCACCATGCATGGGCGTATAGGAAATTAAATGCTAAATTCGGACAAGAATATCTCAGTCGGTTTTTGTGGTAATATTTTCAACTAAAGATGTTTTGTTAGAGTTTGAAGGCATCTAGAGTTGTAAACCATTTAAATATTTTTTTTTCATTTTAAATTCACTTTTTATTATTTATAAAATGCAACAATTTTCTGAAGACTGGAAAAAAAGGGCATTAAAAATAAAAAAATAAAAATTAGGAAGGTTTACAACTCTAGATGTGTTCATTCTCCAACAAAAAATCTTTAGTTGAAAATACTGCCACAAAGACGACTGAGAGATCTTTGCCCGAATTTAGCATTTAATTCCCTACACGCCTATGCATGTTAAAGCCTGGCCTTAGAGGGTGTGTGACATGTGGCTGCGAGCCGCGAAATCGACGTTCGTGGCTCAAGAGCTACTGTTGAAACCGTTACATATTTTGGAATTAGGGTAATATTACTATACTGTGTATGGTTAGATTTTAGATTCCCATTTTAGATATACTAATAAATTTGCATTGCAAATGGAAAACTGAAAAGTGTCAATCCACAACACATTTGTGTACATGACGTTGAAAATTGCAGAATGCATGTAGAAGCAACACAAGCTGAAAAATATATTGCGCCTCAAGCCTTGAAAACTGCAGTTCATGGGGGATTTGGCACTGATTAGATACGTCGTAGTTCACGTGACCACCCATAGGTGACGGGCTCTCCGTGCCTACAGGTATCGCACGTGTTGGAGGCCGTCATTGTTTACTTCATAGTATCGCGAAATCACTTTTGAATTTGGCGGGAGACACTACAATGAGTGGTAATAAGACACGATTTAAAAAGAGCAGGGATAGAGGAGACAGGCTTATTACTGCATGGTGGAAAAGAAGCCAAGGGAAATCACTTTATTTATTTATTCGTATCCCGTATTTCATTACACTTTGTAAAGGACTTGTCAATTCTTCTTATTTTTTTAAATATTGGTTATACAATACGGATATTTGCACACAATTGCATTAACATAAAGTATGTATAACATAAATAATATAATTTACACACTTCTTAATTCTAGCAGCGCTACAAACATGTAAAGACTACATTTTGGTTGCAGTACAAGTTATTACAATTCATATACAGATAGATATGAAAGTATAAATATGTAAAGTCTACATTAGATTGAAACACAAGGTATTACATGAAGTCTCCTTATATCAGTCTTGTTCTGCGTTATAGAAATTCATCTTTATTTAAGTATTCTTTTACGGAATAGAAGGTCTTATTTTAAAAAGTAGGTTTAACAGTTCTTTTTAATTACTGTAAAATAATTAATTGACTTCAAATGACAGGGTAGGTTATTTATTAGTTTTGCCCCAGCATAGTATGGATTTGATGTAAATGTTGAGGTTCTGTACGAGAATAGGTGAAGATGATTAGCTTGTCTGATGTAGTAATGGCGTATATCACTATTTTTAACTTTTTAAAAATGTTTTCCATGTAAAAAAGAATACTACGGTACATATACATGCCATGGAAGAGTGATAATGTTGTTATTTATAAACTAGGTGTTAGCTCGTGACAGAGTTTTTAGTATTGTCACGTGCCCAGAACAGTTACGATGTTACAAAATTTTGTTATCATACGAAGACTGAAAGAAAAATATGATGTGAAATTAACTCAACATTGGATATAGTTCTATCCACTAAGCCACTGAGGCCCCACATGGAATCTCTCTGTTTACTGAGCTATTATGGCACCATTTTATATATATCTGGCCACTGCGGCCCCACTTGATATAGTTCTATCCACTAAGCCACTGCGGTCCCACTTAATATAGTTCTATCCACTGAGCCACTAAGGCCCTACTTGGAATCGCTCTATATACTGAGCTACTGCGGCCCCACATGGAATATCTCTATCCACTGAGCTACTAAGGTCCCACTTGGAATCGCTCTATCCACTGAGCCACTGCGGCCCCACTTGGAATCTCTCTATCCAGTGAGCTATTAAGGCCCCATTTGATATATATCTATCTACTTGGCCACTGCGGACCCACTTGATATAGTTCTATCCACTGAGCCACTGCGGCCCCACTTGGAGTCTCTCTATCCAGTGAGCTATTAAGGCCCCATTTGATATATATCTATCTACTTAGCCACTGCGGACCCACTTGATATAGTTCTATCCACTGAGCCACTGCAGTCCCACTTGGAATCTCTCTATCCAGTGAACTACTAAGGACCCATTTGATATATATCTATCCACTTGGCTACTGTGTCCCTACTTGATATAGTTCTATCCACTAAGCCACTGCGGTCCCGCTTAACATAGTTTTATCCACTGAGCCACTAAGGCCCCAGTTGGAATCTCTCTATCCAATGAGCTACTAAGGCCGCATTTGATATATATCTACCCACTTAGCCACTGTGGCCCCACTTTATTAACTCAAAATTGACGCGAGACGAAAATTGTATTTCATTACCTTCATATCTCTATGCAATATTCTCTATGCATTAATACAAAACTTTTCATAGCGAAAAAGTAATTTAAAAACTAGTTTTTTGTTTGTGTGTGAAAGGTAATGATTGCGTAATCGGATCTTGCTGAAATTCGAACTTGACCTGTATTTTACCCTGAAGATTCGCTCTGCAAAATTTGAAGAACTTCTGTTTAGTTTCAAGGGAGGCATTAAAGACGAACGGACAGGCAGACAAACAGAGATCGTCTACTTATTATATAGGATAGCGGTCTACAATGGCTTCAGTACTTACTCGGATTTTCTGCATAGTGTTTCGGACAACAGATAAGAGAAGCTACGTTTATAAGTCTAGATTTAGAGCTACAATAGCTCTCACGTGTCCGTAGAGAACTCTAGCAAAGTGTTTTGAAGCTGACAGAATAGAGCTGATATTTGTCTCTAATTAGACCTGGAATACTCTTAAAATCTTATGTACCTAACTCAGGACCGTTTACATTGGGAACACAGTTTAGTATGAGAGAAGGTGTCAGTAGAGTGTATTTATAGAAAATCGGAGGCCACAATTAGTTGATGCTATGTCGGAATCACATTCCAGCAATACTAATTTTTCATGTGGTGAAATATACAGAGCAGAGATACTGAGCAGTATTCATTAACTGTCAATTTTACTTAAGGGGTCACTTCCGGTTTTTCGCATGTACGAATCGTGCCTGGACGATGCAGTAGGTCGACTGGTTTTCTCGGAGATCTTCGGTTTCCCCTCTTCCGCGTCATTGCATTCCAAGGCACTTCCGTATCCGCCTCATTCATCTCTCATCGGCTCCAAAGACATTACCTTAGCTTACCTTAGATGATAAGAGCCGTCCAAACCTATGATTAACTTATTCTGTAATATTAACGTAATTATTCATGACACCAGCGACTGATTTGCAATGCCAGAATTTAACATGATCAAGTTTTATTTAATAGCATATCATAGAGGGGTTGTGACGTCATAAAGGTGTGTTCAACATGGAACAATGTTTTGTTAAAGTCACGTGAAGATTCCGAACACACCATTCGCTCCTTGGAGCGTGACGTCACGAAGGTGCGTCCAACAAGTTTGCCATTGTGCAATCTTCCTAAAGTCACATGACCCATCTTGAACACACCCTTTCTTTCAGTCTCTTACAGCAGACACCGCCTCTATCTATTATCTCTATCTATTATACCTATATAGGTATAATATACCTCAATGATTATATAACATATTGTGAAGTCCGTGTTGAATGCTTTACCATTTACATGTTTATGAGCACCGTTTTATTTGGACTAGTAGCTAACAAAGGAAAATTAAATAACGTTTAGGAACAGCCCGCAGTTATGGAAGATCTTGAGATCGCTGCGACCCGAATTTTCATATTAGAATTCGTCAGTGTATGCACTTATATATTTGAACGTTAAAGAAATGTATCTGTGTATAAATTACCCTGGGCACAGTCTAGGAAGAGGCCCTAAAATATTATCACTGAAATGGTGTGTTAAATAATCTTGTTTTCGATAGCGACATTTGTAGGGGCCGATAACGCAAATAGTAAAATAATTACTTTTCGTTTGTTTAGACTCCGAATAATCTAGATATCCAGAAGTAGAAACAAAATTTAGAGACGTAAGAAATATTTTAGTAACATTTTTGGGATCCAAGTCATAGTTTGGGACAGTAACGTAGTTTAATGTCCGTGACCGCAAAACAGACAACTATACAGTAACTCTGGCATAAAGTTTCTCATGTATAAGAAGCTGGCCGCGCTGAGGGAATATTATTTTGAAACCCAGTTTAAGGCTTTTGAACTATAATTAATTAATATTTTAATTTACTGACTTTTACAGTAAGTCTAAGAATATTTTCAGAGGCAGAATTAACATATTCAAGTACATTTTATCACGTTATCGTGTTTTTCAACCATACGTTTTCAAGTTTATTCTATTCGAATGTGAGTTAAAATGATTGATTTTATGAATATCTGAGTCAATATTACAATATATAATATAATAATACATTATATTAAACAAGATACAGCAAAAAAGATTTGATCTATTTAGTTTTTGGATTTAAACATTTTTCTGAGCGATGTTTGTTAACGTCAAGTGTTCTGCATATCGAAGAACAGAAAATTCTACATTCCAAATAATTTCAAACATTGAGATCAATTATCTTATTCATCTTTTCGTACTTTTATTTATAATTATTTTGTGCACAACTCTCACGATTGCGCCAAAAAGAAACTACTAAAAAACAAAACCCACATGAAAATACACTATAATTCAGTTTTGATGAAAACAATTCAATTATACTAGTGATATAAATATAAAATCAATTTCTTAGCACACAGCAGAGCATAGTGCTTGTTATGTGAGAAGACTAGCTGTATGTCTAATTTACCTAGTCGGAATTAATTGATAAACTACAGAAGTAGGCCCATATCATAAATGTGTTTGCCTGCCTAATGCCGCTTCTCGCTCATACACTTCCTATTATAAATGTTTTGAATAATAGTTTCTTAAATTGCAATTATCACGATCATAGTGCGCGACTGTGAAAAAAGTATGCATCACTTGCGTATTCAATCACGATTAGAGATGTTCTGTAAAATCAGCGTTATTTTCCGTTTATTATCGTCTGCAATCTACTCTACATTAATTACTAAATATAATCTGGCCAACGTATAAAACGTAACTTCTCGCGAGGGCTGAACACGGAATATTAATGTTCTAATCTATTCCACGATTATTCTTTAATATTCAGTAACTTAGAGTAGTATGTCTGTTAGGTAAGCAATCCTTGGAGAGTATAGAGCCAACATTACGTAACATGAACTAAAAGAAACTATGTAATACGATTCACTAACTTCAATAAATATCATTAATTTGAATACGTGGTTCACAAATATGCCGGCACTTTAAAAAAAAAATGGCATTGACGTTTTAAATTCAAAATATCAAGTAACTTAACATTTCACCAAGATGGGATTACGTAAAAAAATAACTTTTATTTTATGATAATCAGTTATTTTGTCCTCGTAACCGTATCTAATTATTGTTTCCTGATCAGCCATTTATATTATATCTAACGTTCCACCTTTTACGATTTCGAGAAATCATAGAAAACCCTAATTAGGATAGCCGGACTAAGATTCAAACCCAGGTCCTCCCGAAAGTGAGTTCAGTGTTTTACACCTGCGCCACCTTGTTCGGTCCAGGTGCACAGTAGGTAGAAATAAGTTTGTCCAAAAAGTGTCTTGAGCATGTTTATAGACATATATATGAATGCTGTTTATTAGCAGTGTAACAGAAAAACCTTTCCACATCTATTCAGGTATAACAATGCAGTTTTGGCGGAAACCTATTAAATATTTCTACCTACTTGTTAAAGAGTGTTATGCGTTAAATTGGCAAAAGAGTTACACGAATACGTGGTAGTTTAAAAATTTCACAGAAGGAGCAGGCATTTTCTTCGAAGTAGCAAATAATGTACTGTTTAATCGGACACAGATGCAAAGTGCTTACAGTAATGAGAGTGTCTAAAAGCGCAATGCTCAAAATATGTATTTTAAGGCCATCCAGTATTTATTTTTGTACTATTGATCGATATCAAAGCCCCTGAAAGCCTACTAGCTAACAGCAACATCCGCCTCGTTTAAAAAATGCGAAAAATTCGGATTTGACTTGGCCTGTATTTGAACCTGCACGAGCACTGTTAGCCGTTACACCACCGCGGCACTTCCTGGATCAATAAAACTCGAATTGCTAGTAGGGCATAAATAGATTACTTTACGTAAAAACCAGTAGATTAACAAGCTAACTGGCCTTAGTTGCCACTGATATAGCAGTTCTACAATTGGTTGTTTTAGTTGTTTAAATGTGAGCTGCTCATTGCAAAGCCACTCGCTGACTCACATCACAAGAATGCCACCTGTCTACAGATATCCTTATCTGCCTATCATCTTTCTCCACTCTTATTCCCCTTCTGCCTCTCACAACAAACCTCGTATGCATTGTGTTGCTAGTTCAAGGTAGCTCCACTTAGATCACGCTGCGTACGTTGTAGCCGTATGTGGCGCTAATCTACGAGTAACTAAAAAAACCACACCAACAGCCCGCGCATTGTAAAAATTTTTCTTCACGCACTCTTAAGGGTATTATGTAGCGGCGCGTCCAAGGTCAAGAAGCGAGTGAGCGATACGGGCGACACTAACACGCACGCCTAGTACCTCATCACTCCTACGCGCAAGACGTGCAGTGTTTCCGTCGTGACGGTGTACTGTGTTAATTAGATCTGTAACAGTGGGACTTTATTACACGCAGGGAAAGCCCAAAGATTAAACTATGCCCGTATTTTTGTACTTTTCTTTTACCGCTTAAGGAAACTGCATAGGCAAGATTTAAAAATGCGATATTTCACCACTTTCACGAATTTTTTTCGCCAAGAATACACTATATATGACAAAAGTAAAAATAGAGGGATATAGACAATGTTTTTTTTTTTTTTTTTTTTTTTATCTTTTCTGGCAAAAAGTCGTATTTCCATAACTTTTATTTGCCGAGATACGCGTTTGCGCGCAAACGACGATTTCACAGAAAATATTTTCGTACATAGTCCCCATAACATCGCACAAATACACACAGGCAGGAAAGTGATCTCATAAGCCTATCTTTCCCTCGGAAAGTAATCTAAAAAAAAAGTATATGATTTACGATCTAACATCTGCAGTTTGTCGATTATTGATGCTGCTTCCTTAACAGACACGCCACAGTAGCGCAATGATTCGTATTTCTGACAAGTAAACCATATATCAATCTCTCGATTCCACGGAAACACAGCCATTTCTTTTCAGGTAGGCCTATTCAGTTTCCACCATCCCTGTCATGTAAATTTCACACTGTGACGCCCTTTTACTCCAAGATAAAAACCCCAACATGTGTAATCTTCATCATCTCCGTACCGAACAAGGCATTCTGAAATCTGCACATCTGGTATTTTATCATACTTGAGACCGAACTTGAGGAACTTCGAACTAGCATTAGTTAACCGCTCCTATCAGCTGAGGCACTGCAACGACTGATTTCCGCCCGACACTTGTAAAGGTGCAGAATGTTGTCATTGAGCTCTGCGCCATTTATGTTCTGAGGTACACCAGTAATTGATCTAAAGAATGTTCACGATAAAGTGAGCACTTTTGATCTCAACCTTAGGAAAAAGTCACTGCTCCTACCTGCATGTATTTTAACGGGCGCAATGAGTGATATACGCTCAGTAATGTTGGTAACGATGGAGGGAAAGTAGTTCCATATCTTAACGTCGAATAAAAAGTGTTTGGTGACCATTTGTTATTACTTAAGTTATTTCTTTCGCTTATTGTTTTTTTAATGAATTGAAGTGTAAAAATAAGCAGATTTGTAAAATGTTTACTTTTATAATAATGTCACAGTTTCACTTGACCGACGAATAAATAAAGTGATGGGGCTCTTGACAATGTTAATTTTACATATGGCGGAAGGGTACGCAATGTGCATACAAGTAGATCTTAGCAGGGCTTTCAAAAGTGCTCATTTTACCATGAAGAGCCTATAATAGTGTGAACATTGGGAATAGGCGTATAAATAGTTAGACTAGGCTGGTATTAGCCTGGAGCGTAAGTGGAAAATCACAAGGGGGAGACGACACCAGTGTAGTTGGTCAGAATCGAACTCCCTAACCTCCTGATTAAAAATGCTTCTACGTGGCCAAAAAATACTAGGTGACACTACCATTGGTTCATTTCACAGGTACGGGAGATTACCAGGTTAATATAGCGAAAGTTCCTTGTGTAATCAGGGAACTCATCCCTTCAGGATTACCGTTTAAACCACAAAAGTTTGTTTAACTTTATACGGCCTTTCAGTTTAATTAATTTATTGACCTTTTAGCTTATACCATTCTAATGCAGTGCGTGGGTAGGAAACATATTTTAGTATCCAGTTTACATTTCTGCAGCGTCAAGCGAATTTTTTCCCAACACGAGCAATTAGCAAGATTGAGTGAAAATTAATTTTCCCGAAAACGGGATGTGGGTGATGTCAAAACATTCTCAGCAGAATGGGTACGTAGGTGAAAGAAATCAAAACCATATTTAATATCGCATATTAAATGTTAAATGAGAATACAGTTTTTGTGTGTCCATAACTGCGGTCACTTTGAAATGTGTAGCAGGAGTTAATCTATAAGTGTGTTTAGGAGAAGTGTCACAGACGGGTTTAAAGATGTTCAAAATATTCTCCGGGAAACTTGCGCTTGAAAAAGACTGGCCGTGTAGCCTACGCCCTGTCCGAAATTCGCGCGCAGTGACGATCCCACGTGAATCCTGAATGAAAACGGATATGTAAATCTCATCCTACGAAATTTTTTCCTTGCATACCTAGAAACACTGAATGTTATTTAGTAAATTTCTTAAGGCTGTTAGTTATTCAAAAACTCACTGTAACTTATACTGCTCAACTTTCACGCATTACTTATGTGCTATTTCTTAGAGTTAAAATATTTTATAAAATCCATTCACGGTTATTTCACACTTTTCTGAATCCCTGCTAAAGTTCTATTGCCAGGATATTCCTCCGCCTCGTACAAACTATGCTTAACTAAGCATAGAAAATTACACCAAAGGACAAAACACCGATTTCGTGCTGTAGCGGCCACAAGGGGGCCGCACACGTCAAACTAAGGTACAATGGGGTATAGCGACAAGACTGAGGTGCTCGTATTACTTGGCAAACAGCGCCTCCTGACCTACTCACCAAGGAGTATATATTGGATGCACTAAGTGTCACCCCCCCCCCCCCTCAGACGCACCCAGATGATCAGTGAAGTATTACGTATAGTTGTCGGAGTCGACAACGCAGAGTTCTTCAGCGAGGCTGAAGACGTGGACAACTCTACCTTCCAGGCCTAGAGGAGCTCTAGACCAACACCAGTTACTTAATTTATGGTAAGTATAATCCGGCTTGGCAGTAGGGCGTAAGGCTACCTATCGAGACCCCGTTATTTAGGATCGTTTGAATAATTAAATACCGCTGGCAAGGATAGGCAGGTCACTAAATAAGATTAATTAACTTAAATCACGTCAAGAGTAGAGATTCCACTTAAGCGTTAAAGTAATTGTATCTGTTTGTATTGTTTATTTCTTGTAAGTTATCGTGCTAATAAAAGTGTTTTGCAGTTAAAGAATTCTCGGGTTGCTTGTACTCATTTTCCACCTGGCTACGTCACCCTCTGAGTGCTTCCCCTTCACACAGTATTGACGTAAAACATATTTGAACCATTAACTGCAGAGTTGAAGTAGTTGTAAATCTAGAGAAGAGAGACAGGGTGATGGAGAGCGCTACAGTACGCACTCGATTGTAATAATATTTTGCATGATAACTATTTATTATTAGGCGTTAGCAACACACATGGTTTCTCGCCAATTTTATACATATTTAATGAAAATGAAACATTACAATTTATAAATTAAATATTAGTCAAACTTAAATTTAACGAAAAATACGATAATTTTATGTTCACAGAAAATTATTAAAAAAGTGTGACTATGATAATATCTTAAAATATCTAAATAATGCCATTGCGATAAAAATACGCTGCCTATTATTTTTATATTCGAAGATATAGTACATATAAGTAACGTCTACAAGTTAAGAAATATTCTGTACACATATAAGATGGCGAAATTTTTCGTGGCCAGCGCTCTTAAACACCTCTTGCAGTACTTTGCCTTGACAGGGAACAAATAATGCATAATTTCATTAAGTGAAAAACTTATTTCAGCAGAGTCTCGTTATATGTGAACGTAACTCCCAGACCACACGAGCAACAGTCCAGTATCTTTATGTGTTGTTCAGTCGTAGTTAAGATTTGGACTGATTAAAAATTGTTGTGTTTTATAAGCGTTTTAGGTTGAAATCTTATTTTAAAAAAATTGTTTTTTCTTACGCTGTTAACAATTTTATTATTTTGTGAATTTCTCTTCGATTTTATAGTTATTTGTTATTTATTCATTATCCTAAATATGGGCTGTGGTACCACATTAGATACTGACTGTAAGAAATGAATTAGTTGCACATACAAATAAAACCTCACTTATTTGGCGGTCATTTCGGGCTTTCTGGTTAGCGAAGTTGAGAAATACGATGTAACATGTTCTATAGCCCATTCACATTTACTTCAGCCTTTTCTGAAGCCCTGAAAGTTCTACTTCCAGTATATCCCTCCGCCTCGAGCAAACTAAGCTTAACAAGTCTGGAGAATTACACCAGAGGGACAACGCACCACATTCGTGCGCACTAGTTGTAACAGTATTTTGTATAAGGACTATTTCTTACTAGGCGTTACCAACATATGTTTTTTCTCCCTGACTTTTATTCAGATTATTTATAAATGAAGCATTATAACTTGTAAACAAAATATGAATAACGTTTCAATTTAACAGGAAAAGAAAAGTAATTTTTATGAATACAAGTATAAAATGCTTGTGATAGAGGACGTATGTAGGAAATAACTAAACACGTCATACGTGGGGAGATTTTTCAAAGGTTTTTAATTTAAAAATGCCGAAGAAATCGTGAATGGACTATATAACGTGTATTTTCCTACGAATCAAAGTTACGCTGCACTGAGGATTGCTCTCTTATAATGAATATGCATTCACTATTTGTAACAGCATCAGTCGAACTCATAGAAAAAAAAAAGCCTGTACCATCGTGTTGCACGCAAACGTCATAAATATTTGGAACAAAATATTTATCGATTACCTACTGCCCACTAACTTTTGGATAGTAAATTGAGGTAACAGCATTTACTACGTGTAGGAATAATTTAATCTATGCTAATGATAAAATGAAAATCATACATTGTAATTACTGCTCTTTGTAGTTCTGAATACTTTCTATTCGCAATTTCCGGCTTGTTCCCGATTTTCGTTGATCCGGATGATGTATCATCCCAGTTAGAAGTTCATTGTATACTACGCACGCGTGCACACGCGCTCATACGCACTCCTACACACACACACACACACACACGTATTTCACTTGTAGTTTTTCCTAGCCCAGAATTCCGACTCTACTATCATATAGAAAAATATAATATAATCTTGTTTAAATTTAATATTCTATGTTCAGTAATAATTAGTTTCAAATTTATTGTAAACAAATAATTTGTGTGTTTAAAAAAAAGCACCACGTAATTTTCAACAGCGACATGTTTTTACAAAAGATGTGAGTACGAGTTATTCTAAAACCTCATGGACACTACCAGGTAATGGATAGCCGAGAACTGAGTGTGTGGGAAGCGAGCGAAACTTAGATCTCAAGAGCAGATGAGGGTGATTGCAGTGAGTATGGAGCAGCGACGGGCCGGGCCTCACACGACTAGGGAAACGAGAGAGATCTCCGATAAAACTCTTGTATCAGTAGCAACATCTAACAGACTACCACACATTGCGAATTTTTTTTATGTTGTGACCCCCCCAGGGAGCTGCTCAACCAATGCGACCCCTCTCTTTATGTCTAACCAAAAACTTTCCAACAGTAAAATGTCCTCCATCTGACATAAAATGAATATATTTGAATTTATTTAATATTTTAACATCTTCTGGCAACTTTCGCAAAACAGTATGTAAAAAGGTGGAAATAATGTTTTTCAGAGTTGGAATATAGCGATTTTCAGCATTATTTTTATATTTTTACTTAAAGGTCCAAAATATTTCTAATTTTTGGGGAAAATGGCGGCCATTGTGAATCCTTACAGTATATGAGGAGAGATAAATTAATTTTTTCTCAGTCTTAACTCATCAACTACCCATTGCACATCGAAGGCATGCATGTGCATTGCAGTAGCACAGATAATGATGCCAGGTGTTCATTGCAACAGCAGGCATCTACACCAACAGGAAGCATCGTCATCAACAGCAAGTGTTGATAACATGAACGTCAGGCGTCCACTGCATCAGCAGATGTCTAAAACAATGACAGGTGTCCACACCGAGAACGACGCCAGACGTCTACTACAACTTTGCTACATCTAGATCATCATCAATGCAATATTTACAGGGGATTTCATATCTGCATCAGTTCACAACAGTATAATACATCAAGGGCACTGATGTGACAATTGTGACTCTGAATGCGTTGACCTTATTGAGTCTAGAGTGTTCCCAACTGCGAGTGTTCCTGAAAGAATGTATAATTTCTTTTGCAGGCCACAAAATAAAAATAGTGTATACATTCCTGGCCGAACATTTACAAGCTGATGAGGATATTGTATCCTATTTGCCATGTGATGACTGTCCTTACGGCATGCCTACCTTTGATAATGATGGGAACTTGCAACATATGCAGAGGGATTGTATGTCACACAGGTTGGAACAGCTACTTGAAGCTATCATCATTCCATATGCTGTAGTGGACGATTTAGGAGTCGATAAAGTAGATTCTGAAGCGAGCATTATCATCCTATAAAATTTATATTAGAGAGAGAGACTTTTTGTAAATAGAATGTAAAGAAATTTACGTAAAAACATTATCTACTATGCTCAGGGTATCGAAAACTATAAGGAAAACTCCTTTGTAATTAAGGAGCTAGCTATTTCTTATGCAACAGATGCTAATGACTCTAAATTATTATGCTTTAAATCTCCCAGACCTTGTTACAGTTTAAAATTTGAAGTTAAAATGATGTTCCGGGAACAGACTTACGAGATACATAACTTGAAATGGGAGTCTGGTGACATAGCGTACAAAAAATATTTTCAATGTGTAAATTGCGTGTTACTCGAAGATTATCCCATATACGTGCTTGGAAAAATGCAGAAGGAAATTTAAAAACTTTAACCAATGCAGAAGTAATAAATATCAGAAGATACCACGACTGTTCGAGTATTAATTCAATTGTCAAACGCTATAATACTAATCACTGTGAGGGAAAAAACATTCTGCTCACAATGTAAAAGCTAAGCTTTAAGAGAATATTTGTACCAACATCCTACCTATGTGCAGAGAGATATTAATTTTTCTAATAAATGGTTTGTTCCAGGTAGCCTAAGATTTCGAAAAAATGGAGAAATTCGACCCAGAGAAGATGTATTCCACTATTTTTCAAGGACACAAGAAAGTATAGTTCCAGTCTCTAGGTAACATGTACTTTCAAACAAAGATGTGTAATGGAGATGAACATTGGAATTTCGCAAAAAAGTTTAGGAGAAAGCATGTATACAGAACAAATGTTGCGTGATGAAGAAGAAGACTGTCCTGTTTTTAATATGCGGCCTGACATCGAACTGCCCTGTTCTTCTTGGGACATAAGTTTTAAAAATCGCAGTGTAGATATAACCAATGAGCCAGGTTTTCATCAAATAAAATATAAATTGATTAGATAATTTTATGATACCCCCACCTTATAGACTGAAACATGTAATAATAAGAAACACATTACGCAAATACAAGGCAGTAGCACACTTCAACGAGTGCCATGTGGAATGTGGGACTGTGAGGTTTGGAACAGCAATCTTTGTGTCTGTAAATTTGATCTAACAAAGTTGTCGATAAGGAACTAATTATTACCACAAACTGGAAGAACATGGTAGTATATAAAGAGAGAGAATCGTGCACCAGAGCTTCAGTTACGATGGAGAGGTTCGACTTATCACTTCAGTACGCTAGTGTTTCTCCAGGATATAGACGAGTGTGGTTTAGAATTGAAGACGAAGATAGTCCACTACTGATTCAATGTGCAATGGAGATGAACATTGGAGTTTTTCAATAATCAGTCCTGAATGTATGTATAAAGAAGTTGGAGATTGCATTGGATGCAAGTGTGTAGTCTATAATTTAAGACCTGACACCGATTTGCTGATTAGTTTTACCAAATTAGCATGGGATATGGAACGTGAAGAAATCACTAAATATCTATCACTTAGTAAAATAAATATAAATTTCGAAGGAGAGTATTTCTCTGAACATGTTGTTTAAGCAGAACAATGCAACAACAAGCAACATTATATGTACATCGGTGACCAAGAATTAACTTCTCCCTGTGGCATGTGGTAGTGCAGCATTTTTCAAAGCAAGAACATCTGGCAGACTATATAAAGGAGAGCGTTCAGTATAAAATCGTCAGTCATGGCTATAATCTTCGACCCTACAGACATATACGAGGTCCAACAAATTGGATACAGAAGAGTTTTCTTTAAACAGTATGATGGTATTCTATAAGTTCAAGTCTGCAACGATAAACAACATTGGTGCTACACACTTTCGACAACAGTCTCGGCATTTGCTTTGGTGAAGAAATAGCATGCAACGATTGTGCTGTATCTATTAGATATCTATCTTCGCCCCAACAGTGACTTGCCAACAACATTAGAAGATTTGATGATTGCCAGTCTTAGCGAGGAGATAGAAGAGAAAAGGGAAAATAGAGTAATTGCCTACAGCTCACCAGGGAATCACCGTTCGTTGGAAGGAGACCTGCGACTGGGACATCCACAACTTTATTTTCGAACAAGGAGGATTAGTTTTTCCATCCATGTGTAATTTACATGCATGTGAAGGGGCTAATTCAGAATAATGTTCTCGCCAATTTGCAAGTATGTATTTACTACTAAAGGTTTGTATTCTGTAACTTATAGCATTGCATATTCACATTTTCTTGTAAAGGAAATGTGTGAGTCAGACATTCATATCAAATGCACGTATTTCTCTCAAGATTTTACAGCACGTAGTAAACCACATAGTTATGATTGCACTTTAACTAACTGCAACAGTTCTGAATGTCTTGTAAACCAGCATAGACTGCACAGAGTAGATCGTAAACATAAACTTCAAGGCAAACATTTGTAATGCCATATTGTGAAGAAGAAAAATGTTTGAAACATCTTGTTTATAATACAGACACTGTTTTGCCCTATCAGTATTTCGAATAATGTGGTAATAATCTTCATACTTTATGTCATTATAGAGAAAACAAGTTTAGATACACATCTCATACTGGGTGTGATTCATCAAAATGTTATGTACATCGAGCGATAAATATTTAACAAAAATAAAATTTAGTCCTAAAACGTTTCAAGTTGCAAATGTAGAGAGAATGAATTTATCAATATAATACAGTGTTCCTTGCTAATTCTTCTGAGTCTAGTGTTGGATATCATAGTAGCAACATTATGTATTTTCGTCCTGCTAATCATTACATCAGTGTCAAACAAGGAAAGTCCAATATAACTTACGCCCTATTGTGCAACAGAGTTTTGTGAGAACTTAAGGAGACTTGTGATAATATTTCATTTTAAAGTATATATTATCCTCTTGGAGACTAAAAGATTCATGAACTCATACAGTGCAGTGACAACAAGAAATGTCCAGTGTCCTCTTCCATCTAGTATTGAAGATGTGTACTCTCATTATGTTGAATCAAATTCAAATTTGGTTGAAAGCATTGTTTTACACACCCCTACTTGTAAAGACATTTGTGTGCAAACAGACAGATTAAAACCAGGGCATAAGAAATGCCCACTCCCTGAAAGCAGAGGTGAAGAAGGGGATCTGAATCCAATATTAAGAAAATACATGAAAACTTTGTTCATGGAAGTTGCTAGTAGTTTATAAAAATATTGTACATATTTTGTTAGTGTTCAATGTTTTGTGTTACCCTGTAGTTGTTTTGGAACAAGGTGTAATTGTTGTACATAACTTTTTCAGACATACCTATATTTTTTAAACAATACTTGTGTAATTTATGCGACATCTTGTATTTGCTTATGTATTTTGAATAATCCTATAATTCGTTGTTTGATGCTATGTTTTTGGGATGTCCTATACTTATTTGTATTTGTTTTGAAACATGGTATATTTCGTTTTGTCGAAATAATAATAAAAATATGTTTGTATATATTTCGTCAGCAAATTTATCTTGTTAAATGAATCCCTTTCGTACTTTATTTAACCTATTTCTTATTAATAGTGAACTTGTTTTGGTAAGAAAACTATTTTCCCCACAGTGACATTTGAGAGAAAAGTACTTGATTTGTCCTCAACAGTGTTTGGGGGGAGGGGGGAGATATGCATATATTTTTTCTCTTAAATTTTCTATTAAAAGTATGTTGCATCAAAAAGAAAGAGTCTTGTAAAGAAAAAAATAAATCATATAACAAACAGACCATTAGTTCGCCAAAAATACTATTCAACTAACTATATAATTGAATATGACAAAAAAAGTCTGCTGGGAAAATTATAAATACATAAAAGAGTTTATTATTTCGCCAGTCTCTGTACAGTAATCAGATTGGCATTAGTTGGAGACTCTGGGTTCGAATCCCAGGTAAAGCATGGTTAATTGTTTTATATATATCTTACACGAACAATTGTCATTACAATATAAACTTTTTGCATTATGAGGTGAAATGAATTTAATGCTAAGATTTAACACTCTTTTACATATACAAATTAATTCCTGTTTTTACTAACATTTATTTGTAATTTTATATTTAATTGATTAATACTTTTAGTATACATATATATGTATGTATATACATACACGCACGCACACACTTTGTGGGTTCGATTCCCGGGCAAGACATGGCTGATATAAGCTGGGTTCAAAACCCGGTTAGATCATGTACAATTGTAATCTAGTTTCTCACTTTCAGTGTTGGGGTAGCTATGATTGTAATATGTAGATTCTGTGTTCGATTCCTGGCTAGGTCTTGTATGATATTAGCTAGTTTGTAATTCAGTAATTGTTAACCATATTAACTGAAAGGATTAATCAATTAAATATAAAATTACAAATTAATGTTAGTAAAAACAGGAATTTATTCGTATATGTAAAAGAGTGTTAAATCATACCATTAAATTGATTTCACCTCATAATGCAATTGCTTGTGTAAGAAATCATTAAATAAGAACATAATTCAAACCTAATGGCTTAAAACCGAACAATTACATGTCAAATTAAGATATAAAAGCTAAAATTCCAAAAACCGTGTAAAATTCTTTTTAATGCATTAAATTTGCTTTAAAAAACTGCTTCTGTTACATAATATGTAGGTTTTATACATTTAGGTAGCAAATTACGAAATATAAAATGTGAGGACAAGGGAAAGTGGTGGGCTATAAATAGCACCTCCCACCCACTGGAGCTCATTTGCTGCTGTGACTTCATGGAGGTAACATCTTCCACCCTCTCATGCTCGGAAAGCCTGTGAACTGGGCCACATTACCTAGCCTTAACTATTTAAGGAAATTGGTCGCCCCTCCACCAGCCGCTGTCGGGACCTGATGTGATGGGGTTGTGCCATGAATGAATTTCTCACTTCCAGTTCTACAGCCCACTGTGGAATTCACACACTTTCTCAGGAATTCGCTAGGCCGCACGTCTGCTGGAGCAAACACCTAGGAATTTCGTCTCCCTGGATGGGGTATCGCTCATACAGCTTGACCTTGAGTTCAGGTTTTGTTCAAAGCCTATCAGCTTTGCTACCAGAGTTAAAGTAAATGAGTAATTTCTGAATTTTTAAATTCCTATGTGGTGTTTTTTCAAAACTTTTCGTAAAAGTGATTTTAAAAATATATTTTACCACATTTTTCGGGAACTTTACTTGAAATTGTAAAACAAGTCTTAAAATCGCAAAACAAGTCTTTAGAATCATAAAACTTTTTATCAAATTGAATGACGGGTCTATGAAATTGTAAAACAAGTCTTTAAAATCGCAAAACAAGTCTTTAGAATCATGGAACTTTTTATCAAATTGAATTATGGGTCCTTGAAATTGTAAAACAAGACTTTAAAAACGTAAAATTTGTACTTAGAATCGTAAAAATGTTTATCAAATTGAATGATGGATCTTTGAAATTGTAAAACAGATCTTTAAAATGGTAAAACAAGTAATTAGAATAGCAAAACTTTTTATTAAATTGAATGGTGAGTCTTCGAAAGTGTAAACCAAGTCTTTAGAAACATAATTTTTTTTTTTATAAAATTGAAAGATGGGTCTTTGAAATACTAAAACAAGTCTTTAAAATCATTACATAAAATTTATTCTGAGTGTGATATATTTTTAAAATTTGTTAAAATGGAGGTTGTTTATGTTTAGTCTTAGTTAAAGTTAATTCATATGTGTGGACGACTGTGAGTGTGAGTGCAGGGGGAAAATGTGATAAAATTTAGTTGCAGATGTAATTTTTATGTACATTTGAGTTTATTTAGCAGAGTTGAGAGGGGTATACAGGTGAACTGCCAGTGGTAGGTATTGCACTATATGGAATTAGGCCATGTCAATAATACATAGCCTTGACATCTTTTCACTGTTTAAATATTCACAAAGTACGTGAAAAACATCTAGAGTCTATCGCCAAATACTCAGAGAAATTTTTTTTGGTCACGTAGGTGTATCACTGAGTGTGTGTGAGTGCGTGTGTGTGTGAGCGAGGGGGGGGGGGGATAAATTTTTCAAATATTTTTATTTCAGAAAATTTAACTTCTAAAACTCAAGTATTCTGGTTTGTATAGTTGTAAAAGTATTACATGTTTAGTGTTAAAGTGAAAAATAATTGAATTTGAACTATTCTAAAGAATTAGTTTAATAATTTAGACCAGTTTTGTGTCTTGAGTGTAACAGATTAATTACCCTTGCTAAAACTTTCGATATTAAACTTATTTTCGGTAAAATTTATAAAAAAAAAATTATAGCATAAATAATTTTTACAGTGTACCCTAGAATATATTTTTTGATGGTGTAATAGTGATAAAAAATTTACTGCTTAATATTCATACATTTTTTGTGGTGTAATTTTGATTATTGATTTAGATGGTGAAATATTCATAAATGATTTTGATGGTGTATAGTAGTTTGGATGGTGTAAGATTAAAAAGAATTTTAAAAAGCACATTTTAAATGTAAAGGTTTTCTCTCACAAAAATGTTTCAACTGTGCTTTAAGTGAAATGCAATAGTGTGAGTATAAATATCATTGTTATATTCTAAACGAAAACCACGTGCCTGGACCGGAAATTAAATCTCTTGAAAGAAAGATGAGGGTGAGCCAGGTTGCAAAGCATAATGTTTAATTGAGATGGGCTGCAGACTAAAAGTCTGCGGAGGGACGGGTTAGAGGGGAAGTGCCGACTTTCTCCCTTTTCCCTCCCCTGGCTCATCACAGAGACTGCTGCAGGGTCTACCCGATGAGTTGTTGAAGTGGAAAGGGAGAATGTCAAGTGGGCGGGGGTTGTTGAGCGGGCGGGAGAGAGGGAGAGTAGCTGGACAGTGGCACTAGCGGTAGGTTACTGAACTATTTTTTCCCATTTTCTTGTTTAGTCAGCTCTGTGCGCAGACCAGCCTGGCTTGTTCCACACTCACGTCTTTCACTGCTCACCCTCACCGTGTGTGTGGTTCGTCGGGTGGTCGAGACCTTGCCCCGTCTATTCCCTATTGTATTGTGTTTTGTTTATCCTCGGCTGCTAGCTACCTGCATAGCGTCCACAATTTAAAATATTTTGAACTCGCTACCTTTTTAGTCACAGCTCTTGCCCCTGTCTTTCCCCAACAAACATAAAATTTGAAATTACGAAAAACATTTTGCTCTTTTGTCTATGATGTTATAGTATAATTATGTTCTCACATATATTATGTGTGTGTAAGTTATTAAGAGTGTAATATTTTTTTCAGAAGCACAAGATATCTACATATATTTTCTTATTGTGGTGTTGTAACTTTTATATAGGGAAAACTAAAGAAAAATGTAGTTAGTTACAATAGGTGAGCATAAGTGATCCAGTATTGACATCTTGCTGGAAGATCTTTACGTAAGCAATTCTGATTCAGAATCACAGATGGAAAGACAAACAAGCTGCCGAGACAGTGTCCCTTTGCCTAAGCAGACACGAGTTAATATCTTGGAGGATGATCTCTACTTAAGTGATTCGAGCACGGATTCGCTTACAGAGAGGTAGTTTACACCCAAAGGTCAAAACATGTCTACTACCCACAAACATTATAATGTTGATATTTTGAATGAAGACTTATTTCTATCAGACTCGGAAGATTCTTATGGTTTGGAGAGTGCTCCAAACATTTCACAACCAACTTTCGAGTCGGTTAGAGATATTTTGTCAAGGGAGTAGGAAAATAATTCCTTTTCTGATTCCCAAGTCTCAGTGGAAGCTTTGCCAGAACTGAGATACCAGCTATTGGCTATGGTGTTCACGGGCAGACAAAATGATGCATGGATACATACATATCAATTAGAATCTGATGCAGATTTTTCTTGTTTTTTTTCCAGAGGTGTTAAAGTCCCTTTATTAAGCTTAATAATGGCTTCACCCTGGGCAATTAGATTATCCATTTCTGTAGCAGTTAAGTACTTGAAATCCCTCACAGCAGAGGAAGACATGACAGAGACTTTTTATTTTCAAAGCAAAGCACTCCCTGTCCTACACTCATCTGATGTGGGTTTAATATATGATGATGATATTGTTCCTTATCTCACAAACAGACTTGAGGAGTTTTGTGCACACAGTTCTGGTTGAAGTCTGCAAATATTGACATACATGGCATCCATGTGAGCCAATATCGTCCGTTCACCATCGGTGCTGCGCACACTAAACTGCCCAAGTTTATTTCCATGAGTTGATCTTTTGCAAGATCTCTACTTAAGTGATTCAAGCATAAAATCACTTACAGAGAGATCGTCAACAACACAAAGTCGAAATGTGACTGCTTCCCCCAACAAGAAAAAGTTGGTCTTTTGATGGATAATTTATTTATATCGAACTCTGAAAATTCTTGTGATTTGGACCATGCTATATCAGTCCCACAATCGACTTTCGAGTCAATTAGAGATATTTCATCTAGGGAGTCGGAAAATAATTCGTTTTCCGAGTCCCAAGCCTTAGTGGAGTCTTTGCCAGACCTGATATATGAGCTACTGGCTACAGCATTCAAGGGCAGACTACATAATGCATGGATAGTTAATGATGGGCTTAACAGTGATGTGGATTTTTCTAATTTTTTGCGATGTGTAAGGTCCCTTTATTAAATTTAGTATTGGCATCACTATGGCCTATTTGAGTATCCATTACCATAGTGGCTAAGTACTTGAAAACCCTCATGGTGGAGGAAGGCACTATGGAAACCTTCTATTTTGAAAGCAAACTCCTCCCTGTCCTGCACTCATCCGACGTGGGTTTAATCTATGATGATGACATTGTCCCTTATCTTACAAACAGACTTGAGGAGTTTAGTGCACATCAATCTGGCTGGAATCTGCAAATGTTGACATACATGGATGGCCAGGTGTCTCAAAACAGAGTGTTCACCATTGGTGCTGCACACACTATATTACCAACGTTTATTGCTGATAGGAAGGCTTGTGTCGATGAACACATCCCGGAGGGAAGGTGTTTCTACTATGCCATAATAGTATATTTGTTTCCTGCCAAACAAAATGCCCACCGAATTAATTAATATCCAAAACCTCATCAGGTTTAGAGTATCGAAGCTCTGTCAGCACCTGTAGTCATACAGGATGTTCGCGAATTCGAGAACAATTCTATATCAATGTGTACTGTGTGGTAGGCAAATATAGTAATATAATTGGCAAAACTTGCGAAAAGGGTGGGGTTGTATTGCCCGTGTGTATTTCTCCTGTACACCATAACAAACATGTAAATATTTTAGCGATTTGCGCTACTATAAATGCAGGTCATTTTCATTCCGTATGCATTAGAAATTTGTCATGGTTGGTTGGTAGTCAGCTGAGTAAGAAACAACACAAAAAAACGTGTTTGCAAGCATTGTCTACAATACTTTGTTAGTGAGGAGAAACTTGCAAGTCACAGTATTCTTTGTCAGCAACAAAAGGCTGTTTGCAGTACTTTCTCCACTGGGAACGGCAATTATTTGGAATTTCAAAATTACATCAAGCAGCAGAGATTGGGTTTCGTCGCCTATTGCCACATTGAAAGTTGCCTGAAACCCATGTCCACTAACTTGCCTAATGATGAAACAAGTAATACAACTACCATCAACCAACATATTCTATATGCTAGTAGTAATTTGTTGGTATGCTCATACTATATATCCTTATCTCAGTATTTAGAGTTTGTGGGTGCTGATTGTATGTATCAGTTAGTTGATAAATTAGTTGAACTTATCAAAGTGGGTTGCAGGAATTTATAGCATCAGTGTTCTCATGAAGCCAGAAACCCCTGCTGATGAAGCTGGGTTGGCGGCTCAGAAAAGCTGTCATATTTGTAAAGAAAAGACCAGTATAGATGATATTGTGGTCGACCATGGCCATCTGACGAGCGAATTTAGAGGCCGAGCACATAATAAGTGCAACTTGAATTTCTGTCCAAAAGACAACTTGTCGCAGTTTTCCATAACCTGCAGAATTATGATGCCCACTTTCTTATAAAGCCCTTGGCTGAACATCACGTAATGTTACACGATGGAACCATGGTAATTGAAAATCCTGGAAAAATTCAAGTGATTGGAATGACCCTAGATAAATATAAATGTATCACAAAACATATTCCCAAAGGGATTGATTGCAATGGAAATGCACAATATTTCGAATTACGATTTATTGTTTCATTCCAATTCATGAGCGCCTCTCTCAAAAATTTGGCAGGTAATTTGCTACCTGCACAATTGAGTATCACCCATTCGATGTTTCCAGACAACACCAAATTCGAGTTTGCAAATAAGGAAGGGTGTTTTTCCCTATGACTTTGTTAAGTGGGCAGACAGTCTGATGTGCATGTCACTCCACCAAAGGTCACAATTCATAAGGTGATGAGAGGAGAAGGCTCATGCCCAAGCCGCATAGGATGCATTCAACTGCATAAACTTGCTGCAGTATGCCATTCATTACTTATGTGTGGACACTTTTGCTGGCTGATGTTTTTGAGACTTTCAGGACTGCATGTGTGGTTAATCACGGTCTTGACCCCGCCATGTACATCACAGCTCCGTCTCTTTCATGGGACAATTTATTGTCAATGACACATGTGCGACTAGAGCTATTGACTGACTCAGACATGTATCTTTTTGCAGAACGTGGGTTTAGGTGTGGCATTATGTAGGTTTCAAAAATACGTGCAGAAGCCAACAATGTTTACATGGGTGAGGACTACAACCCCAGTGTGTCACTGAAATATATGTGCTATTTCGACATCAATGGGCTGTACAGTTATATGATGCAATTCAAGCTACCAATCGACAATTTCGAGTGGGCTGTGGTTGACGTATTTTCAACATGGGATTTTTCAAACATGGTGAATGACGGTGACACTTGTTTTTTTTTTTTTGAGGTTGATCTGCCTTTGGCCCCAGAAAATGGCGCACCCCTGAACGGCTCGTATGAGAATCTTCTTTTAATACTTGCGCCACGGAAGAAATATGTTATACATGGAGAAACACTGAGGCATTACTTGATGTATGGAGCCAAACTTGACTCTGTTCATCGCGTTTTATGCTTTGAGCAGAAGTCTTAGTTTGCTCCGTACATCGTGTTTAACATTGAGAATCATGCCCAGGCTTCAAACAAATTCGAAAAATCTTTTTTCAAGTTAATGAATAATTCTGTTTATGGAAAAACATTGAAGAATAACCACCGGGAAAGGGACACAGAGTCGTTTCAAGGTATTGCATGATTTATGTCTCTCACCAAAAGAAAAGCAAGTTTGGATGTGTTTCACAAACGTCACAAAAAACTTTCTGGGTAAACAAAAAGCTGCAAACTATAGGAATTTAGGGTGCAACATGTCCTTGAAGGTGCATTTCCTGCACTCACACCTGGATTCTTTCCCAGGTAACTGTAGTGATGTGTCTGATGAACATGGCGAAAGGTTCCATTAGGACATAATGACTATAGAGAAGTGGTATGAAGCAAAATGGATGCCTAACATGCTCACTGATTACTGCTGGAACCATATTCGAGATTGCAAAGAAACTAAACACAAAAGAAGCAAATAAAATAGATATATTCACATCATTGTTATGCAAAACTTTTTATTTTATGTAAACTCTACATGAAATAGGCAACATGTTTAAATGTTCCTTTAGTAACAATTGTAATAAATATCTTTATATACCTGTTGTGTACACTAGATAGTACAGCTTTAATCTATGTCATCATGACATTAAGTAAATAGCAAAAAATAGGTAAAATGCCTATATCTTGAAAATATGTCTGATATCAAAATTCCAAAAATATATTTGAAATCACCACACAAATGTCTACAAGAATGAGATGAGACAAATCCAGAAAAATATTTTTGTTTGTAGAACAGTGTTATCGATGAAAACTTGGTCTTTATAGAGATGTCAAAGAGTTCTGTTGCGTTCAACAAACCTTTGTATTCTGGGGTTGCCATTCTCGGCTTCAAAATTAACCCTCTATGAATTTCACTATCTGTACATGTGTACAAAATTTCTTCTGCCGGCTTTGCACCTCCTCTATTGTGACATCGATTCCTTAATTTATTCTGTCACTTGTGACAATATCTATAAAGTAATTACCCCATATTTAAAGGCATGGTTTGATACATCCAACTATGTGCTCGATAATCTGCAAGGATTACCTCACGTGAACAAAGGCCGTAACAGGATGATGAAAGATGAATGTGCTGGGCACTTAATCACACACTTTGTATGTTTATGTCATAAACTTTACACATATGTTGTTGCAAATGAGCAATGTATTCTTAAGACGAAGGGTGTAAAATCCAACATGTTTCAATCAGTCAGGAACTAGGCTTATCGAGATTGTCTCGAAAATTGCACAAGGGTAATGGGAACCTAATATCAGTTCCATTCGCGTGCTCATCAAGTCTACACCGAACGTGCAACAAAGGTAGTGTTGTCAGGTATGGATGATAAGCCGTACATTGAGGCAGATGGAATATCAACCTTTCTTTGGGGGCACTACAGAATACCTGAGTAATTTTTGTTTTATTTTCCACCATATAATAGTTCTAGCACCACAGTAAAATTATAGACCTGCCAGCACCTCACCACCAATGACGTCCATCTGCCACCATCACACACACATCCTGTTCCACACTCATTGCAGCTGATGACAGTTATCTACGATCATCATCACAGCTGACTAAACAAACTACAAACATCATCGCAGCTGACCACACCAACTACAAATATCTAGAACTAATTATATCACTTGTGTTGCATTAAAATCCAATGCTGCTGCTGTCTGTTTGCCCAATTATAGCTAAAGTCTGTTTTTATGTTTTTTAGTAAGTAACAACCTGTTTTGTTTCATAATGTCAGAAAATAATAATCTTTGTAAAGTAATCTTGTTTTTACCCTAAAGCCTTTTATTTGGCAAAACAAAATTTGTGATTGAACAAATGTTTGTTGTAAATTGAATATTTTTGTGCGAAATTGTAAATATTTACCTTATAAGGACAATTTCGAAAATAATATTTTAAAATAAAATTTTTCATGTTAAAAATGAATAGTGTGTCTTGTTATTAATTTTTGATACCTCATGTCATTAACTTTTTCAATAAATCTAAACATTGATGGTAACTGGCTAAGTATACCTCACAAAAGAAACTTGCATTGGAATAAGTAAGTTTTAGCAAAGAAACGAGCCACCAGGTTAAAGCCTTTGTCCACTCCAGCTGCTTAAATTGAAGGTTGGTGTAGGAGACACAACACACTGCAAGCCAACTTTTGTGACATCCCAGGGGACATATTGAAAGCGAGCCCCGAGTACCTTTACAGAGGCAGGTACAAAAAGTCATCTGACCATCCTTGCCTACAAGAAAGTTTCTCCAGCTAAACTTTTACATCTGCACCGAACAGAGTCTAGCAATCATTTTAAATATAAAAAATATTTTATTTTACATACACACAGATTACTACTCTTCAAGATCCAATACGATAATGCCTGGTAAAGAAAACAAACACAAAATTAATATATTTTAAATGTATTTTAAATACAAAATAAAATTCAACTCTGTCACAAACATGAATTCTTATACTTGCAAGAGTCTGACCTTAGCTTCGACGCAAGTTAATTTTTCGAAACAAGTTATTCGGGGAAAGATTTCCTATCGTTAATTACTTTCTTGTAAATCTTCATATATTTAACTTATCAGAATAGACGTACGCTCTTGTGTCTGCTGTAAATTGTAGGTCGTATTCAGAGTTTTTGCCATAATTTAAACTCAGTTGCCTTTAAGATGTCGGCCATGCTACATGTATTTAAGCAGGTACACATCATATGGTCCAATCATTCACTGATTGACCTATGATGTGGACAGATGTCTTTTCGGGGAGCTCCTGGTGCGATTTCTATTGTGACTTTATTAAAATTCAAAATGTGAGTTTGGAAATCTTTATTTTTCCAGGAAATGCTAAATCATTGTCTGCACATTTTGCTAATTAAATTGCATGCAGTGCTTGGTAGAGATTTTTTTCTGTATATAATTCACTATGTAGTGTGTAAATCGCAATTTCAACTCGGTCACAATCTCCACACATATATATATGTTGGTGCACATAATATGATCAGTCATTCATTGACTGAGCTCCGACCCGAACAGGCGTGTTTTGGGAGAGATGCGATTTCATTATGTGTGTTAATTTATTTATTTTAACATGTTGATGCCATTTGTAAAGTTCCTCCTCACCAGTCTCACAGGTAGACGGACGTGTAATGAATGTGCGAGATGCGTCATATATATCTTGTTATTGTGTTCATTTAATTTGTAGGGACATCTTTTTTATTCGTTGTAGATTAAATCTATACTCACATAATTGTGTTCGTTCGTTATACTTCTCTCTCATGTAAATTATATTGCCAGTATACAACTCGGGGTTGTAAAATCATGTTACATTTAAGACACTTGGAGAGTTACGTAATTACACTTGTTATTCACGTAGTTAAAAATCTCTCTCTTGTAATTTATTCATACTAGAACTCGTTTAAACACACTGAATTTCGCTCGTGTGTTAAATGTATTCGTAATGTTTTCTCTTTCTATTTAATTCCCAAAAAAAACCACTATCTACCAACTACAAGCAATATCCCACTCTAAACCCAAAAAACATCACAAAAAAGGAAAATTATGTGTCACACTTGCACAAAACTCTGCACACACACACACACACACACACACACACACACACACACACATATATATATATATATATATATATATACACCCTGTCCCCAACACGTCACACCTCATCGAGTGCCAGAGCTCTAAGGGGAAGGACATACCAAAGCTGCGCCCCACAAAAGGAAAGAAAGAAGCTTAATAAAATTGCCCCGTAGTATACTCTTGCAAAAAACCATTCCAATAAATTTAATCCTTTCATTAATTTTAACCCTTTCAATTTTTGATTGGATTAAGCAGATTAACACTCCAAATCAAATCGATAATCCATCACTTAATCCCAATTAATCCCAGGTGAAGTGAAACCGCCCCGCCCCTACTACATACGTATCAGAGCGCTCCTCGTAAAAAGTGATAGGTTCTTTTGCAGTTGGAACATTGTGTTTGTTTTGTGGTGAAGAAGCTAACGGACAAGCTGAGATGAAAAAAGAACAAAAATATCGACGCAAAATTAAAAAAGTACGTAGTCTCATCTAAGGAAACTTTTATTATAGCTGCCGAGGCACGTGGAGACAGATATGGAAGATATATTCATCTGCTAGCATCGGAAATTATACCTGCTATCAGGAGCACCTTTTATTTTTACATACAATCACTGGATGTGATACAACATCTGCGCTATTTAATAAAGGTAAAATTAAAATCATGAAGTTGTTTGTCAAAGTCGAGATTTGCAGCGTTTAGCAGAAGTATTTAAGCAGGAAATTTGTTCACTAAAAATAATTGTACATAACTTCCGCGTAGTATAACTTTTGACTATGAGAAGCTACGATGCTCGTTTGAGTTTCCATCGACAGCTCTCGTCAAAATAAATCGATTGCGTGTATAAAAACACGTGTGGCGTGGTTATGGTTAAATTGTACGAGTTTAAGGGTCCTATGTACTGTAGCTTTTCTGTGAAATCAATGTTTGCGCGTAAACGCATATCTCGGTAAATAAAAGTTATGGAAATATGACTATTTGTCAGAAAAAATAAAAAACAATTATCTATGGCAGTGTTTTTTTGTCATATTAGGTGTATTAACGGAGAAATCAATTCGCGAAAATTGTCAAATATCGCATTTTTAAAGCTTGCCTATGCAGTTTCCTTAAGCGGCAAAAGAAAAGTACAAAGATACGGCCGTTGTTTAATCTGTGGGATTTCATCGCGTGTATTAAAACCCCTGTGTTACATATCTAATTTGCACAGTAGCTACACAGTAGCTATGTAGTCCCCTTAACGTAAAAAAATTAAGAAAATTTAACACAATGTTGGCCTATACTCGTCAAAAAGCCAAGTCTAAATACAGAAATCGTACACGGTTGGAAAGGGCATCTAAAAAGCAATCCAGTGATACCCATAAACCCCATATGATCGAGTGAAGCAGTGCCGGGAACGTAAGGAAAAAAAAAACCAAGGCGTCCGAGCGCGTCAACGTAGACGTATTCACGCAAAACAAGCAGCAGTGTCCCCAACACAGCAAAACCCAATTTTTTTTATAAAGTAGGCCTATTACATGTTTGCGAGTCCATTACACGTCGGTGATTCACATTCGATCAGGTAGTTCGACAAGCGTGTAACCTACAGAAATAATTTTAATGTGTTGGTTTGTGTGAAAAAAAAGGGGGGTGGGGTAATTGAAGCGCGGGGCTTGTGGGATAAGTTTCAGCGTCGTGACAAATAGCTGGCTTAACCACACGTGGTGAGTGTGTTGTCATCCCAGAAACATTTTGAACCGCCTCGTGTTATCTTGATAAGGAAAGGCGTCGGATTATCTGGATAGGACTGGTCGAAGTGTGCTTCGCTGCTCCGCGTTGAGTTGTGTCCAGTTGTGTGCAGTGACAGAGTGTCGACCAGTGAGTTAGATGCGTGCTTATATTCTGCAGTTGGATTTCATTACTGACTTCTGGAGTCTGGTGCAGTGGTGACTCCAGGCTGTATACAGAAAGCCAGGGATTTTACAGAGCATGTTCTTTATGTGATTATTGAAGAGGTATTCTCATAACGCTGCCGTTTCTTCTCCCTCTTCATTCTACTGACGCTTCACCCACACCTCACTGTAGTATATCCGGCTCCGCACATCACTTGCCTCTCTGCTGTTCTTGCTGAGTGTGGATCACTCCCATATATTGCTTTAACTACCTCACTTTTACATCAACACCTTTGAAACTAAACTGTAACAAAAAAAAAATCCAGTCTCCAAGTATTTTACACGTAAGTACTCAAGGGCCGCGGTGGCCGAGCGGTTAGACAACTCGCCTCCCACCAAGGCGAACCTAGTTCAGTCCCCGGCTTAGTCACTCCCGGATTTTCTCAATTGGAAATCGTGCCGGACTATGCCGTTGGTCCGCGAGTTTTATCGGGATCTCCCGTATCCCCCACCCTTGCTTTCCAGTGCTGCTCCATTCTCGCCTAATTTCATCCTAATCAGCTCTCAAGACCTGAGTGTTAAGAGCCGTCCAAATCTCTTCTTCACTCACTCCAGTGCTGTGCACTTCCACGCCAAAGGAGGGCTACACCAAGGCAGACCAACATAGGGTTAAGGCGTTTAATCCAACCGTGTGGGTTTCACCATACACCGTGCAGTGGGCCTAGATCTTACACTACAAGTTACACAGATGCACAGGCGTCGTAGCATCTTTTTACCAGTCGAGCGCTCGCTAGTTTGAATCCTACTTCCAGAGCATTTTCAGGCACGTTTACTTGTGAGAGAGACAAAGCGTCCGCCTACGCAGTGCTGGAAATAAGTTGCAGCATATCTTAAATAGTTTTTTTTTCTTCTGAAATACTGTGGGTGTTCCCAGAAGACTGACAACAATGGCACTTTCAAAACAACATCCACATTTAAGATATTATTTCAGAATTCCTAGTAGCATACATAAAAACGTCTCTAAGGCAGTGGCATCTTGAAATGTTTTGCTCAGATAGATACGAAGCTAGGTTACATAGCTGCTTCAGACTTACATATTTGCTACAAAGTTGAGTTCCGCCACAGACTTTACACCAATAACACAATGGAGAGTCACCGCGCTTTAAAATCCCACATCTGTAGGCTTCAGGACGTCAATACATCACGTATTTCCATTGTATTGCTCGTAGAGGCGATATCGCATCAGCTAGGCCTGCCAACGTGACCCCTGATGATTCATGGTTCGCTCTGCCCCAGCCGCGTGGCTGATTGACGCCAACCATGAGGCACGCATACTGGCCATTCTAGGATGCGACGCGCTAATCCCTACACCCCGATGGTTCGAGGCGGACACGCATCTGAGATTAACTTGCAGCCTACATACAGGGACTGGCACCCTGGCGCCCATTTAACGCCAGACTAAAACCACTCTGTTCGGGTCAGCCAGCTCTATCAGCCGAGATCCATACCGAGTCGAAATGGCCAGGGTCCCGCCGTCAGAGGGCCGTCCTGTGTGCACCAACCTGCTGCAGGGAACTGCACATCTGCCTCCGTCCTACAAAGCCCCTCCAATAGCAGGCTGCTCACGGCGAAGTGAGTATACACTTGAAGTCGGCCTTTCAAAAGTCACTACCCGTCTACTGCATGTACTATGCACTTCCTGTGCACACACTGGCATGTATGCTGCCTTAAGCAGGGTTTACAAGACGCAATTATATGCTCACGCAGTTCCTCGCGCGCAATCGCTTACGCAATAATTGCAATGAAATATCTCCCGTTAGCTCCATGCTCCCTTCTACATGGCGCAATTTAACAACATAATATACATGAAATCTGTTTCCTTCCCGCCATATAGTTGTAAAATGGATAAGCAAAATCTCATGGCATTATGTGCATTGGCAATGACGGAAATTTTTAGATGAAAAAGAAAATAATTGTGAAAAACGTGTTTTATTTTAGGCTGTAAATACGGCAATTTCGAATGTATTATTGCCGATTTTTTTTTGTTCTGCATATAATCATTCACGGCAACAGCCTTTTAAAGCATTCTCGCGCAAATGTTTGTTTGCGACAATTCAGCGACTTTGTATTGTAGGGCACTGGAAACTTTTTATATTCGTCTAATAAATGCAAAACACTATCACGTGTCCATTCCATTCTTCTTTAGACTCACCACGTGCGTACTCCAGAATGGGCAATCACGTTGCTTGTTCCGCGCAACTTGCGTGGTCCTGCACAGAAATATAGAGCATGTTCTATCCTCAGAAATTCCGCCGTCGCTTGCGTTGCGTGTGAAATTCTGAGAATTTTGTGTCGGAGCTGCAACACAACATTAGCAGATTGCAAGGAAATAGTGAGTACATTGCATCGTGTAAAACCTGCTTTACAGTTCAGCTGGCAGCAAGTTATAGTAAGTAAAATAGTTCTAAGCCGTGACATTGTATCACGAGTGTAATGTTTAAATTTATGGTGAATGAAGTTTTTTCCTGTTTTATACACATTTAAGGTTCCCGCCTAGCTGAAGTTTTTTAATAATAATAATAATATAATCGTCCTTATTTGGCACAGTTACGGCATATCGGCCTTCTCTTACACTTAACCATATTTACAATTTACACTTGCTTATTAGAGTTTAGAAGGAGAGAAGCATAATAGTGCTTACAAATTAACGAACACTGCAGAAAATCAACAGTCGTTACTAGGAAATGATGGAACAGGTATTTAATACTAAATAGTGACATGTATATTTAGTTACTGAAAAATGTTCAAGTGGGGGTATTAAGTTTAAACTAGTCGATAAAAAACTGATGAACTGGTAGGTATTAGGCCAGAATATTCCCTATTTACACGCAATAATATAGTACATTTGCACAAACACATAAATGCACAACAGGCTCCTATACATACACACGCACCAACAAGACCCTGCAAATCAAATTATAAAATGGAACACTAGTTATTTACAATAACAAAATTTAAGGACTTAGGTCCTATGAATATTCAAATGCCTATGACAAACTCTGACAATAATATTATCATCAGAACACAGACACTTAAAGCCGGAAAACCGTTTAGACTTCTACATACATGAGTATCGAACTAAATTAATGATAAAAAAGAAAGAAAGATCTGCGGAGTTAAAACTAATACCAATCACACGACCATCCATTCAAGCATACATTCAAAATGCTCCACTTGACGGGTCACGGTGGCTTGACAGCAAGCACTGCACCAACTTATTTTTGAACAGTTGGTAAGAACTCTCATCGCGTATGTCCTGGCGCAGGCCATTCCAAATCCCAGCTGCTGAGGCGCTGAAGGAATCTGAAAAATAATTTGTACGGTGGAACGGGATTAGAAGTTTACTGTCGGGTTTGAGATCGAGAAGGCGTGGAAGGGAGCGATAAGGGCGACACTGCCACGCGCAGCAAGTGTGCCATTGCCGCTAAGTGCAAGTCACTGAACTGGCGCGCAGTGTTCTCATGGCACTGCGTGTAAATGCTGTCCACGACGAAGTGAGCATTTTAGAAATGAACTTTAGAAAAATGTCACTGCCCCTGCATATATATATATATATAAATGGGCGCACTGAGTGAAATTCGCACAGTAAAGTTGGTATCGATGGATGAAAAGTAGTTACATGTCTAAAATCGAATAAAGGGTGTAAGGTAACCATTTGTGATAACTTAAAATTATTTCTTTCGCTTAATGCTTTTTTAATGCATCGAAGTGTAAAAATGAGCAGGTATGTAAAGTATTTACTTTTTTAAGTGATGAGGCTCATGACAATGTTAATTTTACATAAGGCGCAGAAGTACACATGTATACAAGTAGATCTTAAGCAGGGATTTCAGAAGTGCTCTGTTTACCGTGAACAGCCATTACTTAACCGAATTGGTGGGATTGAAACATTTTTTTCAGCATTTTCCTTACGCATGCACAAGTAATCAGGGCAATGGAAATGTTTATTTTGTAAGAGTTGGTACGCAATAAAAAAGAAAGACGTAACTAAGCAGGGCTAACAAAGTGCTCAATTTAGGTTAATCCCAACTGTGCTTTTGCACGAAATGGAATAACACTAGAGAATAAAAATGAGCGTGCAGTCGTGGTAGATGGTGAGCATAGTTGCGTTATTAGTGGCCTATTTCATAGAAGTTACAATTCGACAGGCGACAGGAAATTGTTTGACAGATTTACAATCCGACAAATGCGTGTTTCATAAAAGCTGACAAGTTTACAAATTGTCATGACAAATTTGTAGAAATGTATGACCATTTGAAATATAGTTGTTTCACAAAATTTTTGAGCTGACAGGTAAAAATCTGACAAATGTGTCAAACACTACACTACGGACTGTTTTGTGAAACAGATAAGTATAATCACTCAGTGACATATCTACACATTTGAAGAATTGTCACTGCAGAGGTGACAGGCGAGCTTTCCTATGTAACCAGTAATTTGTAATGTTTATATAACATGACAGTGAAATTATGTTTTAATATTGTGTGAATTAACATTGCTTGACAAATAGCACATCCTTTTCCTCTCGGATAAGGTTTGATAGTAATGTTATCCACATTACTCGACATTCTGCTACTAGAGTGACCGAAGTTATGTGAGTGGAATTATTATTTACCGCTTAATTTTATTTATTTTTGGTAAGATTCGACTGTTCATGATATGCACATAAGGCTGCGATCGATTATCGTAAGCGCACTTGAGAGCTATCTAGCGTGCAATAAATGAAACTTACGGTTTGACATACAATTGTGGCGTTCATGAAACTGATATTTTAAGGCTGACATTTTGCACTTTTTTACTTGTCAAATAAAAGGAACTTGTATTATTTATGTAACATAACATTGTCATGATATAGTGACAACTTTTTCGGATTTGACATAATTGTCGTATATGTGACACCTGTCACGTTTTATGAAATAGGGCACAGGTCGAGGGGACGTCAGCCACGTCTTCAGCGCGTGATCCACACGGCCGTTGGCAGCGCTCGAGCGAGTCCTCTGGTGTAAGAGGATGGCGTGCTGGGAAATCCCGACGGACACTACGTAATTGCATTTTCAGTAGCACAAATTAATTATTGTCGACGGGGCCTGCAACCTTGCTGCGATGTGTCGGGCCAGCCACTTCCGCCGTCCAAGGTCCACGCGACAGTAATCACAGGCCGCACATTTCCACTGGAGCGTCGTTCTGCGACTTGTGTTTCCAGGACGACACATCCAGTCTGCTGGTCTACCACGGTAAGCGCGAATTAATTAGTGGGAAATTGAATTTTTAGAGTGCGCTGTAAAATATTTTCTAGTAAGCTTTGTAAACTGCAATGGAAGTTTTTAACCTACTATCAATAATACCATATATCAGGCTGTAAATAAAAGAATGTTCAACGTTGCTACTATGCCAAGTTGGGAAATTTCTTCCGTATTTGAATATTTCCTGGGCAAATGTCGGAACACTATGCATGTATGGGAAAATAATTTATGATTCTCTCTTTATTTTTATATGTATGCACTGATATGTATTCGCAAACAATTTTTCACAGTGTAATTTTATTAATTCCCTTCAACTTTACAGTATCTCAAAGAACTTGAGAGAGAAAGAGAGACACAAAGAAAGAGCGATATAGATAGAATAGATATGCATGTATAGAGATATAGAGGCATATACATAGATAGAGAGGCATATACAGAGCTGGATAGAGAGATATAAAGCTAGATAGTGAGACATATACAGTGATTTATAGAGAGGTAGTGATAAATATATAGTGATAAAGATATCCATATAGAGATAGATATATGTAGAGATAGATACAGAGATAATGAGAAGAGATGAACTATATATGTGTGTGTAGATGTAGAGATACATATATAGGTAGAGGACACACACATATATAGGACACAGATAAATAGATAAATATATAGAAACAGAGATAGAGATAAAGAAAATAGAAATAAGCAGTGGTGGTTAGGCGAGGGGGGGGGGGAGAGGGAGAGAAGCCGCGAGCGGGGGAAATTGTTATTGAAGAGGGGAGGGGGAACTATCTTTACACTCGTAAGCGGTAACTAATAAACTGTTGCTTGTAAATGAGCCTAAAATTTACATTACAAGTACCATAAAGGTACAGGCGTCGAAGCATCTGCTTACCAGTCGACCAGTCGCTAGATTTTAATCCTACTTCCAGGGAAACATTTCCAGGCACCCGTGAAGTTTACCATGAGAGACACAAAGCGTCCGCCTGCGTAGTGCTGGAGATAAGTTGCAGCATGTTTGAAATCGACATTTTTTGACGAAATTATTGAACGTCTTCCCAGAAGACTGAAAAATAGCAATTTCAAGACAACATGCACATAGCAGATATTTTTAAGGCATCTGAAAATGTACTGCCCTGATACAAACTTCAGTTCTGCTATAGCCTGCCAGTAAAACGATTGAGTTGCCGCTCTTAAATACCACATTTGTAGGCTGCAGTACTTCAGTACATCATGTCTTTCCACTGTCTTGCCTGTGAAGGTGATAACGCATAAGATACGCCGGCCAACGTCGTCCTTGTCTCTTCGTAGTTTATGTGTCTGTCATAAGAATAATGGCTTCTATTACTAGGTGAAGGGTTGTGAGGGTTGCTGCCTACCTAGAGGTTTGTTAGTGTGAAGCCTGGTGGTAAGTTCTATCGCCAGACATGAATTAAAGCACCTCGGTTTTGTGGTCATATGCGATTGAGACGTCCAGGAGTACGTTATTTCCTATAATAGAAAGGTTTGACTTATTGTTCAATCACGAAAATACCCGCAAATTAAATCTCCTTTTAAATTTTGCTTAAGCTTAATTAAATAAGTAAAAACCCTTGAACATTATATTAGATACGTTCTTCTGTTTTGAAATATACTTCCAAAACAGTTTTGTGCTTGGAATGCAGGGTAATCATAGAATGGTCCTTAATTATATCTGATATTAAAATACTGTAACACAACAAATCGGGATTCTCACTAGGGGAAAGCGTTGGGCCGGAGCTGTAGTAGTAGTAGGGTTATGGGTATTCTAGCGCAACATATTTTTAATGGGAGCTATGCGGTTGGGTGGCTGGGCGGGTTTCTGGCTCGAATCGGAGGTGCTCAGTAGTCTTCGGCTCGTCTCAGGGGGTGCTCGGAAGCTGTCGAGTTGGATTGTTAAACGTACCTGAAAATACTCAACAGGTAAACCCACTAATTATTCAAGCATATGCTTGTTTCTGGTAGCCATACTTTTATATAAGCATCGGTTATGTCAGATAGTAAGTCTGTATTTACTATCCGATTTTAAAATAATATTTTTAATTAAAAATTATTTATTTATTTTTTATATTTTACCGAAATTATATATCTGGTATTGCAGAAACATGCAAAGTCTCTCATTAAATTACTACATTTCCGGTGTCCTCTCTTGAAGACTGATTTATACACGATGCCATAATCTGCTAATTATCCACTGCCTCGACAGTTTTGAATGCATAGGTATGCTACTCAGATTTTAATGTATGTATATATTACTAAACCAAGCCCACCTTACAAATAGCGACCACATGCACGAGTATGTTATAATCATGGCATGGATCAGCATCTACTAACACTTTTATAAATTTAATTAATGTTATTTTAAATGCCAATACTGCAAGGCCCTGGAGACTTGAAATATACAAGCCTGATAGAACAGTCTTACATTGCGTGTTATTCTTGAGCATCAATCCGCCAATCGCCAATCATTCCGTCGATATTTTGATCAATTCATTAATCTTCCAAACTTTCCATAAATATTTCACAATCTTCACTAATCTGCAACTAATCCTCACCAATCTTCAGCAGTCTTTCCATCAATCTTTCTCAATATTTTGCAATTCTTACATAAATCTTTCGCAATCCTCACCAATCAGCACCACAGCCACCGCAATTCGCTCTGCAACCTTCGTCAATCGTCGCCAATCTTTCAATGTTTCCATCAATCTTTAGCGATCTTTCGACATTTCCATCAATATTTTGCAATCTTTCAATCATTCCATCAATCTTTCGCAATATTTCCATGAATATTTCGCAATCTGTCCGTCACTTTTTCACAATCTTTCGATCAATCATTAATCCTTAGATCAATCCCAATTCATAGCAATGCTCCTCCGCTATCAACAGCAATCCATGTCAATCCTTCGATCAATCCTAATCCTTCTTTCAATCCCAATCCTTCGATAAATCCCAATCCTTCGATCAATCCTTCGGTTTGTCCCCCACACATACATATAGAAATTAAACTTGTTTGTCAACTGTCTCCAATTTTGCACATGTCGACAGAATTAATGTTTTGTGCAGTCAACTATCTATGCATAAATTTGCATGTAAGGTCTTCATTAATATTCGGTATGCGGATCTTTATCTTAATAGGTGAGTGCTCATAGCACCACTTTTAAGTATTGAGGAATGATAGGGTACTGCACACAAAAAATAAAGGAAAAAACAATTATTTGATAATATTTATTTATTATTTTGTAAGTACGATTTAATAAGAGAGCAGTTCATCACATCATGCGATATAACACCACCCTTTCAGCTCTCCAAGGATCGATCGAAGGAGTGAGATTTGTCGAAGTATTGGGATTTATCGAAGGATTGGAATTGATCGAAAGACTGGGATTGATCGAAGGATAGGGATTTATCGAAGGATTGGGATTGATAGAAGGATTAGGATTGATCGAAGGATTGACATGGATTGCTATGGATAGCGGAGGATTGCGGAGCAGATTGGTATTGATCCTAGAATTATGATTGATCAAAATATTGATGTAAATATTGCGAAAGATTGCGAAAGATTTATAGGAAGATTGTGAAAGATTGATGGAAAGATTACGAAAAGTTGATGGAAAGATTGCGAGATTGATGGAAAGATTGGAAGATAATGGATTGATCAAAATATCAATGGAATTATTGGGCGATTGACGGATTGATGGCCAACAAGAGCACGAAATTTAGGAATGTTTATCATCTTTGTATATTCCAAGTCTTCAGGGCATGGCAATAATGACATTTAAATGAACATTAATTAAGCTTATAAAAGTGTGGTAGATGATTATCCTTACCATGATTGTAACATACTTGTGCATGTGGTCGCTATTGGTATCATGGACTTGTTTTAGTCGTATATACATAAATATTTAAACAATTCTGAGTAGCATACTTATGCCTACAAAACAGTCGAGGCAGTGAATAATTATTATGGCATCGTATATTAATCAGTCTTCAATAGAGGAGACTGGAAATGTAGTAATTTAATAAGATACTTTTGCATGTTTCCGCAGTACCATACATATGATTTTGGTACTGTATAAAAATTAAATACATAGTTTATTGTTAAAATTTTCTTTTAATCGGATAATGAATACTGATTTGCAATCTGACATAAGATATGCTTATACAATCCAATATGGCTACCAGAAACAAACACATGCTTGAACAATTAGTCGACAGCTTCCGAGCACCCACTGAGTCAAGCCGAAGACTGCCGAGCACCTCCGAGTAGAACCGAGGACCTCCCACAACCGCCCAGCAGCACAGCTCACATTTAAAATAGGCCTACATTGCGCTAGAATGCCCATAACCCCGCTACTTAGTATGCTCTTCCGTGTTCGGCTACGCAATGGAACCGTATAAAATCATCTTATGTAAGCTTTATTATATCTGGCAAGCAAATAACCTTATCTCGAATTCGACCTTTTCTATGGCACGAACAGCATTAACATGGAACAGTTCCAGTTTTGTCTTACGTGCATAGACTTAACAAAAATCCAGCGTAGTTAAGGGTTCAGCCTGCCCGACTCTTCAACTGCGTTGCAATGTGTTTGAAATCTTGGTTGTTTGACGAAACTATTAAACATGCCATCCAGTATGTCTACCTACAATAGGAAACATCACACCGCCGACGAGGACGGAATGGTACTTGAAAGTTACCACGCAGGCTGCAGATATTATTTTGAGGCCCTTCAATATAGTCAAAAGCGGTTTTTTTTTCAGACTACCGTATCTTAAAACATACCAGCCGGACACGAGTCAATCTACGACAGGAGTCTGTACTGAACTTTGGTATTGGCTGTTCATGGTAAAATTAGTACTTTTGAAAGCCGTGCTTAAAATCAACTTTTATACACATTGTGTATGCTTTCGACTTATGTAAAATCAACATTGCCATTGGCCTCATCACTTTATTCATGCGTCGGTTAAATGAAACGGTGAAATTATTTAAAAAGTAAATACTTTACAAATCTGCTAATTCTTACACTTCGATGCATTAGAAAAACAGAAAGCGAAAGAAATAATTTTAAGTTATCACAAATGGTTATCTAACACTTTTTATTCGACGTTAATGTATGGAACTACTTTCCATACATCGTTACCAACTTACTGGGCTAATGTAACTTAGTGCGCCCATTAAAATATATGCATACAGGGGCAGTGACTTTTTTCTAAGGTTAATTTCTAAACTGCTCACTTTATCGTGAACAGCCTTTACAGACTTTTCATCAATAAAATGATAGGGTCACCGTTAAAAGTCCCATAGCTACACGAAGCACTACGAGAACACTGCACGCCAGTTCAGAGCCTTGCGCGTAGCAGCGATGGTGCTCTTGTAGTGCGTGCCAGTGTGTCCCGCTCTTCTCGGATAAAAAAAAAAGGAGAATAACGACGCAGGCAGGCGAGCCCCGTAAGTGCCTTCAATCTACGTTCAGAACGTCGCCATTTGACAGCTGTGTCTGACAGAGGTTGTGTTCCAGTGCTCAAACTGGCACTTCTTTTTAACAAAAATAGTCACATAACCGGTTTTTGTCTGCAAAATCAATTACGTATTTTTGTAGTTTGTGTTTTAGTTTTGTCAACGTCGAAGCTTACGGATTACCAAATAAAAATTACCAAATAAAAAATTATCAAATTGCCGCCATGTTACTTTTGCCGACTTTAAATATAAAATACGCATTAAACAGGTGTTATTAAAATAAGATAATGCGTCTCACATTTGAAATGATTATTTATAAAACTATGATTACGCAGTGGATCATTTAATTTGAAAAGGGTTCAGTCATGTAGTTATAGGCTGTTCACTGTAAAGTGAGCACTTTTTTAAGGTCCTGCTAAATTTCTCCATTCAACCAGTTTCTATCTTTCGACCACTTTTTAAATATAAACGTTGCTATGTGCCTAATAAACACAATATATACATTTAATCACTCTCAAAAGTTAACAAGTGAGGCTGCAATAAAATATATTTATTAGTGGGTAATGGTTGTTGGGAGGGCCTTAACAAGTGCTCATTACCGTGAATAGCCTATAGCAAAAATAAGATACATGGCTTCCTAGAACACGCATCCCTACATTCGCTATGGTGTTTGAAAAAGGTCAAAAGTCTTCATACAATATAACATACCAACAGAGAAATCCATTCCATGTTTATTTTGAAAAAGACCTAATTCATGGATTGTGTCCCTTTTGAAAATAAACAATACATCCCTCTAGCAAGTTGCCTCGCCTCTAGTACGATTAAAGAAATATGTCATGGCAACCTGCGATCAATCATAGTTGGCCTCTTGCATGGTAACAGAAAACAGTTGAAAGTTGTTTTGAGGTCAAATGACTAATAATGCTATACACATATACCTAAGGCTGTACAGTGAAAATGTTTTGCATTGAAAGTGATGGCTACAAGTGCATTGATCGGTAATGCGTATAGAAAGAGAAAACGAGGCATAGGAAGACCTAATTCGTATAAACAGTACAAAATGAAATGCACTAAGGTCGTGGTGATACATATCAACTACACAGGTAAACATAACTACACCAGGCGATCCAGGTGTGAATGCCAATATCGTAAATGTTTTCTCAAATTTAATGAGGATGTGTGTTTACGTATTCTGTGTAAAAGAAACGATTTTGAAAGCAAAACCTCTCAGATGTGTACCTGCAAGGTTTGATTGAATTAGTGCCAGTGAAACAACATAGACCAAGGAAAGAAAATTACTCTACAGCCAGAATACACTCGATAATGTACTATGCTAACAAAGAAGGCAAGAAAGTACAGGAATGCAATAAAGTATCCCTTGGCATTCACGATGCAACCTTGAAACGAATGCATAGGTTAATATCGTTTTTAAAGGGTAGAAAGTCACCCAGGGATGGATGAGGTGAGGGGCAAATGTGAACAGCAAAACAAATGCCATGTCTCCAGAAGTTCGTGAGCAAGTTATCTAACATATTGCATCGTTTCAGTATAAGGAAGTAACTTGCATTACTCAACCGGTTGAATTAAGTACACGAATACTGCCTTGAATGTAAAGAATATGCACAGTTTATTTACAGAAAAAATACCCACAGTCAAAAGTGACTTACTTGTTTTATTACAAATATCGTTGGTCATCCTGAATTCGGTTTCCTATGGTTTCCCGAAATCACTTCAGACGAATGCTGGGATGGTTACTTAACAAAGGCCATGGCCGATTCCTTCCCAGTCCTTCCCCAATCCCTCTTCCCTGTGCAACTTGCACCGTCTCTAATGACCTCGCTGTCGAAGAGATGTTAAGTACAACCACCTACCTACCTATAGCCTGTTCACGGTAAAGTGAGCACATTTTAAAGGCCCTTCTAAATTTTTCCTTCCCTCCAATTCCCATATTCCTGCTGCTTTTCAATATAAACATTACAATGCGACCAGTGCATACATTTCACCACCCTCAAAATGCAATGCCCCAGGCTCCAGTAAGATATATTAATTGGTGGTTAATTCCTTTTGGGAGGGCCTTAAAAATTGATCACTTTATCGTGAACAGCCTACACCTACAAATATCCTAAAGAAAACTACTCTGAGTTTCGATTGGCCGCAAGTGGGTGTCTGCGATAAGTGTGAAGACTTGAAAACAAAACTTGAAAGTAGTTCTTTAAATGACAATGCCAACAAAAAAAAAAAACAGTTGAAGAACTAGCAGTGCATACGCGCAGGTACAAGAAGTTCTATAACAAAATGAAATAGATTAAGACAAAATGTGAAAATGAAAATCATGTAATGGATTTTGTAATGGACTTCATGCAGAATGTGCCTTTTCTTCATATTCCTGTACAAGACGTTTTCTACTACAGGCAGTTATGAGTTTTTGTTTTCGAATTCGTGACTTGAAAACCGGAAATGCAGATTTTCACTTGTATCATGAAGGTATAGGGGGAAAAGGTGCAAATGAAGTATGCATTTTCCTGAAGGAATACATCAACAACACTTTACCCGATCGTGTTAACAAGTTACATGTTGTTTAAGATGGCTGCCCAGGTCAGAATAGAAACCACACAGTTGTGCGCTTTGTGCTGACAGTAACATCTTCTAAGAGATTGGACAAGATCTATCATTATATTCCGATAAGAGGTCATTCCTTTCTGCCCTGCGACCGTGATTTTGGCGTCGATCAGAAGAAATTACATCGTGTGGATAGAATTTACAGTGCTGAAGAGTATACTAAACTTGTTGCTGGCGAGAGTTCCCTCTGTAAATTCACCGCAACTTTGCAGACTTCCAATTTTTGCATATATTTAAAGAAATGGTGGCCTATGTTCTACAAAAGGAGACGAAGGTATTATGTCAGTTCTTGAACTATCGCATGTTTTAGTATGATAGTTCTACATTAAGTGTTGTAACAATACGGGACTTCATAGACGGATTGATTTCGAACACCTTTAGACTTATTACATTATCAGGGAGAATATATATTTGTTTAGTGAAAAGACTTACAGTGATATGCACCCCATGCCTACCAATGCAAAGACGATGTTCGATATTAAACAACTACAACAGCATGTTCCTGATGCACACATTGATTTTTATAGGGACATTGTTGAGTGTAAACATTTCGACATGTGTCAAGATACTGATACAAACGAAGCATACTAAATTATTTTTCTTTGAACATTTATTTCCATTTCATTTATGCTAATTGTGCCTACTCAGCTATTATTATTCAAGCATAACGATTGGATGTGTATGTGACAGTAATGATTTGTACAGTTTATTTTCAAAAGGAAAGTAAGTAATTGCATAAATATGTAGAATTTTATACATATTATGTTATCGGAAATGTTATAAAGTACGTAAATTATTGTTAAGGGTTCATTGTGACTGTTAGTACGTTTTTAATATATTGTATATGTAACAGTAATGATTTGTTCTGTTTATTTTGAAAAGGTATGAATAGAATATTATGGGAAGTCTGGACTAAGGGGATGGGGGATGGGGGATCGGAGCCTGCGGCCGCCATATCGGAATTTCCCTTTTTCCTCAAAATCAACTATTTCCCCTCACAATTGACTAAATTTTCCTCAAAATTTCCTATTTTTCCCTCAAAAAAGCACCGATAAACCCCCCCTCCCCCCATCTGCAAATAAGATCCCCGAAAGAAACTTTTCGATCAATCGGAATGATTTGGGGGAATAGTTTTCGAGGGCAGAGCTGTGGTAGTCATATTGGTTTAATATGCATAAGATATACCAAATCGTTATACAGGATCCAGGGTCAGGAGTCAGACATGACAATCGGCCATCTTGGTTCTATCAGTCATCTTGTCCGTCATGTTAGATGTCGGCGACCTTGACCTTTGTTCTTAACCTCGTGACCTTGCATGACCTTGAATCCAATCAATTCCCAAAATTTATTTTAAAATTTTATTTAAAAAAATCTTAAAATAATATTAAAACTTTAATTTAAACAATTTACATTTCCGCAGGTCCCTTTCCCCAGATCCATGTCAAGCAGTCGACTGACCTTCCTCGAATCAATCACACTGTCCTAAAATTTTCCTCCCCTACCAATGTTCCTCATTGGTTAATTTGTCGGCAGGTCACCAACCATACTCATTCTGCCATCTTATATATTTTTTCGTTTGTCATGTGTATATACATTGTTGGAGGCCGCAATATTCGATTTAATGTTTTCATTTTCAACACCTAGGTGGTGCTATTTTGTCCATTTACCCACCAGGCGAATTGGCGATTTAGCAAACAGGCAGCAGCCATATTTATTTATGTTTTTAAAGTATAGGTTGTTATTTCGGCATTCTCCATACTGGATTCTATTTTCCACACATAGGTAGCGTTAATTTCACGATTATGCAGCCTGCTATCGGCATGTACCGAATGGTGACAAGAACCATTCCTGCAAATTATGCAAATTGTCATATTTAATTTTTTTGGTTTATTTCAAAATGTAATTATTTGTATTTAAAATTATTTCTACGTAAAGCAGTTTTTTTAAATAACTAAAACAATACATGTTTTATACAAGCTAATATTATTTGGTAATGTAAAAAATGAGAAAAATAAACACAGTTTTATTAATTGCAATCTTCTATGTCCGCGTCGTCGACCCAAGAATTTTAGCTGGCTGGGAAACATCACCACTTGACATATGACCGTCCAGTATGTCGTTTCAGGACCTTCTCGAAAGTGAAGCTGACGATGCTCGAAGACAAATAAACAATTCTAGTGTGTGTGTGTGTGTGTATGTGTGTGTGAACTGTTATAGGCCAACTTATATATTCTCAGCTGCACTCACGACAGTATTTTGATGGTCTTATCTCGACAATCGTACGATACAAGCTGGTCGTGTAATATCAGGCAGAATGCATACGTGTTGGCAGGAATATTTCCACGTGTCGTGATTTCGATCCTGCAGTCGATCACATTGGAGGTAATATGCTCGTCCAGTTTACTCACATAGAACAACACGAGTAGAGCCAAACTCTTGAAAGTATCAGGGCTCAGTATCGTGGATTGGGGGCGTCCATGATATGCATTTTGGTAATTGAGCGTACATCTGATATGCTAGCAGGTACTGGCCATTTTCAAAGTTCGTGTTCATTTCTATGTATGGGTAGCTTTCGCTATTCAAAAATATTTTCACATTTTCTATTTGCATGTGTCGAACTGCAAATGGCTCACTCTCACATTGTGCTGTCTTCCGGTATGTAGCCCAACGATGATGTACTGCATTTTCTCAGAAGCAAAGCTGGACTTCACCATCCAGTTGATGCGCTGGCTTGCTGACAATCTGGGGTATGTCTCCAGACTCCATGGCATGAAATCCACATCGATGTTTTTGCTATCTTCCACATTCTCTAGCATCTTTATTTGTTCAGCAGTCCTGAACGGCACATGAGACAGCATCCATTCGATAGGCTGTAGTTTCAGTTCCACTGTCTACAGGTTTTCTCCCATACACATGATGGTTCCTCCTTCGAATTGAAGATTATTTGTTTGTAGTCTTCGGAAAATCCCAATCGCATGGAGAGTGGAATGCACACTTCGAACTTGCCGCCAAGGTATATATGAAAATTGTAGTCATCTTCGATTCCCCAGACTGCCATCTTGACCGCAGACAGCTCATTCGGCATGAGCGAAAGGTAATTTTTGATCGTCGATGCTATGCCCACAACTCGCGACTGGTCCACTCAAATGCCATTGAGAAAATATGTAATGCGATCGATCAGTTGAAGAATTCTATTGTTCGTTATTTCCATCGATGCTGGGTTGGTTCCATCTTCTTTCATCAGTGTCCCCCTAATTCTCAGTAAAGACTAGCAAGGAAGATAGCAAACATCTTGGTGTTGGACCAACTATCCGAACTTCCGATGGTAATGTGTATGATCCGATTAAGAAATACTAGTATGCATGAAGTTCTACTTTCGTTTTGCTCTCTTCGAAACTGACTGGTTCTTTGAGGTTTAGAAAGTCTTCCATGGCGATTGACTTTGAAGTTGAGACCGCAGAGGAAAATCTCTCTAGCACATGTTAACTCCTTGGAGACCTGCAACTTGCTAATTGCAGGTTTTGCGCGACACTTTACTTTATTGCTTCTGGTAGCCATAACTCTTATTACTATCTTCTAAATTGCAGGCATAGGGTGATTTCTTCGTTTCGAAAGTTCGCCAACTCTCTATACTGGTCAACGACTGTCACGACCATCTTGTGTGCTCTCTTCGCGACGACCAGAAAGTAAATGATGCTTTGTGGTGCTACAGCCAGTTTAAAACCTAGAGGTCAGCAGGCAAAAATTCGTGCAGCATATAGCTCGGCCTGCTATTGTGGTCTGTGGCACTTGCTAAATTGCAGTTTATTCGTATCACATAGACAGGCAAGATGTTTATGGGCCGTGACGACATACGTGTTTTGGCAGCTTCGTATATGCGTAGCTTGAACCCCAGCATCGGTCCGATAGTATCCGATTTCGCAAAGTCAATATTTTCGCTGTATCTGATAACACTCTTCAGAGTATTGGGATTCCCATGTAGTTCGAATTGTGTGTCGGGGGACAGCGAATCTTCAAGGTACCTTACAATGTCGTCTATTTCGCAAGAGCCTCGACACCACATGGGAAACATTACCACTTTTTACGAGGTACAGCTTGCAGTTTTTTTCATCGATGTTCGGTATCGCATTGTAGGTTTGCAAATCAACCAAACCTATGCTCCATTCCCCCTCCTGGTCGAGCGGTGGAAAGTGTACCACACTGGAGTTACGACCCGTCAAGGTAAGTGTTATCGACATAACTGATGGTTTCCTCGCGATGTATAGCCATGTTATGCAATTACTTGTAGGAGTGAACCAAGAAGGTAAAATACAAATGTCCACAATTCCATGTGTTATGTATCTGCTCCGTTTCGCGATTGTATGTTAGTTTGGTACATTTCAGGTACCATCGCAGTTCGGGAGGAGGATGAAAATTCCCAAATCTGTCATTATAGTCTGCATGTTTACCCTTTTTTATGTAAGCTACCAAGTGCGTGCCGGCCCGGCTGCCGTGTTCCAGATTAATTATGGCACATTCGTCTCTCTTGAGTTTAGGGGGCAAGGCATCTCTCATAAACACTCCCCTGAAATGTGGTATTTCCAATTTATGCGCAAACAGTTCCAAATCAATGTTCGTGAGCGAGGTGTTGTCATATGTCTCTTTGATTTTGTTCCGAGTGGTGGAGTCCATAGAAGATTATCTCTACTTATGGCGATCCTGGGAGAGGAGAGTGGTCGGAGGTTCATTCAAGACTGGCCATTTCGAATTGTTTTCTGACTGCTGCTGCTCTTGGGTTTTCTTCAGAGGAGGCGTTCTATTGAGGTGTAGGATGAGATGAGTTGTCTGATTGCCATGGAAAATTACCGCCCGTCTGCCCCAGTGGACTAGCTTCGCCTCGCACCAACTATTCACCGTGCCTACCTGCTGTACCTGATTGCCTACATTTAAGATGCAAATATTGATCGGTATTAATTTCCAGCAAAAAACCTGCACTAAAGACAATAAAGTGTAATGAAAGATTTTTTTCTTTACCTTTAATATATGGAACTGATATGTGCTTTCGCTGAACGACAACAGTTGCGTGATGTAGGCTTGAAGTTCACGAGAGCCCGGTAACACAGCAGCCAGGCAGCAAGAAGGAGCTTGCCAAGCTAACAGCAGAGATGCTGGTTCCTGTCCGTCCTGCTATGTAGTGCTGTGGTCGCGCGGCCAGCATAGGCGGCACGCGAGTTTTCAATGCAAAGACTGCACTATGTGTATTTGAATTCATGGAAATGTGTGTTTTTAGAACCTGCCATGATTTGTACTTGCTGGAATAAAAAATAAGTCGTTGTACCTCAATGTGGCGGGGGCGTTTTCCCCTGTAAAAATGCGTATAAATGCCCCGACAGCGAACACCTCGAGAGAGACTCGGCTGTAAAAAATGGACGTCTTTATGTCCTTTGGCAGAAATAATATTCAAGGTAGTCCAAGTACTGGAATTTATGGGTATTCAGAATAGTATTCATAATATTAAAGTACCATCAAGGCTGCTGGTAAGAACATTGATAAATTTGCCAGCCTTGCTCTTTAATGTCACGTAAAGTAAATAATGAAATTGAAAGTAGTTGTCATGAATGTTGTAAAGAAATATAACATAAAGTTACAAGGCTTTGTAAATTATAATGATTTTCCCTTGAATTAGTCATGCCATTAAAAGGCATTAAAGTAAAGTTAAGAAAGTTTTAGCCTTACAGAAAATATGACAAATATTGTGAAAACATCTGTGGGGAATGTTTTACTCTGATATAAAAGTCCCTTAAGAAATAAAATTGTACTTTCACGTAAAAATCATGCTGTGATGTGAAAGTCCTGAACAGATAAATCTTAAGGCTGTTTTATAAAGTAATTTTGTGCAAGCCTTTAGAGAAGGAAATTTTGTGAGTATACTAGCCATTAAGTAAAAATTGTAAATATTATTATTGATATATCATAAAAATCCATTTTAGAAAAGGGTAGTAAAGCATATTCTTTCAGTGTTCGTTCGTGTGGGTAAATTGTAAGCGTGAGTCAAGCCAGATGTTCGGAACACACCAGAGCTTGTGGAACAATAAGTTGTTCCTACAGACGAACGTCAGCGGTGATTTCACATAGTACATCACAGGAGTTTGCTTGAGAGGGCGATTTGTGCCCGAGGAATAATGCAGTGATCAAACAATTCGTTCCAGAAAGTAGATGAAACGTTTGTATTGTGAAGTAAGAAAAAAAATTAGTTGTTATGGAGGGGATTGTTCTGGTCACTGATTATAAGAACTGGGCTAGGAAGTAAGGGGAGAAGCTAGTCAGTAGCGGAAGGAGCAGCATGTAGCTGCCGAGTTGAAGTACTAGGGCATAGGAAGTATGTAAAATTCGAGACTTAGCCGAGCATCTGACGTGACATGAGACCAGTATGGTTACTATTTGAGACTTTTCTGTAAAGATGGTTAATATTGTACATACGAGAAGGGAATAGTAAAGATGAATAGTACTTCTTGCAGTGGCAAGGTAATGGCCTTTAATCATCTTACTTACCCACGAAGAGCTGAAGTGTGAGAGTACATATCCAGCTGCTCGAGAATATGACAATTTGGTGTCAGGTGTGTTGTTGGAATGGCCACTGTGCCAGGAAAAACAATGACGACTGTTCATGTCAGGTGGGGATGACCACTATGCCAGGAAAAGGAACTAAGACTGTTCAGAGAAGAACTTTATTATTCTTGGGTATAAAGGAAAAACTATGCCATATGTAAATTACACTACCTGCCAAAAAGTAATTGGGCACTCGTAAAGATAGTTCATTCAGTATGTGAGTTGACTTGTGTTTCACGGCCTTTGGTGTAGGACCGCTGGTGTTTGTCCATAGTAGCATGAACACAGAGGTCTGTTGTAACATTCTGAATAATGAAATGCTCCCAACATTGTGGCATTTTTACGGAATGGACCCGTGTTACTTCCAAGATGACAATGCCAGGTGTCATGTTTCAAGGACTACTATGCAGTGGTAGACCGACAACAATGTTCGCCGATTAGACTGGCTCGCCTAGAGCCCCGACTCCAACCCTATAGAACATATTTGGGACGAATTGGATCGCCGGGCAAGGGCTCATCAGGAACGGTCAAAATCCATTGCTCAACTCATGGCATGGTTGCAAGAGGAATGGCGACGAATCCCCATGGATGTCCTTCAAACATTCGTACAGAGCATGCCAGACAGGGTGACTGCTGTTATAGCCGCAAGAGGTGGCTTTACGAGATTCTAATGGGGTGACAAGCACTTAGCAAACATTGTGGACAGGTGCCCAATTACTGTTTGGTAGATAGTGTATAACAATGGAGGCCAATTAAAAAGAAAATTCTACATTTTGCGAAACATCGCCTGAAGCTAGCTAACAACATTGGAGATTGGAGAAATACAAAACCAGCATATCTGTTATCAAGATAAAGAGCACTTAGTAGCCAGAAACAGATCGACAGAGGAAAGTCCAGCGGGTGAGCATAAGTGGCAACCAGCAGAAGAAGATAAGGACGGCAGAGAGAACAAAGGTGCATGACTTGCAGTCGACAGAAGGATCAACATCCACTGATAACAGCGCAGAGGAGATCGCGATGCAGATATGGATTCTATTGCGTCGACACAACAGTCCAGCTTTCCTCACCCACAGTCCGAAGGTGGACCAAGAATGAAGATTTAAAGAGGCGGCAATAGCACTTTAAGGTGTTGCCAATCTCAACAGTGGCAAAGATCCCGCTGGGGGTCATAGGGTTCTCTAACATTCCAACAAGATGCAATGAATCCTTAGCCAAATAAGGCATGTTTAAGGAAAAGGTTCTGAGAGTAATTGTGTAGCAGATTGAGAGTTAAATCAGTGTTTTGAATAAAATAGAAAATTAAATATTTGGGCTAAAGTAAGATTTTAAAATGGCCCATAGTGCAGAGAGAAGCGAATCAGGTGACCAATTAATTTCAATCACAGATGTGCTGAAACTTATCAGTCAGCCATTTAATGGACACAAAAACAAATTAAGGTAATTCATCGATAACGTAGATACTGCGCTCGAAATGGTGAATCATGTACAACAAAGCATATTTCTGAAGTTCGCCAAGGCGAAACTCTTAGTAAGGGAACACGCAAATTCCTGTGAAGACGCGAAGGAGATATTTGAGGGAAATTATTCTGTACGGAGAACAATTTACTTTTATGCATGCAAGCTTTTCAGCTCGCAATAAAGGTTTGTGGAATCATTTGGGAAAGCCAAGGAGACACGATGGTAACAGAATTGAAGGAAGCAGCTTTGCGAGTATGCACTACACCACAAGAACAGTGCACTATAGCTTTAATTCAGCATTTAACTGGATAATGTTTCACTCAAGGGATAAACAGTGAAAGGATCCAGGCAATTTTAAGGAGTAATAGCTCCCAGATTGAAACATTAGGTAGGGCAGTCGAAGCAGCGTTAGAGGAAGAGTCTAACCTGTTGTCGCAAAGAAAACGAGGTCGCACCTCTTTTGTTAAATAAGTCAAAGTTCAAAAGTACGACATACCTGCTCGAATTATGGGAAAATTGGACATAGATCAGATAAATGTTTCTTGAGGAAACTGGTCACATGAGGACACAACATAGGTAAAAATGTTTGTGTAAGTATATCACAAGAACACGAAAGGACAGGTTCATTTTCTTCCACAAAAACCAGTAATACAGAGCAAACAAAAAAGGTGGATCATACTAACTATACAAAAAATCAGAATGATGTGATATTTTTAATGCGGAAGAAGGGGATATTTTGCTAGGTCGTGTTACCGAGAAAAAATAGGGCTTATACATCCTGTTTCAAGGGACCAGAAACACATTAGACTTCAAAATGGCAGGGACCCCATAAAGAAAATGAAGATTACAGAAATTATGGGGACAGACATAGAAATGGATAGGTAGGTAACAGAGGGGACAACAATGGAAATTAAAGAGGGAGTTAGGCAAATAGCCGACCTTGAACTCTCTGGAGCAAAGGTGCCCAGAAGCAGATACCAGGTAAGTGTAGCGGAAAACAAGTAATACAAGATAATGGTCAGCAAGGATACAAATACCACGAGAAAAATATTGTTATAGAGGTAAAGGTGAATGAAATAGGAAGGGAGATAGACTGTTTAATCGATACGGGATCAGTTCTAACATTGATAAATTAGAATATCTCAGGGGAAAATATTTTATCGCAGATTAATCCTAAAGAAAAATCACAAATAATTGATCTAGTTATGTTGCAAATGTTCACAAAGGATACTGTAAAATTGACTTTTAATTTGAATTTGTTATAACAAAAACAGAAATGCCAAGTTATGTCAGTCTGTCCACATGGCTGCATATTAGGACGAGATTTCCTGAGGTCGTCGGAAGTTGTAATAGATTTTAGATCTATCACAGTATGGATAGGAAAATAGTTATTTGGTTTTAAGCAGGAACATAAAAGAGTAGGAATTTTGAAAGTTACTGTACCTACGAGATGGGAAAATGTAGGGCGATTGACTACTACTTCAGATAGTATAGGAATAGTAGCAAAATGTGAACTAGCACAATGGGTATATTTAGGAAATAGCCCAATGGAAGCCAAGGGAGGTAAATGTGTATGCACAATAGTAAATACTAATGAAATCCTAGAAATCCCTACTGTAAGGTTAGAAATTTGGCAGACATGAGAATGAGTACTGTGTAAGGAACACACAAAAACAAAGATCAGAAATGTTACAATCATTGTTAAGATTGGAGCAGAAGTACACAAGGAGGAAGTTAGGCGACAAGAAAAACAAATGTTGGAAGACAATGTCATTAAACCAAGTAATATTCCATGGAACGCACCCGTTATAGTGATGCCCAAGAATTTAGATGCTCCAGGACAACCCAAATGAAGATTAAATGAGATTTCCATAGGTTCAGCATTCCCAATTCCGCACATAAATGAAATTTTAGATCAATTGGGACGAGCTAAATAATTTAGCATATTAGAGCTAGCTAGTGGATACCTATAGGTTAACATGAGGAAGGAAGATGAGGAAAAACAGTCTTTAGCACGTCTTCAGGCCTCTACTAAATGAAATGTACGATGTTTGGGTTAAAGAGAGCCTCGGCAACATTTTCCAGGTTAATGAACACCGTACTTTCTGGACTCATAGGCCTTAAATATCTAGTCTATTTAGACGATGTGGTTATTTATGGATAGTCTGTAGACATATATAATGCAAGACTGTGTGAGGTGTTTGAGAGACTGAGACTGCATAAACTCAAATTACAGCCCGATAAATGTGACTTCTTAAGAAATGAGGTTACCTATATAGGCCATATTTTGCAGGAGGCAAGAAATATAAGAAATATCTCTACATTGCCATCAGGATTCTGGGTTGCTAACTGTTGAAGAGCCTACCAACAATGATGGACATTTTCGAGCACTACTCCGCCTTCGAGTTAGAGCAGGAGATTCACTTCTGAATGAACACCCAAACAGCGGGCGAGGAAATGCTATGTACATCAGCCCAACAGTTCAAAATGAACTGCTTAGTTTTATTGGGAAGCAAATTCAGGAAACAGTTGTAGAAAGAATTAAGAAGGCTAAGTTTTCCACTGTCCTGGGAGATGAAACTACAGATATCAGTCGTGTTGAACAGTTTTCTCTTTGTGTCAGGTATGTCGTCATAGACATTGTTGATATAAGAGAGGATTTTCTGACATTCGTTCCGATGTTTGATGTCACTGGGGCTGGAATAGCATCTACAATGAAAACAGAACCTCAAAAGCTGGGTTTAGTTATGACAAACATACGTGGCCAAAGGTATGCTGGTGCTGGTGCCATGAGTGGGCAACAAATGGATCATTATTTCATCAAGATATGGTACAAAAACTACTCGCCTATAATACTCCTCGTGTGTGCTTGCTTCCGCTATGTTTCGGAATCGCTGAGTTCCAACCCTTCGTGGAACTTATGGCAAAACACCAACTTTGGAAGCCTTATTCTGAGCATTGCAGTAAACCACTGCGAATTCTTTTTCACAATTCTCCCTTATTTCTGAGATCATTCTTTCCACGTGTTCAATTTTGATCATGGCTGGAAAAATATCCAAGTTGTCTCGTTGCAAGAACTGCGATAAGTGGTACGTTATCAACAACATTTTTGACGTGACTAGAAGTATGACAATGAATTCAAAAGAGCACAAATTTGAGTGTATGCCTGTTGCTTTTGTTCTTGCTGTCAAGTCACCTAGCCCTCTTTCTATCAACAGCTCCAAGGCTTGGACAACAGAGAGAAAAGACTTAGAAAATACAGCAACACGTCGTCCCCAACTTTCAAATATCTTCAAGCCAACACCCCCAACATCGGAAACAAACCTCTCTGCTAAATTTCTTGCTCAAAGAAATGAATAACATTTATTTATCAGTACAATAACTTCTAAATCATAGCAAATATATAAAGTTTAATTAATAATCCATTAAAATAATTTTCAATGTATTAGAGATCGATGTATTTAATAAAATGATATATAATTAATAGAAAAAACAAAATAATATTGTCCATAAAAACAATTAACACATGCTATAATCCATTTTTAGTCTTCTTTAAGATTACTTTAATCTTTCAAAGGAAATACCTTTCTTATTCACAATATATCTTTTTTTAGTAAACATGTTCCGTTTTCTTAATCAGTATATTGTTAATCATATTTACGCCAACTGTATTCGAAAATTTTCCGTTAATGTAACCTAACATGATTTAAAAATTAAAAAAGAATTGTATTTTATAAGACAAAAATAATTTTTGTTAAGCTCGGTGAGTATGCGGAAGTAAAAACTTTTTCATAAATATTTGTTCATTTTTAATATACGTCTTGTGTATATCTTTTCCCTGCATAATGGAACTTGCAAAGTGAATATTAATTTTATCAAGTAGAAGAGACAATATTCTGCTCGAGAGATTTAAAACAGCTAAGAAGACGTTTTGACCTTGCTATTCTTAATGGTTAAAATCATTGCCCTGAACTGTCCTCCCCACCAGGGATGGGGGTGTCCTTGACTGCTTCCTTCGTGAAAAGCTAGGCGCCTGGGTTGTCTCCAGGGTATAATAAAACCAAAATGCATTCTGCAGGTGTTTGTTGGATTCAGGTTGGCAACCTCTGAAATCTCAGTTTCTGGTGTTGGTACTATCCGAAAAAATGTTGAAATTTAACCTTGAAGGTTTATGTCACTGGACAGTGAGCTGTCACACTGCTAAGACCTCAGATCTCTAAGCGTAACTGTTTTTTCATGTATTGAGATATTATTGGAAACGCTACAAGTATAAGATTTCGAAGCAAATATAGAGTAATAAGTTAATAACGTTTAATATTCCATGTGATTCATTTATGTTTAGACATCTATACAGTTGAACATATCTACCTTTTTCACATGCACAAACAAATTTATATTAGTTTGATTAACAGTGTTACATTCGTTATTCCATGTTCCAATTTTACATACAAACCTAACTGAGACTCGAACCCAGCTTATATTAACCATGTCTTACCCAATATCGTATATTATTTATTTATAGAAAAGTGGTTAGCCTGCTCACTTTCAGAACCTTTCCCTCTCTCTCTCTGGGAGAAAATATTTTTCTTACCAAAACAAATTCACTTTTAATAAGGAATAAGTTAAATAAACATATGAAAGGGTTTCATTTTACATCATATTTATTTTCAAAATATATGCAAACACAAGGTGTTTAAAAAAAATCATTTTAACACTGAGTATGTATAAATTTCTTCAAAACATATTTAAGCAAGTAGAAATTTTGTTCCAAACATTTTCCATGTTAAGAAAACACAAGTGAATTCACAATATATTTACAACATTTTTTTTTAACGCTAGCAAATATGGGATGTTACAAAACGTATTTGACAATTATTTCTTTCCGAAACAAAGTCGAAATGGTTTATTCCAACGTGCTAATACCTTGATAATATTCAATTTCATTTGCATTTCTGTATACCCGAGCATGTGATTTTGTTGTCTTGTTGATCCATCTTTACAAAGTAGTGGAATACATACAATCAAATACTTTTAATATTAAATTTAACTCATCCTAAATAATGCCACATAACTCGAATAGTATCCACAGGTGATTATGGGGGAGAATCGTCATACTCTGTTTCACCCCAGTCAGTCATCATTGCCCAAGTTAGCATTATTTGAATTTTCCTCTGCAGAGATGAATGACGAATTAGATCCATATGTTTTACATAATTTTTTGAATGAGGGGCAGTTGTATTCTTTTTGAATATCTATTACTATCCCATTGTACACACTTTCGAAAATCTGTTTGTGCTCAAGTCCACCTATGTAAATTTCACAATTTTTTTTAGGTAATATTTGTAAATATCTTGAATATTCTCATACTCTATACATCCACTTTCCAATTTTAAACCATGGTGATGTTTAATAACACATATATTAGTTTTCTTGTATTTGGGAGACAGATATTTCCAGTCAAATGGTGATTTGAAGCTGAATACAGTTATATGTTCTTCCATATCAGTAATAGCTAATTCTTTAATGATCATTTTTTTCTGCAGATTGAAATCCTTGCACATTACAAAACATCTTGTTGTAGCCATGATTTGGCATCTACTGACTCAATTCATTATTTTCACCAGATTATCTCTTACATTGTTACTCACTATTCTATCATGATTTATAAGAGTATAAGCATACAGATTTGCTGGAATTGATGTATTTGTAATAATTTCAATTTGTGAATTAACTATGCCATTGGTAATTCTGTCATCCTGTTTGCTTACATCAAACACAAATAATGTTCCTCTGGTTTTAAATAATTCCTGTTCTAGTATTGGTGAACTGACTTTGTTATAATATGTTTCCCGAAACTTTGTACATATATACAAAATAAGGAATTCCCCATTGGCAATGTTCATATTTCAATCCATATATGGGGTAAGCTTGACTGTTTAGATACATTTTAATATTTTTCAAATCTCAATTATCTAATATTGATGTATCAGCTTTCAAATTGTTTTCTCAATTTGTTTGAAAACAAATGACAACATATCTTGGTATTTCCGATGAAAAACTTTATTTCACATTCCAAATGACTTTTTGTGATGTCTGTAGAGTTGGAAACGTCTCCAAACCCCACAATCCGAATGCAATGTCTAGATTCTTCCCTTTTTCGATCAATATTAAAAACTTTACACGTTCGTGAATGTTAATTTAAATATGCGGCATCAACCATTCCACACTGCTTAATTCAAATTTTACACCTTCCGCCTTATTAGCTGTATCATATATAGCATTCAAATGCATATTGACCAATAGAACAAGTAATTCTTGTTTAGCATTTAATATTACATGTTTATAGTCTTCAGCAAAGCCCAAAACCATTCTTAACGGTATAACAACTTCATATTTTCTACCTGGGTTTATTTGTAGTTAGTAATCACTAGCATTGTTCCATCCAGCCATAAGCCCTGTATAAATATTGTTTACAGTTCCCGAGAGATAGTTCTTTATAGTGGAAGTAATTCCAAAATCTTGTGTTTGATCGCTTTCCACTTAATTTAGCAGATATGCAATTCTGTCGATTAAATGAAGTATTCCATTTCTTATTATTTTTTTACTTGCTGGATTACTTGCATCAGCTGTATTTTTAATTGTTCTTCTAAACCTTAAACTCGATTTCGATGGTAACATGTAAATATCAAGATTTTGTATTGAAATCATGATTTCCAAAGGTAGCATGTACGGACATGCTCGGAATGGTTCGAACACATGTAGTTCGGTAGTGGTGATTTAATTTTAATAACTATTATGTTCTTTATCATTAAGTATGTCTTCGATTTCTATTAACAGTATATCCTAATTCTTCTGAATACAATTCGTTGCCTCGTGTTAACTTCACAGGTATTTTATTTGAAGTGAGCATTTTAGGTTGACATTTATGTCTTTGTATACTTCTTTTCTTGGAAATGCGTTCCTTAGTGAGATAGTTCTTAAACGAACCACCTACATTTTTTTTTTTTTTTTTTTTTTTTTTTTTTTTTTGTGTAATGTGTTGTTGTTGTGAGCCCTGGAGTGTTCGTGTGGGGAAAAAGCCCCTCCGACCGGGAGACATACATTATGACCGAATTTGATATTGTACACAATACCCATTATAATTATATTGCACAACTGAATGTAATTGTTTATATACCATTTTTAAATGTAAATGGACTTTAATTTCTTCGTTTTTAAAATTAATAAGTTTACTGTCTTGATCGACAATTAATCAATGTATACAATACACCGCATCCCTTTTTGATACATTTAGTACGAGCCATTGTTTTCAACTGAACACAAACCTACATATACATAAGTATGTTACATAACACTGTGCAATTTTGTGGAAATGAAGGTTATAAACAAACTGTACATCTTCCGGTAATTGTAGATACGAAAGAAAACTTAAATGAACGGAAACATGGTATTCTTTTACCATCAAATATACATTGTATATTAAGTGTTCCGTCTTCATGTGGAAAAACTTGTGTTACTTGTCACTGTTGGTGCATCCGAATGGACTTAATTTGAAAACATATGTGTGTTTTCTAAAACAATACAACTAGCTAAATATCAATGGTTTGTGACCATTTTGTCGTTAATTGAAGAAATGTGATATTTCCCTTTTTGCAAGTAAAAAAAGATATAGTTGCCCCGAATGAAGCATTACCCATTTTGTGTTTATTTTTTGACGATGTTTGGTGTGAACTGCAGGGTGAAGTACAGAAATATTTCAGTTTTGGTTGACATCAAACATTGATTTTTTTATCACAAAGTTATGCACATATACCAAAACATATTTTAGACAATAATGCAATATGGTAATTGTGTTAAAAATGGATAGTATGAATCTGCAACATATTTACAATGATCATGTTTTAGGCGATATGTAATTTACAAAGTTTAAAGATATGTGTTTTTACTGTTGGAAAGAAAAGTTTTTTTTTTTTTTTGGTAATCATACCAACACTTCCCCCATATAAAAGCAGATATAGGTCTGTTTTTGACAGTTTTTTACTTCCAGATGAAGAAGTCTGAGTATTTCAAAGTTTGGACATAGTGGTATAAAACACAATCATTACAATAGCTGTTTAACCAAAAATTGCGATGGGATTTGTGATTTGAACGAACATATATTATGTAATATGGATATGGCTGTGAAAAATAGCGATGCGGTAAATAAATGTTACATGAAAGACTTAAACACTGTTATGCTTAACATGTTTAAATCGGACTCAAACAATATTCAAGAGAAATTAATAAAGTTAGTGGATATGAATGATGTTTATAAAACACGAGTGTGATTGCAAACATTTTAAGCAATATTAGCGCTGAGTTTCAGAGTAATGAATTAAGAATAGAAGAACGTTCAAATGGATTTAGTAAGGATTTTAACGATACAACAATTATAGTTTTTATAACACAGCTTACAGAAATGCAAGAAAATTTAAAAGTTGTAATTAATGAAGTGATAAGCACTAGTATTACATAACAACTTGAAACATGAATGGAACAAATACTGCAATATATAAGAGATGAATTGATTAATAAAATATTTGGTTTAGTTACACAAACAGATTTGAGAAAACAAAATAATGATTTGGAAACACAAATCAATTATTTTATAAATGATTTGAAAGCTAAAACTGTAACAAAATTAGATGTTATTGTAAGTAAAGTCGATAAGATTGAAAAAGCTCAAAGTAATCGACCTACTACATCAGTTAGAAAAGTAATGACTTAATTAATATATAAATGTATTGAATTTAATGTAATATAATCAAAACATGTCGACCTGTGCTTCGGAATTACATAAAGTTATATCTGCTGTGAAGGAGAAATATTTACAAGTCAAACAAGCTCGTATGGAACAGGATGTTTTAAATGAAGAAATATTTAAACCTGTTACGAGTAGAATGGATACATAGCATTCTGTGTTGAATAAACCTAAAGAAACAGCTTTGGAAATTTAAATGGAAGAATGAGCTTTAACAAAGAAGAGTAAAAAGCAACCTCTTTCTCATGTAACATGATGTTATTTAGCTTTAAAACAATCATCGTTTACACATGATATGACATTTGGTGTTTATCGATATGATAACATCTGGTTCCTGAGAGATTCGGTAATTACATTTTTGCCTGACAATAACATTAAAATAGGTGACTATGTAACTAATGTGAGTCAAGGATTTTTTGAATTATTGTTTTTAAATGTTCCAAAGGGTTAGTCTGATACTGATTTAAAGTATTATAAATAACTTATTCGTCGAACGAATGCTTACATTCGTTCAGGAGATGAAAACCATCGAAAAGTACATTTAATAGAAGATATAGTCGGAAGTGGAATATATAAAGATGAAATTAACAACCGCTTTTCACTTGTATATTGGAATAATCCTAATGAATTGGTCGATAGATCAAAACTTCTCATCGCTTCGAGAGAGTCTGGGAATAATTCACATATGAACGAAATGGTTTCTATTATTGAAGAGTTGAAAGAAGATGGTTATATTACCAATGAAGTTTAGTAAGTTTGTTCAAGAGCTTCACGCACCTGCAAGGATAAGATATCCTTGAAGAAGAGTTATAACTCATAGTTTAATGATCTTTTTCAAGCTGGTTTGTGTGAAATGACATTGCTTTCTACATACAATAAGGGATACAAATATATTTTAACTTTAATTCGAAGTATGGTTGGTGTATACATTTGAAAAACAAAACTGGGAAACAGGTTAGTGATGCAGTGAAGATAGTTTTGAAAGAGAGAATGCCCAATTTTCTACACCATTCCGGAAACTAATGACCGAATATGATATTAGTCACTACGCAATGCATTCGGAGCTTAAAGGCAGTGTTGTGGAACATTGCAACAAATCGATTAAACAGTTAATATATAAACATTTCACATCGAGGGGGATTTACAAATGGGTTTACATTTTGCCTGAAATAGGTAAATTTTATAATTCCAGATATCATAGAACTATCAAGATGGATCCTAAATAAGTTACAGAAGATAGTTTAATGAAAACTATTTATAATAATGTTAAAATCATCGACAAAAGAAAACCAAAGTTCAAAGTTGGGGAATTTATACGTATCTTGAAGCTGAAAGCACTCTTCGAGAAAAAATTTACTGTGAATTGGTCTATTGAAATATTTAAAATTATTTCAATTAGACAAACACATCCCAGAATGTATTACCTAGAAACATATGATGGAGAACCAATAAAAAGAGGACTTTACGAACATGAATTGCAAACAATTATTTCTCGAAATTAATTCTTGGTTGTTAAAATCATTAAAAGGAAAATATATATGTACTTGGCTCGATAGAGGGGTTTCTCAAAAGCACACAATTCATGGGTAAAGAATCAAGACCTTAAAAAATTGTAATACAATGTTTGTAAAATTATAATACTAAATAAAATATTTTTAAAAACTAATACTTGAGGTGCTATTTTATTTAATAAACCTCTGAATGTGGATTGGATGTACAATTTACTGTGTAATCAATCCTCTTGTTGATTGGATTAGCATTCAAGCGATAATCCAGTGTGATTAAATCCTTTTAATTGTGACATTATTCACATTTGGGTGATAATCAGTTACATTTGATATGTAATTCAATTGGTATCTATGATAGAATTGTTTAATTGGAAATTCGCATTTAGGTGTTCATTTGTTGTGTTTGCTACATATTGTAATTCATTGTGTTTGGGTGGTATTCCATTGAATTAGATTCATTTTAAATATGATGTATTTAATAGCTTTTTGATGTTGGATTTTTTGGAATCTGGATAAAATTTCGTGGAATTTTACAGCTTAAAGCCATTTAAGACGCGATTTGTTTAATTCGTTGTTGTAATTTCCTTGAATTGAAACTTTTTTTGCAGGATTTTTCAACTTAAAAGCATTTGAGATGTAATTCCATTTTAATGTTATTTAGAATTTATTTATTGGAATTTGGATATCATTTCCCGGAATTTGTTTTCTCTGATTAGATTTCTGTGGTATTTTGTATTTTAATTAAATTGTGGTGTCACTGATAATTTCTTAATTCATTAATGTTAGAGTGATGGATAGTTTATTGGAATACATTTCTGGGTTTCATAAATTGTTTGTGGTAGGTAATATTTCTTTGTTTGTAACGACACAGTTCTTGGAAATTGGTTAGTTTTAAGAGAGAGAAAAATATTCCCCATGCTAAAAACTTTTCATATACAAATTTTTTATTTTTTTATTTTATGGTATACACTACTCTGACGGTGTAAGATTGGTAAAATTAAAAAAAAAAAAAATTCAAAGATGCATTTTAAAATATAATTTTTCTTTAAAAAAACCTTTAAACTGGGCTTAAACTAAAATGCAATATTCTAAACACAGACCGCTTGCTCCAAATGTTAAACATTGTTGAAAGGCAGACCAGGCGAGGCCGGGCAGATCCCTGGATATGGTAAACTGTATAGTGGAGATGATATGCAGACAGGTAATTCACGCTGCAGTGAAATTGTCGAGGATGCAGGGGTGGAGGGATGGGGGAAGTTCTCTCGCTGTCGTGCATGTGTGGAGGCAACCACCAGGCTCTGCGCATGAAGGGAAGGTTGGCGGGCGATGGAAGTGGGCAGGTATCGATAGTGGTACGCGATGCGGACTGCGAAGTTTAGTGAACCATTCCCTCGCCTTTCTGTGCTGTGAACATCTCCCACCCATGCGCGACCCAAACTCAGCGCTCTAAACTTTCCTTCGCGGAATATTCTTCTCCATACTTACCTTGCTTCACCATCATCGGGTCTCGAGACATAAGTTTCGCTCGCTCCCCAATCATACAAAATTTTTGGGTATTTGTTACCTGGTACTGTCGATGTGGTTTTAGAATGACTTGTACCCATTTCTTTTGCCAAAAAACACATCGCTATGGTCGACTGATTTTCGTAAATAAATTGAAGTTCGCTCAAAATAGTAATGCTAGTATTAATTACAACTATGAAGTGATGAGGGAAGAAAGTGGTGTTATTTTTCTCTGTTTTCAGCATGATCTACATATATTATGACATTAATTGTATTAATGTAGGAGAAAAACAATTAGATCCGCTTTCTCTATTGTTAATGTAAACCTGGTTTCAGACATATTGAGTGATAAAACGAATAATTTAGTTAAATCTATAATCCCTAGAAACTAACCATTGCTCATGTTTGCAATTCCTAAAATTACCTATAACCTTTCATAAGCAGTTTCATTATAAATCGAAATAGTATGGAAGGAACGATGTCTTTGCTGTGTGGGTTCTGCAGTAAAGAATTTACAGTTCTGCATAACTTAAGACGACATGAATGAAGTAGCTGTGGGATGAAATCTTTAAAAAATCAGTTTCAGTGTGAATTCTGCCAGAAACAATTTTTCGAAGTGATAATTTTATGAGATATTGTAAAACTTGCAAGAGTGATTCTATTCAAACAGCACCACCTCCTCAGTTAGCTCTGCAATCTGCTCCACAATCTGCTCCTCAGACAGCTCCTCAGACAGCTCCTCAGTTAGCTCCACAATATGTTCCATAATATGCTCCACATCCTAAGGCAACACCACAGTTAGCTCTGCAGTTAACATTTCCAGCTTCACCGACTGAATTACCTCCAATTATTTTATATGTTTATTCAAGGATGAAAAGTAAATCGATTCCCCAGCCTAAATGAAGACTTCATCATATTGTCTCAATGCGATATAGTGGCTAGCGCGTTCACCGACAGGTTAACATGATGCACAGATAATTAACGATAGGAGTAACACTGGCACGGATAGGGACATCCATATGTTTCAATATAGGCTGTTCACAGCTGGTGGTAAATAATCCAAGATATTAGTGATAAGAAGGCTCACATTCTGATGCTGCTTCATTACTCACCTCGCTTCACTCTTATTGGCTCTCGAGACCAAAATTTCGCTCGCTACCCAGTCATACAAAATTTTTGGCTATCCATTACCTGGTATTGTCCATGAGGTTTTAGAATGACTCATGCCCATTTAATTTGTAAAAACACGTCGTTATAGTCGACTGATTTTCCTAAATCAATTTTGAAGTAATTATTACTTAATGTAGAATAATTAACTTAAGCAAAATTATATTATATTTTACTATATGAAAGTACTGTCTACAAATTCTGGGCTAGGAAAATCTACATGTGAAATATGTATTTTTGTCTGCTAGATGTCTTATTTCAATAGTTGTAAAAACATTTTTTATGAATGAATCTAATATGTCTTGTATTTCTGTGTGATTTTTCAAATCATAGTTTGCTTGATTCAAATATATATACTTGTTGGAATGTTAAATCTGGGGATAATCTTGGGAATTAAAGAAACTTTATTTCAGAGGTATAAAATTTTATCTGTAGGAATTTGGTAGCAAAATTTTAATTTGCTGGGAATATGCCAGGCTCTTGTGTGACCTTGGATCGGCAGCAAGGGTGGAATGCATGGACAGATCACCTCTTGATATATTAGAAAAAAAACGAGCTCTGGGATGGGGATGCATGGCCTTGGAGAAGAACTGGCTTTTTGGGTGAAGACAGCTTCTGGAGTACAGGTGGGAGGGATGGTCTAGGTTCTTGACCTCGGGGCACATCCCTGTGGACAAGGGGTGGAGGGTAGGGGTTGTCTACCGCTGAGCAGGGCGATGTGAAGCTCTCTTGCCAGTCGTCGCCATCTTATCTCAGTGGCGAAAAATTGACCATCGGGAAAGATCGCTCTGGTAAGGGGTTGAGGTGGGAGGTGGGGATGAGGTGCAGGGACCTCGGGAATCATCTGCAACCCTGTATCCCATTGTCGCCATCTCGCCTCAGTGGCGAAAAATTGACAATCGAGGGCATAGGGGTGAGTAACCCCAAGACACATCACTCTGGAAAGGGGTGGAGGAGGGGGTGTAGGGAGCTGTTGACCTTGGGCAGAACGATGCAGAGGTTTCTCGAGGGCTTCCACCATCTTAGTACTTCGCCAATCCTCACTCTGCATACACACAATACTGGATCTCTCGACTTCGGAATGTGGTAGCCGCGATTAATGTTTTATAATATATGCGTTTTAATATAAAACTATTTTATTAGAAAAATATATAAATTTTTGTGTGATGGTGCATTTATTGTGTAAACCCCATTTCTATTTTTGGTACGACGAGACTTGGTATGATTTTCAACTCACGTTTGTGTCAATAAGTACATTCTATTTACCAGACTTTATGGAAAAAAATTGTTGCATGTACGTTATTTTTTAAATAATTTACTTTTATACATTCACGTACTTGTAGGACGAATCTAATCAATCATCAATAGTAGGTTGGTAGATTTTCTGTCATTCGTAAATTTCTACTCGATTAATTGCCTATCGGCCACACTACACGTATATAAGCAGGTGAACATCATGCGATACACTCATTCATGGAGTAACCTCCGAGGTGGACAGATGTGTTGCCGGGGAGCTCCTGATTCCATTTCATTATGTGTTTTATTTGGAAACATTCGTTTTGTTTAAAATTTCAGAGTTGAATTCTATAATCAAACACTGCTTCACTGAGCTCGCAGTCGGACAGACGTGTTTTGGAGAGGTGCAATTTTTATTACGTGTGTTAGTCATTTAATTTCTTTTTATGTGTGGATTACGTTCCTCCTCCCTCGCCAGTCTTACAGGCAGACAGGTAAGGTATGTGCGAGAGGTGTCATATACATCTTGTTTGTTTAATTTATAGGGGCATTTTTGTTGTAGATCGTTAATTCCATAATTCAAGTAATTGTGTTATACTTATCTCACTTGTAAATTATATTTCTAAGCTCGAGACTCATGTTATGTTTAATTCCATACTGGAGTAATTGTACTTATGATTCAAGTAGTTGTTTGAAATGTGCGAATCGATGTGTGTAATTTATTCATACGTACAACACTCTGAAGTTCTCTAATGTTTAATTGCATTCGGAAACAGTCGTCAATCGTTTTTAATTACTAACATGTAAATCACATCTTTCAAAGTTGCCTATCTCCCACCACTGTATATGAGCAATACCCCCCAAAAAGCATAAAATTCACACTTATGCCACTCTTAGAAATCGTTTAAAAACTCTGAAATTCTCTCATGTGTTAAATACATTCGTAAAAATCGCCTATCTACCACCAATATCCCTACAAGCACATCCAAATTAGAAGAAATAAGAAAAATGACACTTAACACACTCTAGCACTCAACTCAACACCTATATTACACATTGCAACCCACCACTCTGGTCAGTCGCCTCAAGAACACCACAACCTCAACATCATACAGAGTTCATGCTACCCAAAAAGAAAGAAATTAACCCTTTCAATGCTTGTAACCCTTTCTATATATTTAACCCTTTCAATGCATGTAACCATTCCAACAAATTTAACCCTTTCATTAAATTTAAACCTTTTTAATTGATCCAAATCCTTTTTACTAACCCTTTCAATTTTTCATCGGATTATCACCAGATTAAGGATTAACCATTTAATTCAGATCGATAATCCATCAATTAATCCCCATTAATGGAAGGTGGCCTGAAATTTCGTCGGCCCTACTACTCGTATATAGAGAAAGGTTAGTAGTTGCATCCAACATCTTCACTTATTGAAATTAACTATTTGTATGGCTTATAGAATTTTTTTTAGTGCGAAATTTCCTTAACATATCGGCTCCCGGTACTTTTACCTTACCGCCTGGATAACCCGGATTTTTGTGACAGGACGTCGGGACGATGCTGTAAGCCGGCGGGTTTTCTCGGGGATCCCCCATTCCACCGCCCTTGCATTCCGATGCTGCTCCATACACACATATTTCGCCCTCAATTGGCTATCAAGGCCATAGCTGTTAAGAGTGGCCCAAATTTCTTTACTCACTCATGTGTCTTGCGAAACAGTAATGTACTGGTCACTGGTGTAGTCCTTTCACGGTTTCTACACTGTACACCTAGTACAAAGTCAGAACTTGAAATTTCTTTCCCTAATTCACTACCAATAAAAGGGAAATCTGTGAGTCACAGCACGGGGCTCGTTTCACTCACCAGCCATCACTATGTTCACCCCCCCTCACATTAGATTATCTTTTTGCTCCGCCACTGACCCAGTAGCATATCTGGGCCCTACCTAAAGTTGATGTCTACGCACTGCACATCTATGATATTCTGTATTATCATAACTCAGAATGGTCTGAAATGTACATTAGCCACAGGTATATTCCAAATAATCAAATTTTTTATCCAAGTTTTGGGAATTAAACATATACCACTTGATACATGAGTAGCGGTGGTGGTTTATCGCGGAAAAGGTTGAATGTTTGCTAGGCTTCAAGCCTTCTAAGTACTGTTTATAACATAACTGGAGTTTTCATTAGGTTATTGACTATCACTAATGTAAGAAGCTATTTACCTATTTCACTGCACCAATGATAATCCCGCTGTTTTAACACAAAGTGTTTGATTCATCAGTACAAAAAGTTAAGGCGTGTGTGAAATTTCATCACCCAATCATTAAAGGAGAAAGATAGTATAGTACATTTGCTCAAAAAATTTTCGCGATTTTTCACCATCTCTATACATGAGAAAATAATATACATGTCAACTACACACAAAAAGTATACTCATAAAAACTCACCACCAAAGGAGTTTAAAGTTTTGGCTTTTTTACCAAACATGTCTCCATATTCCATGCTTCTCAATCGATGGCGAACTCTCAACTCACACCTTCCAAATTCTTGACTAGACGCATCGTGTAAATATTAAGATGGAACTGTACACACTACACAGGTTTGAAATGACTTCCCGAACAGAATGCTAGAACGTGACTGTTGCATTGTTGCAAGGGCCAAGGGATGTCGCCCTGGTTGGATGCAATCACGTGACAACTTGGTGATTAGCTGGTTGGCGATTGGCTGATTGGTGTTCGCAATACGATTGGTTCAACGTCAATATGACGTCATAGGTCTTGCTTACTCGTGTATAAGCATCAGGGAATTCAGCTTAGAATCTTAGCTTGACAGCAGCTCCCATGAAATGTGGATCGTCTTGGCTAGCTTGTGTCTCTTCGTATCAAAGTATTATTCTGCAACTGCGACGTCTTCGGGTACTCCAGAGCTAATGATAGCTACGGCAGTGCCATCAACTTCTTCAGGCATGACACCAACAGCACCAGCGACTTCTTCGGGCGGGTCACCTACAGCATTGCAGCCATCAGCATAGCGACTCAAGACAACAGTGTGAAGACTTGGATGCATGTTAGACGATACGAAAATCATCAATGTAATATGAACTCGCTCCTCATTACATATATGTGTGAGAAGTGCCTTCGTCTGTTTGCTCGTACTGACAAACTAGACCAACATTCGAAGATATGTAAAGGACTTGTTCATCCGCCAGCACAACAAAAATACGTAATGTCACCGCCACACACCTGTGATGGACTTAAACACTGCTTTGTGCAATGATGATGTACACATGTCATCGCTGCCTTGTGCAGTAAGTGAGGATGTGCATATGGATGGTACGGACAATTCGCTGTCGCCATCGGGTCGATCGTACCGCTACTGTGGTAAGACGTACAGTAAAAGTAGCAATGCGCTTAGGCACGAGAAGAGTGGTAAAAGTACAAAGATGACCCGATGGCCTTAGTTGACTAATAGCTGTTACAAATGTGGACGTAAGTTTATGTGTTATGGAGTCAAAGATGTTCCAGACAATGTGCGACTTGAAATATATGACCGTCAGAGAAAACAAGGTTATGATTCGTATAAAAAACATGCCAAACAATGAAAAACCCATATCCAGGAACCTGTTCGTGTTCTAGGCAAATCTGATGCCAATGGATTTCTTCTGAAGAAATTTGCATTCAGGGGCATGTTAAAAGATTACATTGCTCTGAATCTGACTGTTTCGTAGAAAGATGTTTGTTCGTTCCTGGCAAGTACGAAACGAAATTTAATAACCCACCTTACAGAAGAGATTGAAAAAAAACAGGGGCCTTTCAAATATAATACATGGTTAGATTGCAATTATACAAAACCGAAACCACTGGGCGAAGGTAACAACAAGAGGGCATTCAAGACTTCTAATGTGCCTCTCTATAATGCATACGACATCGAAAAGAGTGTAGAATATAATATACGAAAGGTATGTCACGAGGAAGAAGAGATTATAATGAAGGGTTCGGGGTGGACACTCAATTCGGTAAATCATCTGGAGCTGAGAACGAGTGCATACCAACCTCTTACGAAATAATGTGATTCCCTCCCCTTGCATTTGAAGACACCATAACAAAGAAATGTTTGTATGTAAAATTTAGTATATAAAAATATATTTGTTAAATATGTTGCATTTTTAAAGTACAAAAGCTCCTTCCAATTTAATAAAAATTATCTCAAGTTAAAAAATATTTGCATTTAAGAATAAAACAAATAAACAATAAAATATGATTGTTTAAATGCTTTGCAGTAATGGACAATGTTACCATTCGGTACAGGCCGATAGCAGGTGGCACAATCGATACTACACATGTGTTGAGAATATATACTAATATGTTGTGAGCCGAACTAAAGTGATTAATTGATGTAGCAAAGCGACTAATTAGAGCAACATATACTTTAAACACATACACAGATATGGCTGTTACCTTGTTATACAAAGGTGATGTAAACATATGAAATCTAATATGACTGTCGCACGAAGGTAAGACACAAACTATAAAATAAATGACAATAAAAACGTGGATGACTGCACCTGGCAAGATGGCTGCCTCCCAGCATGGCAGCCACCAGTAACATATATAAACAAATGATGTACAAAAAAAATTTAGCAGTCGAACAAAGGTGAGCTTGATAGTAACATATAGAAAAATATGGCAGTCCAGCGAAGGCTAGAATCAATCTCCAGTAGCATGTAAACAAATGACGAATAAAAATCAAGTTGGCGGATGATTATAGGTGGGAGGAGTGGAGGCGAGGGAGTCAGTCATCTGCTGGGGATGGAACAAATGTAACTAATGGCGGTGCTGGGGGGACCTTCGGAAATGCAAGTTTTTTTTAAAATTCATTTTTAATAATTCTAAAAATATATTTTTTATAATTTTTTAGGTTTTGAAGGATTTTTTTTCTAATTTTTAGTTTTAAGGCCATTCAAGTTCATGGGATTAAGGTTTAGGTAGTTTGCATCTAATATGGCGGTAATAGTCTGTAATGTACATATACTTTCCGGCTTTTATACATTTTTCTCATTTCTTTTAATTTAAAGGTCATTCAAGGTCATGGGGTTGAGGTGAGGTAGTCTGCATATGTCATGGTGGTGGTAGTCTGTAATGTATTATGCTTGCTGACTTTTATGCATTTTTCTCAAGGTTTTTATTTTCAAGGTCATTCAAGGTAATGGGGTCAAGGCTGAGGTAGTCTGCATCTAATATAAGGGAGGTAGTCTGTAATGTATCATGGTTGCTAACTTTTATCAATTTTTCCTCGGGTTTTGGTTTTCAAGGCCATGAGGTCAAGGTCATTGTTATTGGCTTCCAATATGGCAGATGGGCGATGCATACTAAGATGACGATCGCCTACCAAGATGGTGGTCGTCTACGAATATGGCGTATTGAGTATTGGCTAGAGGTAACACCTGGTAAATTGAAGTATATTTAAATACTTTTTAATAAATTTTAATAATACATTTTAAATATTTTTTAAAAATAATTTTTAGTATTAATTTTTTTTTTTTTTTGGATTTTTCGTAAATTATTTCCGAATTTTTTGAATGTTTTGGATTTTTTGTGTCAAACATTATAGGTCATGCTCTTCTGGCCCCTGGGTCACGATCCCTGTCTCCTTTTTGACCCTGGGTTACTGATCCCTGGCACCTGGGTCGCTTGTCCCTAACCTTGAGGTCACTAATCCCTGTCGCCTGCTCCGGGAAAAAATGGAATTTTTTTTTAGGAAAAAAGGGAAATTTTTAGGGTATTTTGGTCCATTTTGAGGGGAAAAAAGGAAATTTTGAGCAAAAAAGGGGGAAAAGATGGCGGACGTGTGACGTAACAAGATGGAGGCTGGCCGAATTCGAATCCAATGCCCGATGCCTTTGCACGTCAAAGAACTATTCCCTACTACTTAGCTCGTATGACGCATAAAGTAATGGGGATTTTGAAAGATGGCATCGTTCATTAGCCGAATTCCTAAGACACTTTGTAGCAGAGAACCAGAGTGACTGAGACCAATGGGTAAATTCTGCAACTTTCGTGCATGACACCACATCCCATATGACTACAGGAATCACTCCTCACGAAATCGTGTTTTGCAGATTGCCTAATATGCCGGGTAGCTTTCAAAGGGAACCAGTTGAGGTTAAGTACAATTACGAGGATTATTTGAAAATGCTAAAGGTAAAGCTACAGGAACCCTACAGATTAGCTCGAAATAAATTATTAAGAGCAAAGGAAACAAGCAAAAAGAATTATGACAGCAACATAAACGTGCATTTGTTTCAACCAGGTGATAAAATTCTTCTTTATGATGAAACTGTTAGGAGAGGAGGGTCAAAAGAACTAAGTAGCCAATGTGTAGGACCATATAAGGCTATAGAAGTAGGAGTAAATGTAACTTTGTTAAGGAAGGGAAAGAAATCCAGTAGAGTGCACGCAAACAGTTTGAAACCCTATTTTTAATATGTTACAGAAAGGCCATCTAATTAATGGTGGTCATCTTTACCTGCACATTTAAAAGGACTTGGACATTAGTGTTAAGAAATTAGAAGATTCTCCGTTACTATACTATGAATATGTTGGAGAAACCCAGCTCTACAACACTCAGTGGAGATTGGTGACATGCATAAACAAAAGTAGATAAGGGGGAAACATTAGAAGACTGTCAAGGTAAACGCATTTAACGAGTAATCTATGTGCAAGGGAACATTTGAAATTTACAAATAAAACTCTTTGCTCCACTAGGGTAGACAAAATTGTCTCTAAACTAGACTCAATTGAACAATTAAAGGATATTACAGTAGATACAATTTCTTCTAGTAAATCTAAAAAAAGGGGGGGAAAACGGAGTGTGTTTCCTTTAAATATGACAGGACAGTTAAGCAAGATACTATTGAGTACACTTGATGAGGAAACGCAGACTGTTATAATGACAAAATAACTAAACTATAAGTGGAACAATTGGAATTTCTTAGGCTAACGAAAGGACAGATTTTTGTTGTTAAATTCACTCTAGAAACAAATAACTGAACGATTAATGAAATATTGTTATAGCAGAATTCAATAAATGATAGACTAGAAAATATAATAGAAGTGAATAAAAGAAATGTACAGATTTACACAGTAATGCCCGATCAAGAATTAAGAATCTTAGTAGAAGAACATTAAAATATATTCAATTCCGATGTGTAAACATTGAGAAATCAATATGAGTTGATTTAAGATGCTATTCTGAATGCGGTTAAAGGTATAGTGAACCTGCATATTATATCACCTAGGCAGATAATGCACTACTTTAAGCAGTTTCAATCGCATCACGAAAGTGAATTTAACTTACTACTTCCAGGTGTAACAGGAATAGATAACCTACTTTTGAAATTAATGGAATTAGATGTATCCAGTAACGGAGATATTTTGTGTTATGTTATAAAATTACCTGTGACAGATCAGTTAAGGTTTAACATTAATTTATAATATCATTCCATTACCGGTTAAAGTGAAAACCACAACAAATATATTTGTATTCATAAATGCTGAGACAGAATATTTAATTATGGAACATTCCAAACAATATTATGCTAAATTAAGTACGGATGTGATAAACGAATGTAACAGATAACTAAGGAGTACAGAGCTTGTAAACAAACATTTTCTGCATACTCGAATGAAAAATGCGAAGCAAGTTTAGTACATATGGTTAATTAAATGCCTTCTGACTGCATAACACATGCATAATTAAGGGAAACATTATGGGTCCAGTTGGATGATGATGAATGGCTTTATAAAGCCCCCAATACGGAGAAAAATACAGAAATCTGTGATAACGGAAATCCATTTGACGTTACAATTACAAATACAGGCAAGATAAAGTTTTTAAGAAAATGTAAAGGATATGGAATTAAGGTTCTATTAGTTTCTCAGGATATCCTTAGTAAAAACTCAAGTTCTATGTGCATAATTCCAAATATTAGTATAGACATTTGTTGTGAATTAGAGGATCAAAATACCCTTTACCAACCGACTGGATGACATGAGCATATCAAGTCATAAAATATCTGAGATAGAACAAATGATTCATGAACAAGAATGGCAATGACATAATGTAACTAACATGTCAAGAATTTCTGTAATAACATATGTATGCATTGTTGTAATATATTATCTGCATGACGTCAGTAGACAGACAACATTTAGTTTGAATGCACACACAGCACACGTGCGTCAATCAATCATCGAGGAAAATTATGAGTGAATTTGCCGTACTGGAAAAAGTAACATAGTTTTTTGCAATTCGGTTTCTAAACCACGACAGTTCGTTGAAAAAACGGTAACAATTATTTTTTTAAACTTAAGTACTTGCTACGAGAGTTAGGTAGGTTATTGTTATGCTTGAGAAATTTACTTTCGATGCTCTTTTATTTTTCCAGAAACGAAGACGATGAGCACACCGAACTCTGCCACTATGGAAGCAGTTCGACTGTTCCTTCTCGCTACTTTTGTCTCTTCGTTCGTGACAGCAGGTATTTTACAAATATACTTAATTCATAACTTCAAATTAAAAATGTTACTACACGACATTAATTAATTAAAGTAGTATTTTTAAAATATTAAGACGTACATTATGTAATGTTTTTATTCACACAGAGCTTCAGGCATTATTAAATATAAATTTTATTCCATTAGGTTATTGGAATTATTGTATAAACGTTTTTTTGTGTTACAGATAAGAACAACATGTAAAAAGATAGTGCACAAAATATTTCCTTTCAAACGTAGTCCCTTAGAAGTAAAAGAAAAGTTGTTTGTAACCTTAAACGAAGGCCAATTTGCTATCCATACACTAATAACATTTAGTCGTTTGATCAGCGTAAACAGCTGTGGGACGTGTGTGCATAGACAGCAGTTCGTTGTTTCTGTTTCGTATACAACATGCAGTTTTCTGAAGAAACTGAGTAGGTAAGAGCAAGGAACTTGGTTCAGAGCTGAAAGTAACAATTAGTACTTGGAGGATTTTCCTTAAGAAACTGGACAAGTCGTGAACAAGAGTCACGCAACAGTTCAGTGTGCTGTAAATAAACTAAAATAGAAAAAAAAAAAAAAACTTAAAAACTGAAACGTTTAAGTCCCGGGAAGAACGACTAATTTTGCGGCAAATAAAATCCAATTCCCGTACAGACGCTCCTAAACTATGCACCGAATTGACAATTGGTACAAGCAAAAAAAAAAAAAAAAAAAAAAAAAAAAAAAAAAAAAAAAAAAAAAAAAAAAAAAAAAAAAAACGTTTTCTGCGACAGTTCACCGCGTGTTAAGTACACAGGGCTATAGTGGCGAAGTAGCAAGGAAGAAGCCCTACATCATTGATAATAACAGTATTGCAAGACTTATCTTCTCTAAAGAGCACTTAGATAACCAGGCGTTTATGAACAATGCCGTGTTATCAGACGTGACTAAGCGACAACTTTTTCTTTCTCAGATGGAGAATAGCTAACGCGGCCAATGGAGTTGCCAATACACTTCCCACAGTTAAGCACGAGGGAGTGAGTGAGTGAAGAGATTTGGGCGGCTTTTAACACCGAGGTCTTGAGAGCCGATGAGGGTGAAACAAGGTATGGAGCAGCGCCGGAATGAAAGGGCTGGGGAAACGGGAGATCGCAGAGAAAACCCGCTGACCGGCACGATTCCCCCATGCGAAAATCCGTGTTTGCCCGTGTTATTGCTGAACGAATGGATTAAAAGTGTCATTATGTCAGTGTAAAAGTCATGGTCACAGAGTATAATGCACGATTGCTTAGAGTGCAAACGTTTTGATTCTAATTACATTGATGGTGGAGTTTTCCCAGAGTGTAAACTGTGTGTTTTGAATGAATAACATTGTATAAATAAATAACGCAGTTTATTATATATATATAATAAACTGCGTTTATTATAGTTTATTATATATATATAATGTCTTTGAAGTGTTTCGAAATACTAAAAAATAGTTTAAATTCAAGTGATACTATTCCAGAATTCATTGTTTTTAAAATGTGCAAATTTTGTTGTGTTGCGAGTAGTCTAACCACTACACCACCACGACCCCTAAACATAAGGCAGGTTCAGTTATGGTTTGGTGGCGTATATCTGCGAAAGGGGCCGGGAATATTCAATTGATTGATTATACAACATATAGGTTTTTGTATAATGACTTTATGAAAATAAGAATACCAAGAAAAGTGCAGAAAAATTAGGAATGTTGTTACCTTACAACATTTTTTAACACAACGACCCGAAGCAAACAGCTTCTCTTAATAAAGAATGGTTAATTCGAATCGTTCCAAAATAATTGCAATTTTTTTTTCATCAGTCTCCCGACTTCAACCTTATCAAACATCCTTGGGTGTTTCTGAAGTTTCGAATACACAACAAGTATGTACCTACCGAGTAAGAGCTGAGAAAGGTAGTGACTGAATAATAGCACAGCATCAGTCGTGGAAGGAGGGAGAAACCAGCCAACTCCATGCAGTGCAGATACCAAGCAGTTATCACAGTCAAAGAGTACTCCACAAGATACTAGAACTTCTATGTCGTGGTTTCATACGCTGTGTCAACTGTATGAATAGCAATGTGACATAGGAAAGTGCCACGTCCTCAGTTATCTTTTGTATTTTGTGTTACACTTTATGTAGAAAAGATTACTGTTTATATTAATAAAGGGAATTAACCAGAATATGTTGTTGAACGAAATACATAGCATAATTAAATTAACTATAACTGTATTAAACATAAAGATAGTTTCATAAAATCGAAGTGTATTGTTAGAAAGAAGTGTCAAACTGTATTTAAGACTTGTGGATGTTAAAGCACGCCTTTAGCAACTTGCGCCCGTTATTTAATAATATTTGCGGACATATCCGTTCGCTAAACTCTTTAAACTATGGCTAATTGCTACTCTAATACAGTAACTTGGTGTGTAACAGGTTTGTAAGTCTGAGCACTGCATCTTGAATGCGATACGGTGGCCGAGCGGAAAGAATGCCCTCGTGCTCTCTCTCATAATGGCGACACGAGCTCAAGGCTGCGTCATAATTGAAATAACAATATCGGTCATACTTATAGCCATATAGCTATAGAAGAAAAACTTCCTGTGGTAAATCAACATTAAAAAAACTGTATGTTTTCGTTGCTTGCCCAATCAGATTTTACTTACAAACACACATTTTTAAGTGAGCGTTTTATTTTTTCTTATTTCATTTAAGCTGTTTAAACTGTCGCGTAAATAATGTTCCTTCGCTTATCTTCTCGATTATCAACATTTTTGGTTTTACACAAGAAAAATCTATAAAGCGAAACAGGAGCAATAGTCAATTGCGCATTCACTTTTACAGGGCTACTGGAGCGAATATTGCGATTCATTCCGCACACGTCCTTGCATTAGAAAGTTCGCCAGCTGTTTAGTGGCAATGTTTTGTGACTGTGATTTCGGCGCTGTAGGTAGTACCACTGCAGATAAGGAGAATATCTTAACTTTCGTTGATACCGTAATTGCTATTTCGTTAGTCACACGCGCTTCGATCATTGGACGATGCGGGTTCGTATGTGAGATACTGCACATACGTTATAGGCCACCGGTGTGTGTGTTTCTTAGGGCGTTACTGTCTGCCACTTCAACGTGCCACGTCGCTGCGCCATCATTTCCTTTCATGTCACTTATCACCGATAACCTGCCACTTCAGTCCTCACTTCAGAAGCATTCGGGTATCCCCTCCCCCCTTCCCCCCCCCCCCACCTCTTCAGCAACCTAGGTTGCAACCTTCCCCCACCGAACTATTCTTTCTGATTTAAATTGACGTGTTGCTCATTACGAAAAGTACACACGTTAACCAATACACGATGTCAGTTGGCAACTGTCGCTGCGACACAACCTTTACATGGAATTTTTTTCCTGGTGGACCACCAAATCCTGCTACGCCAGCGTGAGTCCTTCACAATTATATGGGATCTCCAGCAAGAATGTTAGTAGCTAAGTTGGTAGCTCACGGAATGTTTCAGGGCAAGTCCTATATACGCCTTTGATCGGATTTATGTTTCAAATGGACGCAAGCATCGCGGCTATAGCCGGGTTGTCTGGTTCCATGGGCACACCCCGAACGATGAAGGGTCTACATGGTAGGGCACAGCAAACCAACACAAAGTTGATAGGGTACTAGGAAGATCTGTGAGTAGTAAAATTTGACTTTAGTGACCATTCGGTGAATCAATCAAAGTAAAAAACCTATCGATGTATAAATTACCTTTAATTCTTTCAGCACTGACTTACCTACAGTATAAGAAAGTGATACCTAAGAAATGCCTCTTATTGAAATAACTTTTATTTAAAGTGGATTTTAGTTGTAGAAATTGTTATTTTTAAAATACTTAGTACCGATAAGTGAATGGGGTGGCTTGCCTATAAAAAAAAAAGTGCGACAGTGGTACATATAACCACGCATCACTCGTTATTGAAACCCAGGATATTTTGCTCTGCAAACTGGCGTCCCAGCTAAATACGCCACGTTGGTCAACGTTATTGAACTAAAAACGAAAGAGTCCTACGGATGTTTACATTCGTGAGTAGAAAGATTAGGGGAAGGGAGGAGGAGGGGGTCCTGGCATAATGTATTTTAAATGGAACAAAACTGGCACCTGGCACCTGCCACCAGCGGCCGCGCCAGCCGACATGTTGTGACGTCACCCGACCGCCATGTTGGATGTCAGTGACCTTGACCCTGTACCCGTGACCTTGGATTACCTTAAACATAAAATCCAAGGAATTGCAAAAAATTATAAAATCCCAAAAAATGATAAATTAAAAAATGTAAAAATTAAAAATTATATAAATGAATTATTAAAATATGTACATGTAGGGGGCCTGGGGTTCGATGACAGGTGGATCGACTAAGCTCCCGATACGACCGGTCCTCGCCAGGTCGGCCAGTGTCCATCTCGTCAACCATGTTAGATGTTGATGACCTTGCCCTAGACCTTCAACTTGACATTAGATGACCTTCAAACAAAAAATTTCAAAAAATCCCAAAAAAATTTCAAAAAATTAGAAAAAATTAATAACCGAGGTAAAAATTACACTGACGTAACTGACTGCCACCTTGGATCCAGGTGATCTTGACCTTGACCCAAGACCTTGCACATAAATGACTTAGAACCCAAACAACTCACAAATTTGTATCGAAAATCCCCCAAAAAATTATTTAAAATGTTAAAAATAATTCTAAAAGGGAAAACTATTTTATTAAAAAATTTATTAAAGAATTAAAATTTCGAATGTTTTGTCTTAAAGGGGACAGAGCACTGGAATTGACCAGCCACCATGATATATCACCCAAACGCCATATTGAATCCAAGTGGCTTTGAACTTGTCCTTTGACCTTGACCCGTGACCTTGTATGACCTTAAACCCAAAAACCACAAAATTCTACAAATAATTAAAATAATTATAAACTTCTAAAAATGTATGAAAAATTATTTAAATTCCAGCAGACGACTGACTGTCGCCAATGTTTCTCATTGGTTAACTAGTCGATAGGCCTCCACCTCCCTCACCATTGCTCATTCCGTTCTATGCAGCCAACTTTTTTTTTTTCGTTTGTCATTTGTTTAAATTTTCAACACCTAGGTGACAATAGTATATTAATGCTCGATTTCGTCACCAGATGAGCTGTCAATTTAGCCACTATGTTGGGTGTTTACCGTGTCCTTACCCCAATGACCTTCAACTCAAAAAACAAGAAAAGTTGCAGCCCATACAATTATCAGTTACTAGCTGGTCGCAAGGGACCATGCCGACTAACAAAACTAATTAACGACTGATTGCACATAAGGCTGACTCCACATAAAACACTGACTTTACTCAAAACTATAACCTTCCGAGACTAACTTCATCCAAAACGAACTGTACCCGAGACTAACTGTACTCAAGACTAACTTAACCCAAGACTAACTCCACCCAAGACTAACTCTATCCAAGACTAACTCCACTAATTCCTTTCAAGACTAGCTCCACTCAAGACTAACTCCATTCAATACTAACGCCACTCAAGACTAACTCCATTCAATACTAACTCCACTCAAGACTAACTCCACCCAAGACTAACTCCACCCAAGACTGGTTCCTGACAAGACTGACTGAGTCCAAGACAAACTCCTGACGATACCAGTTCCTACAATACTGGCAAGACCAACCGACAAGATCAACCTGCTATACCACCCACCTATACAATCAAACGATGACAGAAAATCTCGAAAATAGTCTTCTAATAAGAGTCGTAGTTATCCTCTTCGCAGAAAATCTTCGCAAAACATTTCTACCAGAACTGGCCATACCGAAGGGTTATACTAACTTACCATAGAGCTTGTAACTGAGGATTGTTGTCTGGAGCTTTGGACCTCGGTATGCGATGCATTTCGCAATACTTTTCGCGAACCATTCATCCATTGTAACTCCACTATTACTTTGGTTATTCTCAGCGATACCGATTATTGCCAGTTAACTCACACTCATTATTTACACATATTCAATCTGTTTACTGCCATAATTCCAAATGTCCGTCACTCACACATCCACTTCAATAATCCCACCCGTCTGTCGCTCTCTTCACCGTACCGATGCTCGCAGTCGCAGACTTCACTCTTGCCGCCACTCTACGCTCTGCTGGCTCGTCACTTCGCTGTCTTCGCACGTGCTGACCTCCCGTCGTGCAGTCGGTTGGTGCGCCGCCGGTCTGCGGCGCAGGATGTTCTGGGTTCGAATCCCAGGTAAGGCGCGCGTGTTAGTTTAAGTTAGGTCATAAGTTAGTCTGTAAACCGTTCCCTGATAAGCCTTCAGGCATAACACCAAGGGACGTTAATAAGCACTCTCCAATTCAGTCCAATCCAAGTATGCGTGTACGTGGAGCTCGCGATCACCAAAACCTCCAAACTCTAGACTGTCGGTTTAAGTAGCCTCGCTGGCCCTATCAAGACGGCTCCCCGCGCCCTGAGACTCGCTGAGAGCGGCTACGGCAAAGACCAGAACATTCTTTCAACGACGACCCCAGAAAATGTATCCGCTGAAGGACGGGAGTGCACGAGTTCTGACAGGATTATCTAGCACGCGTGGAAGCTCGCCTCTACAGGCTGTCAATGAATAAGTGTTACAAATGAATAGGGGTGGTACATGAGATGAAATGGAACATATTTTATTAAGAGTCCTATATAATGAAACGTTTTCTGTGAAATCGTTGTTTGCGCCTAAACGCGTATCTCGGTAAATAAATGTTCTTGAAATACGAAGTTTTACCAGTAAGGATTTAAAAAAACTATTGCCTATATCGCTATATTTTTACTTTTATCATATTAAGTGTATTAATGGAGAAAAAATCGTGAAAGTGGTGAAATATTGCATTTTTAAAGCTTGCCTATGAAGTTTCTTTAAGCAGTAAGAGAAAAGTACGATTATACACAGGTAGTTTGATCTGTGTACTTTCATCGTGTGTAATAAACCCCCACAGTTACAGATATAGTTAAAACAACAAAGCGTTAGGACGGAAACACTGCACGCCTTGCGTGCAGGAGCGATGAGGCGCTAGGCGTGCGTGTTAGTGTCGCCCGTATCGCTCCCTCGCTTCTTGACCTTGAACGCGCAGGTACATAGAGCTCTTAAGGTACCCATATCCGGAAATGCCTCCTTATACCAAACCATGGTAGTACCAGCGAGCAGGGTTAGTCGGCAACCCGTTGGTAACCGAGCAGTATAACAGTATGTACCGGGCATTACACGTGTAGGTTGAAGGTTGTTTTGCACTGCCCCATTTGACACAAAGTAGGAGGTCCCATTGTCTGGCCACCTCGCTACCCTGACCTAACGCGTTTGAATTTTTTCCTTTGGGGCCACGTAAAAACACTGGTGTACGACACTTCTGTGAATATCAGAGAAGAGAAGAACTTTAGACCAGGTTTCGTGCAGCATTCGAGATCATCAAGTACACGCCAGCCATCTTCAATGGTGTGCCCCGTAACATGCTGCGGCGCTGCAGAGCATGCTTCGAATGCGGAGGAAACAATTCTGAGTAGCTGCTGTACTCTCTGTGTGTAATAACCCTGTTTACAATACTGATTCACATGCATATTTCTTAATACCTGACGCCACCATTGCACGCTATAATCGCCATTTTGGGTATAACGAGGCATTTCCGGACCTGGGTACCTTACTAAAATATGTTCAATTTCATCGCATGTACCACTCCTATTAGTTTGTAACACTTATCCATTTACATCCTGTATAAATCGCCACGCACCCCTCGTGTTACCACTCTGCCCTTGGTGCACTGTTTCGCCTTCGTGCGGTGCGGGGCAAACAAAGCGATACAGAGCAGCAAGGATGTGACAGTATGAAGCATCTGGTGAAGGGATATTGTATATTCACAATTACTTCCAACTTTCCTGAAGCCCTGCTAAAGTTCTCCTTCCAGGATATTCCTCCGCCTCAAGCAAACAACGCTTGTCCGAGTCAGGAAAATTACGTCAAAAGGACAACGCACCGTATCCGTCCGCACTCAGTGCAATAATATTTTGCATAAGAACTATTTCTTGATATGCATTGCCAACAAACCTATTGTTTCACTAGTTTGATTATTGAAATATTATAATTCAGAAATAAAATATAAATAAAAGTTTAATTTAACTAAAATTAAGATACTTCAATGTGAACAGAATTATAAAACCCTTGTGATACGTGGCATAGTCTATTTAGCAAACAATGAAACACGTGAGACATTGGGTGATTTTTCAAAGTTTTGATTCAATAAGTGTGAAGAAACTGCGAATAGATTATACGACAGACTGCGATGAAAGAATGCAGTAGACTGCGTTAAACGAATGCGACAGGCTGTGATGAAACATTTCTAACAGCTTTTTTTCTGCCCAATTATATATAATCCTATAGAACGCTTTCAGCACTTGAAGATCGTAATCTTATGTGGGGAATTCCCTGCAGTTTAGAGGGTTTAACTTAACTATATATTTGGCCACTTAATGCAAAAGTTTTCATGTGGCCTAGCTGGAGGGTGAAAATGCTAACATGAAAGTGGAATAGACTTTGAGGACGAATTGTTACATCTTAAAGCCATCATTCCTGCAGCACAATGTTTTTACTGTTAGTTCGACAATTTGCCGAGGGAAAGGCTCGCAAGATAGCTTTCTGTGGGAAAATGTACATTCTACATTTATTGATATGCAAGAAGAAATTTTCTATCACTGTACTTGAATGCTGTGTTACATTTTGTTCGTATTTATTCGGAACTAAATTTTGTTTCTAGTTACTATTTATTTACGATTAATTTTCTAACAAACCACATTTGTAGTATCAGATGTTTGTAATTTTTTATGTGTAGGCAGTTTAAGTTCAGAGTTTGACAGTAAATACTAATACTGATTTTGTGACACTAAGTTACTGTATTCACTGCTGAACTAGCAAAAGTTACAGGATGTCATTTCCTATTTCTTCGACAGTAACATGAAAATACACTCATTTGCAAAAAAAAAAAAAAAATGATCACGCCGAAGGTGCCATCGCAGGGGCACATAAGTGGGTACATGCACAAGACATGGTAGTACGTATACACAAAACGTCAGAATATTGTACAGGCACACGAAGCATGTATTGCAGGGGACCAGCACTTGCAGAATGCACTTAGTATGGTGTCGGGCGACCCATAGCACTGAGACAGGCAGCGATAGACCTTATAGTCAGGCATGGAGGCATACAGACGTTGGATGTTCTCCTGAGGATGATCCAGTCACAGCTGGCGTAACTGACCCTCCAAATCCACTGTAGTTGCCGCTGGCCGAAGTTTCTGTCTAATCTAATCCCAAACGTTCCCGATGAGCGAGAGGTCTGGGGACCTTGCTGGCCAAGGAAGCACGTTGACATCACAAAGGCAGGCCCAGAGATACCCGTGCCGTGAGAGGCGAGGCATTATCCTGCTGGGAAATGGGGTTGTCAAGCTGCACCAGGAAGGGGAGCGCACATGATCGAAGAATTTCTTGGACGTATCGCCGTGCTGTCAGGGTTCCTTCAATACTACTAGTGAGGTGCGGGAGTCGTAGGAAATGGTATCCCACACCATGACACCTCTAATGAGGCGTGGATCACGACGCTAGACAGGATGTCTCCAGACTTGAATTCGGCGGTTGTCGGTATCCAGACAACCGCGATTCGTCGTTGATCACTATTCTTCGCCAATCCGCAAGCTGCTATGCTGCCATTTATCGGCAGAAGGTCATGTGTGCTCGGCGATGCTCAGGTCTTAGTAGTAGGACGCCGCGACGATAGATGCCGCTCTTCTGGCCACCTGGATATAATACTCCAGCTGCCGTGTTATGTCTCTGGATATTGCGCAGCGACACCCGTGGAGCGTTGACAGCCTGTCGCACGATGAAACAATCCTCCCTACCGGTGGCCCACCGGGGTCGACCTAAGCCTCCTCGACGAATGTGTACCCTCGTGTTACCACTGCGTCCAACACAGACTCGCAGTATAGGCAGAACGGTTCACGCGACTATCAGAACGCCGTAATGTCCAACATACCTCTCGGAGGCCGACGATGTGGGCTTTCTCAAACTCATCCAGCTGAGCATAAGCTTGTAGAATGCACCATCGGAGAATGCTGTGTAGTCACTGAACTTGGCTCTGTGACTCATACTGCTACTAAGGACTTATTCGGTGTCTTGAAGCTATGAATTATGGAGGGACATGTATGCGCCTAGTGGCACATAATATGCGTAAGCAAACTGCATTTAACGTAAATAGAACACATGTCGTGCTATGACGATGCTGTGTGATAACCTTCGTTGTACCGCGCAATTAGTTCATAGTGATCCATTTTTTTTACTAATGAGTGTAACTTGAATATCCAGTTTTAAATGTAATTTTTCTTATTGTAAATGATTATAATGTTTGTAGTTTTTTTTTAAATTTTGATCTAGGCATGCATTAAAAATAAATGAAACCATTTAAGAAAAAATATAAGCTTCTCAGTCCTCACTCAACGTAACATATTCTTTGATCCTTTGGCAATCGAGTGGTGTAATTGAATTTTGAATGTAGACGATAGATTCGGAGCTGCAATGCCAAACTGTATTAATCGATTTTGTTATCATCGGATTCTCTGAATTACCCCCCGCTTCGGTTGCAAATTTAAAGACGCATTCACGTCGAAATGAAGAGCGGTGTTAACTCGAGTGTTATACATGGGCGTGCGCTTTCAGTAAACCCGCCGACTGTTGCCAACAGCTGGTTCCGCTGAATGCGCCCAGCGACATGCACGACACGAGAGAGAATCGTAACAGTATGCGTGGGAGGAAGGGAGGGGGGTCGTTTCGCAAGGCACATCCGGCCAGGGAGAGAACTTGCTGAACAAACCAGGAACTGATGTTGGCTCTTTGCTATCCCTCGGCCTAATTATTAGAGTAAGGGGATTTTTTGGCCTTGTCACGCGCTATTGAGACAAAAAAAAAAATTGAAATTTTCACTTGTGGTCTTGGTTGTTGGCCCCAATACAGGCGACAAGGCTCCATAAATGCTGGATTTTGCGTCGCGTAGCAAGGGTAAGCAAACAGGATCTCCCGATAACAGTGGACTTTGAACCAATTGGTAACCGACTTGGTGTTTATAAACAGTCGTGTCGAAACCATTGTCCCTTGACCGTGGCCCGTTATGCTGGAATCACAATACCGCGACAGATGCGACGCGACAACAAAAATTCGCGTTAACGTGAACACTAGATTTTGCCGCCTCACGATCAACATACTAACCTCTTTTGTGATGGCCATTAATGTTTCCATTATTTTCTTATTTTGCATTCCTTTCAAAAAATTCTTTTCGTGTCCGTTGGTACTTTAAGCGTGAAAATATGGCTGTAATTACATATAGGCATTAAATGCGTTATTTTGCTTATTAATACGGTAAATAATAGTGCACGCAAAACTTAGCGCCAAAAAACAATACGTCTTAGACAGATTTACAGACCTGTCGCGCCCCGCGACGCGAATAAATTATAAATTTTTTCTATTTGGAAATCTTGTCGCGCGGGCGTCGCGTTGACGTCACAGAAGTCTTGATCCTGATTGGCTGGGGAATTATTTAATTCGTCTCGCGCCCATCGCGTCGCGTCCGTCACGCTATTGTGATCGCAGCATTACTGAGCATGGCTAGCGACTTGCTATCTCACTAGTGGGGTGTCCGTCGAAGAAGCTCCAGGGCGCTGCTCCGAGGTACTTACCTGTACCAACTACCCTGAAAGGCAGTTCAAAACTGAATAAAACACGTTTTATAAGCTCTATCAACTCCTACCCACTGACTACATCGTACTGGCGTGTTCTCTCTCCACTGAGACTACCCTGCCGTTTGGATCTCCACCACGTTCTGACTGGCAGGTACGGGAACTGGTCTGCCACTCCCCCCTCCCACACACACACACACACACACACACACACACACACGCACAACGCTACTAATCATTGTATTGTCTGGTTACAACACAATCAGATAATAATGCTACTTTGCAACTAATTATAACTTTGCACCATACTGGTTTGCCTAGGCGTAAACGCAAAGTGCCTTATCAGGTGGTTTTACTTCAAGTTTCGTACTCGGATGAGTGCTGCTAATGACCTGGTGTTACTGTAACGGGCCATAGGATCACAGGTTCACATAGCACGGGAAACACTTCACACAAAGCTCATCGGTCTCATTTTGGAAAAGCTTAAGACGAAAGCACAGGCTCGGTATTTTCTTTAATACGCCAAATATGGATTCTGATATTAAGGCTATTTTTATTAATGTAGTTTATTCGGGAAGTATGGTTGTAAGAAGGCAAAAGAATGGTTGTTAACTGATGATGTCTGTAAGTTGTCTTTTGAAAAATTGGATGTGACTTTCTTGACTGGTGGTGAGCACAACTTAGTTGTTATTACTCGAAATGGTTTAAGCTGAAACGGATAGCCAATAAAAATGCTCTCACAGTTATTAGATAGAAAATTTTATGTGCAACTCATGATGTAAAACTGCTCTTACAGTTATAAAAGAAATGAAACATGTATTTACAACTCTTGGTGTGCCTAAAATAGCGAGATCACATAACGTGCCGAATTCCAACGCAATGCAACGCTTTGCCGAAGACTAATTTCCCCATTATTATGTTCAGTCCCAACTACCCAAACGTGAATAGATTTATTAAAATGTATGTGGGGCTAACAAAAATAACATCTGTATAAAGGCGGAAAAATTAACATAACTGTTAGTATGTAGCAATATCCTGTGATCGGCTCTTTATAGTCACCATCTCAATTGCGGTTTAGTCAAGTAATATGTTCAATATTACTAATTCAAGATATTTTACTAACACCAAGGGTAGTAAAAGGTTTTTTAATACAGCCAAAAATAAATACTGTGAATAAAAAATAATTAGTTCATTGCATGATCGTCATGTTAGAGTTTTTACACAGTCCAGTTTGAAAGCTAATGATTATACATGATTTCTAGAAAAAATAGCGCATATTCACGACTGCCCTTATTCTATCATTGTGAAAGAAAATAATGGTAATACATTTTTGAGAAATGCCAATTGGTTGTTAATGGGGGTGAGATGGAGGATAAGAGGTATTGCATTAAACAAATGGATGTGCAAAATAATGTGCTATACTTAATTTAAATATTGTAGTCGGTCAAGTGCAACTGTAAAATTATTACAAAACAAAATTTTTTGCAAATCTGCTCATTTTTACACTTCGATGCATAAAAATATTTTTAATATAGTACATTTAAAGTTCTGTCTTTATCTTCTTAGTTTGTAAAGGATAAAACAGAGTTCGCTTAAAAGAAAATACTGCTACAACTATGTCTATTTGCTTTACAAATTTATGTATATAATTTAGTTTTGCTGTCATCAAAAATTCTTTTCAACATATACCAATTAGAAAGACACCTACATACATTCGCGCGCGCGCGCGCGCACACACACACACACACACACACACACACGCGCGCGCACACACACACACACACACATATATATATATATAACAATTAAACTTTACCTTAATTTTTTTACAACTACATGATTATTTTTTTTTAATTTCAGGTGATCCAGTAAAAGAAAATATACTTAAAGGTTTGTATTAAAACAAATATCTCAATTATTTATTCATTGTAAACATCAGCCACTTAACTGTGCTTCAGAATTACCTATTCCATTTCGAAGTTTTGGAAGATAATTACTTAGTTAATATTTAATTTTTGAAGTTATGTGTCACTATATTATTCTTGTATGTTTGTGACTAGATTTTAATTCTGTTTTTTTAAGCACTATTATTTTCACAATTCAATTTGTAACGATTTTATCTAGATTTATATATATATATACATATATAAATATATACATACACATATATTACTTGCAACGAACCATGGACAACCTCGGAGACTACTTTAAAGGATGAATACGTACCCGTTCAAATGAGCGTATATAGTTTGTACGGGAATATGTCAATTAAACGGAGATTTCAAGCAGCCATGTTTGTCTTTATTCCTTGCCGGACATTCCTGGTTAATTTAAACTTTAGAAAGAATTATATTATCTACTTTAGATAAAAATATGAAGACAATGTGTCCTTACTTAAAAATAATTGAAAACATAAATATTTTACCTAATAAATGTTTAGATGCAAAGTAGAACAGCCTTTATTTTAACTAACTGGGAATACAATGAAATAAATGGAATACAGTTCGGCCACATGTATAACATATGCACGTTAACAACATACCCTTTATTTTTATTTAACACACTTCAATCATAGCCGACCTCCCGTGGCGCAGTCGGTTGGTGTGCCATCGATCTGGAGTACGGGAGGCTCTGGGTTCGGATTCCAAATAAGGTATGGGTGTTGATTTTTAAGTTAGGCTTGTAAGCTAGTATGTAAGCCGCCCCCTGCCAAGCCTTCAAGCATAAAACCGGGGGACGTTAAAATGCCCTAGATAATATAATACAATACTTCAGTCATATAAACACTATTTGTTTAATGTGCAGTAGATATTGCGTTTGTATTTTGACGAAAAACTTTTATTTCCCGCAAAAGGAAACCTAGGTTAAGCCTTGTCGTTAACTTATCCTAGAAAATAATTTTATAAATGTCTTGTCTTATAAAACTGCAATAAAACTTACCAAACTCACTCAAAAATGTGTACTTCTTGCCGGGGTTCTTTACGAAAAATTATTTTTAAAATCATGTTTAAGCTTCTAAGTAAGGCATCTCTCTAGTTTGTAGACAGATAGTACTGGGAACAGTATTTCTATTGCAAGTAACTGCATTGACCAACATAACACCAACTTATATAAATGGTTGGTTGGGTGTAACACACCCTAAGTGATACTTTAGCCAACGTAGAATATTACTTAAATGATCAACATACTACGAATAACCAACGGAATAACAACGTTAATAAGGAGTGGTTTTCTGTAATAATATATATACATATGTTGGAGACTGGCAGAAAATAATTGGTTGGCATGATGTAAAAAATATTACTGATTATGGTTGGCATCCTACTAATTACATGATGGTGGCCTACGTAGTTCCGGGTCATTTTGATGTCCAGCCAGCGTTATGTTTCCATTATTGGCCCAACTAAAAAATACTACTTGGATGGAAATATAAAAACAAAACCTGTACGGCAGTACAATAAGAGAGCCAGTTTTCTCACAGCAATGTGTTAAAACGTTTACCTTTTTTTAATTTAGATTTCTTATTTTTTTAGTATTGTCAGTAAAAAATCTTAAATTTTTCGTAGGTATTTATAATATATTTTTTATAATTTTTCTGGAAAAGCTCCTCTTTACTATTCTTCGCATATATGCGCAGGGCATTTTTATTGTTGTTATTTTGTGGTTTAATATTTTTATTTTATCTGTATACTAGCGACCCGCCCCGCCCTCGCTCGGGTACGATATACAAATATGTTGTTGTTTATGTTTGCATCAAGTATACACACTAAATGTTTAAGGTAACTAATATATGATTAATACTGTGTTGTTCACTATGTTTTCTTAAGTCACAAAAATGGTTACTGTGGGTCACCCTCAAAAGATAAACATATGCTGTCACAGACTTTTTTGCAGACCTTGATGAGATCTACAATTCTATAGTACATTATGTTGGTGTAATTCTTGTGGTTTAGTCAGCGTAAGCCATGTAGCCGAATACACAGACATACGCGTCCGGGCGATTTTGTTTTATACTAGGCCTATGTATAGATTTCAACGCTTAGTTAGATCATATTTTGAGAACATCGAATAATTATCATTTTGAAATATTGTTTTAATATGTTTGCTACAGTGCATAAGCAGCTACATAACACAATTATTTCACATGCACATAGTTTTCACTAAATATCTATTTTACGAGTTAGAAAGTAAATTTGCACTTTTATAATACAAATTTCCAAGGTCACGCATGCTTTTACCCTATATTTTTCTACCATTGACTAAATATTAACGTATAATTTTTTTTCTGTTTTAAAAAAATTGGCAACGTAGTGCAATTTTATTAAAAACTTTTAAGTACACTCGAAAATATTCTATAATTACATAATAATATGTTATCTGATTGTGAAAATTTTTAAAGAATTGTTTTTATCATCGTTAAAATTTCTAAAAATATTTACTAAGTGTTTTTTCAAAATAACTGTAAAAATAAATTTTATACCAATAAATAAATTATCAGCCAACTGGATATAATATTATATATATATGCATACACACACACACAAATACACACCATTGACCAAAATTTATTATTGGGCACCAATCTACAATGTTTGATCGGTGGTTGTCACCCCGTTAGAATCTCGCAGGGCCACCTCTTGCGGCTATAACAGTAGCCACCCTGTCTGGCATGCTCTCTACGAGTGTTTGCAGGACATCCACGGGGATTCGTCGCCATTCCTCTTGCAACCATTCCATGAGTTGAGCAATGGATTTTGGCCGCGCTTGACGAGCCCTCACCAGGCTATCCAATTCGTCCCAAAGATGTTCTATTGGGTTGAGGCCGGGGCTCTGGGAGGGCCAGTCCAATCGGCGAACATTGTTGTCAACGTACCACTGCATAGTATCCCTTGAAACATGACACCTGGAAGTAAACGGGTCCATTCCGCAAAAACGCCACAATGTTGGGAGCATTTCATTATCCAGAATGTTACAATAGGCCTCTATGTTCATGCTACTATGGACAAACATCAGTGGTCCTACGTCGAAGGCCGTGAAACAGCCCCACACCATCACTCCACCACTGAATTTCCTAGTTGGTACTATACACTCCGGCAGACGCCGTTCCCCGGGTAGACGCCACACCCATACACGTCCATCGGACCGGAATAATGTAAACCTCGACTCATCACTCCACAAAACCGATTTACACTGCTCCAGTGACCAGTTGCGACGGTCCAAACACCACCTGAGTCGCCGAGCTTTATTGCTTGTCGTGATATGGGGCATATGTTTAGCTGCTCTTCCGAAATATCCAAGTCGGTGTACCTCTGTACACAATGTTCCGATGGAAACCGATACTCCTGTTGCTGCATGAAACTCCTGTCGGATGGTAGCCATGGGTTGTGCCCTATTTTTGACAATTGCACGTTTCAGGGTTCCGCGATTTCTGTCGGTCAAGATTGGAGGTCGCCCAGAACGTGCAGCATTGGCTTAATGCCCATCGACCTTCCACTTACGCAGGACGAATGCGACCATTGATTTCGGCCTGTTTACCTTCCGTGCAATCGCCCGGCTGGACAGCCCACTGAGATGGCAGCCCACAATCACGCGCTTATCGAAGTCCGATAGCCCTGTAACTCGTGCCATCTCTTTGTTATCTGGTTCTACACCGGTCTGCAGCGTATGGCGGCCACACAAGTCAACTGACGTACTGAATTACCTATCATCACAGATGCCCAGTTACTTTTTGGTAGATAGTGTATATTACTTACGGTGCACGGTTTCGATTTACTTTAAGATTTAAAACCGACTAAACACAATAGCAACACACGTTAGGCAACATTTTCAGTATTACGATAAACCTTCACAATATGGCTAACAACACTGGAAAGTTAATTTAAAATATTTTTGTTTGCTATAAACCTCCGCCAAGTTCTAAATCACATTTTTACAACATTAATTCGAAATTTTGTGGAAATTTGACTCAAAATTTGAAGTTCTTCATTCAATATTTCAGGTAACATTCAAGACGATATCAAAACACAGTAAGGAGGTTCACATCACTGACCTGACCCAAGCCATTGGAAATTATCGAACGCGAAACCGGTAGTCATCGTACGTTCCAAGAGATGCACTGCTACTACTGGGAAAACAAACGTATCGAGCAGGCAAATCGAGAAGCACAACGGAACATGCTGGTTATTTGGAAGGAAACAATTATGCATCAAACAGTTTTATCTCTTTATTTTTGTTTTGGAAGGCTACTTTCTTTTGTTGCTTTGCCGTGTCATAAAAATATGCGAACAGTGACAGGAATATCAAAATTAAATGTGTTATTAAATTAGAGAATTTGGTTTTGCTTTTAGGTCTTTATAAATACATTATGTTTGTACCTATAAACTGTAATTCATAGACTCGTAAACTTACTGCCAGCACACCTCCCCTGACAAGACACAGCATCAACCTCCCGCTTATGACAGTTCGCAGCCCTCGCCCCCCCTTTTTTTTTTCCTTCCAAACCCTCGTCAACACCTCTTTCCCTATCACGTCCCCAAGCGTCGATCTGCTAGGTGTTGAGGACAAATGTTTGTTTGTCTTGTATACAACAGTGGCATACCTTCCAAATTTTCAGTGGCCGAAAAACACACTTGTAAACGATTTATTTAGGCTGATGGTAATCTTCAAAACAATGTCAGTGGAGTCATTATGAAAAATAATATTTCCTTTTGGTTGATAGCCTAGACGATACTGCAGCCTGAACGATGTTTACACTAGGCAAGACTGGCTCTTAAATAATTCAGTGTGATAATATCGCTCCCAAGTAGTACAAGATATGCTCAGTATTTCCTGATCAAGGATGAGGCAAAGCAAGAAAAATTGAAAGGAAAGGTTTTATTTTCGGGAAAAGTGTTGTTTTATCGCTGCTTCTTTGCTGGTCACATGACGAGCTGTATTAAATGTTACATAAACTATTGTATGCATAAAGAAAACATGCATTGCGTCCCAAGAATTAAGTTAAAATTCGCTTAATACATGAATTAATTAAGTTCCAATACGATAGTGCTGCATTTAGCTGCAGTGAAGCGCAGATTCCTGGCCAGTTAAATGCTCCTGAATTCAATCTCTACATAATCTCTGCTTGTTAATTGCACAATATGTTTTAATGCAAACAATAATTGGTTTATTTGCAGTAACGTTAGCAGCATATCGTGGAATGCAGATCTCTGTCTTAACGTCTTATGAAGAGCAGTGTTTAATTTGGTTGCTATTTTAAAATAGTTTCTTATAGGTCTCATGGGCGTCAGTTTGGAAGAGCGGAAAATGCGCAACACTCTCCCTTTTTCCTTCCAGTAATTTTCCATCCTTGGCCGTTTGTAACCACTTTTATTTAGTTACATGCTAGTTAAGCTTTATATTATATCGACTGTCAGTGGTCATGCCAACGTTTGTATGCTTATATGAAAACGCATCATATAAAGTTTATATTAGATTTCCCTTTCAAGTGTTATGTTCACAATAACTTCTTTGATTTGAAATGTTGCTGCAACTTACAGTATGTCAGTAGTACGGCGGGGGGGTACTAGATACAAAGGGACGCCCCCTTTGATTAATCGTATTAACCATTGGATATCAAATTAATCGGATTAATTCTTAATCTGATCATAATCCGATCAAACTTTTTAATTAGATTTTAATATAATGAAAATGTTTTCGTTAACAATTAATCCGATCATTATTTTTAATTTCATGGATAAAATGGTATGAAGCTTTAATTGATTGATCCAATTAATTTAATTTAATGAATTAATCAGAATGATTTTGTGTATAATTTGGTGTACTTTATTTTCTTTCTTTCTTTTTTGGGGTGGGGAGCGACTTTGGTACGTCCTCGCCTTGGAGGTCTGTCGCTGTACTGAGGTGTGGTGTGTTGGGAAAGGGGAGCGATGTTGTCAGTACGACGACTGGCACTCAACTAAGGGGAATCTTATATTGTCTAAGGTGTATATATATGTTGAGTTTGGTGCAAGAGTGGCATAAGTGATCAAAATACGCAAACTTACGAACAGATTGAATACACAACAGACAACTTTTCACAGTATGGAACGATTTATCACTTTCACTTAACACGGACAAATAAAGTCCAAAGTCGCATTTTTGAATTATACCTAAAACATATCGTATTTCCCAACGAATTTAATTTTAACCAGACACAATAGCGTAATAGACATACACGTACGTCTCCCTCTCATTTGTACATGTACCTTAAATTATTTTAAAACATGTCCGTACATTGTGGAGTCTGATGTAGGAATGAGTTCAGCGTAGCACTTACTTCGTCTTATAAGCTGTGTGTTATAGCAGAGGCAACATCAACCGAGGTTATGGGGGAAACTCCTCGACATTAAAAATTTACGTCACAAATTAATAAAAATATCTTGTTTACGAATTCAGCGGTTTATATTTCCCTATCAATCTACTTTTAATGGGTTATTATTCACTAACGATTTAATCACATCTTCCTGAATGTTTCACATGAAATTCTTAAAAATCTTACACCGTTGCCATGTTTGAAATTCACAATTTCACTTCCCTGGGGAAAAAAAAAATTCACTCGCATTATTTAACGACGAATCCAGAGAACTGGCTTACCAATGAGAATAAATGTTCCTATCGTAAGAAGAATAATTATTCACTTTTAATTATAACTTCCGTTGAAGATTAGCGCGAGGTTCGACTCGTGTCGAAGCCAATGGTATAATTATGACGAACATTAACTTAACAATGAAAATCGCACGTACTTAATGAGAAAATATAATCACGATGTACCCGAACGATTTGAGTATACAAACTTCCTCGAATAAAAACTATGAAATCGATATTAAGTTACTTAACACAAATGCAGTATATCGATTCGAAAAGAAAAAGAAGTTAACACACGAAATGTTGTTCCCAATAAATTATTATTAAACTAAAACGCGTATATAATATCGCTTAACGAGAGTTGACTCCGCTGCTCGGCTTCACAAATCAGCTACCCTCGGTCGTAGCCCGTCTCAGCCAAACTACGCCGCGACCGGTGATATTGGAAGAGGTGCTTCAGAGGAGAGAGCGACGTCCATAGTCCAGAATGTGTCTTTGTACGAGAAAAGAGATTCCTTGCATACACTATGCATTCCCCCTCCACCACCAGTCCAGAACACGTTTTCGGCTAGCTGGAGCACTGCCTCGGTTAGGCGCCCCCCTCCACCCCCTTGACCATCACAAGAGCTGTCCACCTGCAAAACACTCCCTCGGGCCAGCGAATTTTGAACTCACCCGAAAGCGTTGACCTGCTTGCAAAGATCCCCTCCCCCCTCTGCCCATCAAAACTTTCACTTTCGCCTGTCCGTTAACTTGATCAGAAGGGGAGGTTTCTCCTATTTTTCCAGACGCAAGGGATGGCTTACTTCCAGCGAAATAAATTTTTGCTACAAAAATCTCTGTGATGAAATTTTTTTCTTGAAGTTAAAAATAATTTTAATTCCAAGAAATGATTTTTAATCCAATAAATTTAATCACAAAATATAAACCTTTCCCTAGAAAATGTTTTTAAGTTTAATCCTGTAAACTTTGAAGACATTTTATCCCGTTTTCCAGCAAACTTATTACACTTACTCCAGAAACCTATAATTACAAGATATATTATCACTCGCTAAAATTTGTGAGTAGTGTAAAATACTCTTCATTCGATTTAAGCAATACACAAGTAAAAGTATTTTTTCACCTATTGAAAACTTACGATAAAAAAACATACGTTAAGACCAAATGCCTTTAATTTCAGGGAATGGAAAACATACATATTAAATCTGTTTCAAATATTTGCACACAGCAGAGAAAAATACATATTTCACATGTAAGCTTCCATGCGAGAATTTCGACTATACAATTTAGCATAAAATGTGTATATTTTGAACAAATGTAAACTTATTTTATTTACAAATACTACTTTTTCAACATAATATAAATGAAATGGAACGAAGCCAGCCCTAAATGACTACTATCGAAGCTGGAGTCTGTTAAATTTCAATTTATTTTCTAAAAAGTCCAAATTTAAGCAAATGTAAAGGAAATCGGCGGCCATTTTGAATCTTTTTACCATGTAAGGGGGAATAAATTAATTTTTTTCTCAGTGATAAGTCGTCAACTGACAAAGTAACTTAGTGTGAGTGCATGTGCATTGCATTAGCAGTAGTGAGACTTCGGCGTCTACGTCGATAACGATGCCAGACGTCAACGACAACGGCAGGCGTCCACGCCGAGAACGATGTCAGACGTCTACGACGTGTACGACAACGCCAGGCGTCCACGTCGAGAACGAAGCCAGACGTCTACGACAACGCCAGGCGTCCACGCCGAGAACGAAGCCAGACGTCTACGACAACGCCAGGCGTCCACGCCGAGAACGAAGCCAGACGTCTACGACAACGCCAGGCGTCCACGCCGAGAACGAAGCCAGACGTGTACGACAACGCCAGGCGTCCACGCCGAGAACGAAGCCAGATGTCTACGACAACGCCAGGCGTCCACGCCGAGAACGAAGCCAGACGTCTACGAAAACGCCAGGCGTCCACGCCGAGAACGAAGCCAGACGTCTACGACAACGCCAGGCGTCCACGCCGAGAACGATGCCAGACGTCTACGACAACGCCAGGCGTCCACGCCGAGAACGATGTCAGACGTCTACGACGTGTACGACAACGCCAGGCGTCCACGTCGAGAACGAAGCCAGACGTCTACGACAACGCCAGGCGTCCACGCCGAGAACGAAGCCAGACGTGTACGACAACGCCAGGCGTCCACGCCGAGAACGAAGCCAGACGTCTACGACAACGCCAGGCGTCCACGCCGAGAACGATGCCAGACGTCTACGACAACGCCAGGCGTCCACGCCGAGAACGATGTCAGACGTCTACGACGTGTACGACAACGCCAGGCGTCCACGTCGAGAACGAAGCCAGACGTCTACGACAACGCCAGGCGTCCACGCCGAGAACGAAGCCAGACGTCTACGACAACGCCAGGCGTCCACGCCGAGAACGAAGCCAGACGTGTACGACAACGCCAGGCGTCCACGCCGAGAACGAAGCCAGATGTCTACGACAACGCCAGGCGTCCACGCCGAGAACGAAGCCAGACGTGTACGACAACGCCAGGCGTCCACGTCGAGAACGAAGCCAGACGTCTACGACAACGCCAGGCGTCCACGCCGAGAACGATGCCAGACGTGTACGACAACGCCAGGCGTCCACGCCGAGAACGATGCCAGACGTCTAGGACAACGCCAGGCGTCCACGCCGAGAACGATGTCAGACGTCTACGAAAACGCCAGGCGTCCACGCCGAGAACGAAGCCAGACGTCTACGACAACGCCAGGCGTCCACGCCGAGAACGAAGCCAGACGTGTACGACAACGCCAGGCGTCCACGCCGAGAACGATGTCAGACGTCTACGACGTGTACGACAACGCCAGGCGTCCACGCCGAGAACGAAGCCAGATGTCTACGACAACGCCAGGCGTCCACGCCGAGAACGAAGCCAGACGTCTACGACAACGCCAGGCGTCCACGCCGAGAACGAAGCCAGACGTGTACGACAACGCCAGGCGTCCACGCCGAGAACGATGCCAGACGTGTACGACAACGCCAGGCGTCCACGCCGAGAACGATGCCAGACGTCTACGACAACGCCAGGCGTCCACGCCGAGAACGATGCCAGACGTCTACGACAACGCCAGGCGTCCACGCCGAGAACGATGTCAGACGTCTACGACGTGTACGACAACGCCAGGCGTCCACGTCGAGAACGAAGCCAGACGTCTACGACAACGCCAGGCGTCCACGCCGAGAACGATGCCAGACGTGTACGACAACGCCAGGCGTCCACGTCGAGAACGAAGCCAGACGTGTACGACAACGCCAGGCGTCCACACCGAGAACGATGCCAGACGTGTACGACAACGCCAGGCGTCCACGCCGAGAACGAAGCCAGACGTCTACGATAACGGCAGGCGTCCACGCCGAGAACGATGGCAGACGTCTACGACGTGTACGACAACGCCAGGCGTCCACGCCGAGAACGAGCCAGATGCTTACTGCAATGCCAGGCGTCTACTGCAACTCCAGACGTCCACCACAGCATTGAGACTTGCACAGAAAAAAAAATCTACAGGGATTACATCTTTCTCCACATCAGTCCGCACCAGGTATAATGCATCAAGACTACTGTTGTGATAATTATGTTGAGAAATGTGTTGAAGTATTCAATGCTATGCTAGCATATGGGAAGGCAAAAACCTTGAGTTTAGACTGTTCTCAATTATGGGTGTTGCCTAAAGAGTTTATCTTTACTTTTGGGGGACACGAAAAAAGCTAGTATATCCATTCTTTCTTGAACATTTACGAGCTAATGAGGATATCGTCTCCTATTTGCCATGTGAAGACTGTCCTCACGGCATGCCTGCCTTTGCTAATGATGGAAATAATCAACATAAGAGGAGGGACTGTATGTCGCGCAGGTTGGAACAGCTTATTAAAGCCAGAATTATCCCAGAGTAGTAATGGACGATTCCGGGGTTGATGAAGTGGTTTCCGAGGCGACCAAAGACATTTTATGTATAAGATGAGTGGATATTTTTTGTTCAAACGGTATAATTTGAGAGTGTAAAAAGAAATAATGTAAAAATGATATGTTATGCTCAGGGTTTCGAAAACTACCAAGATAACTCCTTTGTAATTAGGGAGCTTGCAACTGCTTGTGCAACCGATGCTAATGACTTTAAAGTACTTAGCTTTACATCTCCCAGACCTTGGTATACTTTGAAACCTGAAGTTAAAATGTTGTTTCGGGAACAGATGTAGGCGGGTGGTCGGAGCAAAAGGGGTTAAATTAGAGATTGGGAAGCGATTAGGATTTTGTTGGAATTTTCTCACCTAAACCTCTGTAGTATTTCCTGGGCGCCAGACACTGCCAGTGAGCAGTGTTGATTCTCGGTAGAACAGACTCCTTTCCCTGGGTTGTGTGCCAACAGCCAAGGCGACGTCCTTCCTTGGTTGCGCCAGAAGTTGAAGTAATAATATACTTTACCAACCTACGCAGTGAGGTCTTAGGGTGACTCACACACCCATAATTAGGTAAACTAATACATAAAACACTGTAAAATACTTGAAAAACACTTTGCATAACACACTGAATATTTGGCAGGAAAGGTGGAGGCCCGAACCCTTAAAGCCCGTAGGCCCCAGAATGAGAGCGCACATTACACGTCGGTTCATAGGGGTTTCATTAACGTTCCCTCAAGAAACAGTTTACATTGATTTGCCGGGCTTTACCCGCCGGCAGGGTTACACTGTGAAAACGACACTGGGCCTCAAAGCTTACGGAATAGTTCAATCTCCCTGGGCGATGCTAGCCGTAGGGAGGGAGGAGGCGAAGAGTCTTGACCGGCTGAAGAAAAATAAATGTTCCCGTACAATTAAAGTCTATTGCATGTTAACATGATCAGTTCACAAATATGAAGCGCCGGCCAAACGCCAGAAACGCGACCCCGTCGGTCCGCACATCCGCCTCCCTGAGACACACAAGTATGACTGACTCGTCCTTCGTGCCCTCGCGGTGTGTTGGCTGGTGTTTGACGGGCAGGCATGCCACGCGTACTATTTTCTTACGCACCAAAACTGTGCAAAACATATCCACGTGACTCTGGCACTTACAATTCTTACATAAATAAATACCTTGCACAATGAAACCCTTTAAGATACATATTACACTGCATGAGATGAGCTGGGGGTGAAACACGTGAAAATGGCACATCACAAACAACAACAAACAAAAGCACTGGAGCCCGCAGGGACATTTAAGTGGTGTAGGGTTCCATATATTACAATCGCGTGGACTGGCGTTCATGAGCGGTTGGTGAATATTGCCCTTTTAATTACGCCCCGTTTTACAGGATCTCATTTTAATACACGTGCATACGGCCGCACGTGGTCTTTTTTGCACTACACTTTCCTTGCACTTCGCCCATGACACGAGCGCTCCACATGGCCCCGCGGCCATACTTGTAACTGGCGTTTCTCCGGTGTATCCGCTGCGGTGCACTGACCAACCGGTAGAGTGCTGGTAGCTGCAGCGGCTGCCGGCGACGGTGGGCAAACGGGCTTGGAGGAAGCGGCTGGCGTCACAGACTTACGAGATACATGACCTTAAATGGAATTCTGGTGTCATACCTTACGAAGGGCGTTTCCAATATGTAAACGATACGCTCCTCGAAGACTATCCAGTATACGTACTTGGAAAAATGCAGAAGGAAATTTTTAAATGTTTAACCAATGCAGAAGTCATAAATATCAGAAAATATCAAGACTGTTCAAGTATTAATTCAATAGTCAAACGCTATAACACTAAACACTGTGAAAAAAAAAGTGTTCACAATGCAAAAGCGAGTCTTTAAGAGTGTTTTTGTACCAGCATCCTGCCTACGTGTAAAGATAATAATTTCGAAAAATGGTCTATTCCAGTCCTGCATAAGACTTTGAAATGGAGAAATTTAACCCAGAGAAGACGTACGCCAGTATTACACCTGGTTACAAGCAAGTATGGTTTAAGTCTCTGAAAACATTTACTTCCAATTCCAGATGTGCAACGGAGATGAACACTGGAGCTTTACACAATGTTTCGCAGGAAATATGTATCAAGAACAAGTTTTGTGTAATGAGAAAGATGGATGTTCGGTTTTTAATATGAGGCCAGATAGTGACCTGCCTTGTTCTTCTGGAGACCTGTGTTTTAAAACTGCAAGTGAAGAAATAACCAAGGAACCAGGATTTAAACAAATAAAATATCATTGAGTAGAGAGTTTTACGACAGCCCCACCTTATGGACTGAAACATTTAATAATAAGGACACATCACGCAAATGCAAGGCAGAAGCCGCCTTCATAGGTCGCCTTGTGGAATGTGAGACTGTGAGCCTTGGGACAGCAATGCTTGTGTCTGTCACTTTGATTTAACAAAAATGACATTAAAGAACTGATATCTCAAACAGGAAGAAAATGTCTGTATATGAAGAGATAGAGAACCGTACACCGGAGCTTTAGTAACGATGGAGAGATTCGACTCATCACTTCCTTATGCCAGTTACTCCAGGTAACAGGCGAGTGTGGTTTCGAAATGAAGAAGATAGTCCACTACAGATGCAGGTGTGCAACGGAGATGAATATTGGCGTTTCTGGTTAATTAGTCCTGATTATACTTTAAAAGTTTTCGACGTTTGTTATGGGAGAAGTTTTTGTCCTTTGTATAATTTGTGTCCTAACAGCAAGCTACCTTGCAGTGAAAGTCAACTAGCATTTGAAGCTCAAAGTGCACACATCACGAAACGCATGTGCTACAAGAAGATTAAATACATCATGCAAAAGGAATGTAGTTGTTCTCGTACAGCAGTATGGGGCGAACAATGTAACAACAAGGGATATTTTACATATATAGGAAACCAAGAATTAACTACTCCGTGTGGTATGCGGAATTGTAAAGTTCGGCTTAGTAAGAACACTTAAAATGAGAAAAAGTGATAACAACAGTTATATAAAGGAGACTGTTAAGTAATCTGTCAGTCATGGCTAGCCATCTTCGGCCCTACAGACGTATACGAGGTCCTGCAAATAGGTTAGAGAAGATTATTCTTTGAGCCGTATGACGGTATTCTACAAGTTCAAGTCTGCAACGATACAGAACATTGGTGCTACACTTTCGATAACAGTCTCGGCATTCGCTTTGGTGAAGGAATAGCATACAATGGTTGTACTGTGAGATATCTCCGTCCCGACAGTGACTTACCATCAACATTAGAAGATTTGATGATTGAAAGCCTTACTGAGGAGCTTGAAGATAAGCGTGGAAAAGGAGTAATCGCATACCAACTCACCAGACCTCAACAGGGAATAACCATTCGCTGGAAGGAGACCTGCGACGGGGACATCCACAACTTTATTTTCGAACAAGGACGCTTAGTTTTCCCATCAATATGTAATTTATATGCGTGTGAAGTGGCTAATTCTGAATAATGTTCTTGCCGATTTGTAAGTATGCGTTTATTAATAAATATTTGTATTCTGTAACTTACAACTTATTATATTCACATTTTGTTGTTAAGGAAATGAGTGAGTCAGGCATTCATTTAAAATGTACGTATTTCTCTGAATCTTTGTCAGCACATACTAACCATGTAGTTTTGATTCGAGTTTAACTAACTGCAACAGTTCGAAATGTTTTGTAAACCCGTATAGACCGCATGGAGTAGAGTCAAAGAGCAAGCTTAAGGGTGAGCACTTTGTAACAACATTTTCTGAAGAAGAAAAATGTTTGAAACATCTTATTTATAATACAGACAATGTTTTTTTTTTTTTTAACCCTATCAGTATTTCGAAGAATCTGATAATAATCTTCATACTTTATATCATTATCGCAAAACAAGTTTGATTACACGTCTCGTAATGGGTGTGTTTGATCAATGTGTCCCGTGCATCGAGTAATAAAATTAGCAAAACTAAAATGTAGCACTCAAACAAATTTTAACTTTAATTGTTAGGGAATGATTTTATCAATATACATACATTGTTCTTTGCTAATTTTTCTCAGTCTGGTGTTGGATAGCAAATGTGTACAAACAGATAGGCTAAAGCCAGGGCATAAGAAATGCCCCCTCCTTAAAAGCAGAGTTCAAGAAGGGGATCTGGATCCAATATTAAGAAAATGCATGAAAACCTTGTTTACGGAAGTTGCTAACACTTTATAAAAAATATTTGTTTCTTAAAGAAAACTGTTGTATATATTTCGAATCTACTTGTACTGACTTGTGTTAAAATGTTGTTACCGAAATTTTGGATCAACCTGTACTGACTTGTGTTAAGATGTTGTAATTAATTTTTTTGGATCAACCTGCATTTGTATATATTTTTGAAATAATTGTCTAATATGTTTTGTAACATTCTGTATTTACTAGTGTTAATAATGCTGTATATAAATTTTTGGAGCAACCTGTACTTGCTTGTTTAATGCTGTGTGTATATATTTTTTAAATAATTTTATAATTTGTGTAACCTCCTATACTTTTTTGTGCATTTTGGAAGACTCTGTAGTTAACAGAGAGATTTGTCTTTCAAAAATGTTATGTATAAAATTGTGAAACAAGCTGTGTTTGTTATTTTGAAGGAAAATTTGCCAATTTTTACTTTTATTTATAAAATCTTATTACAACTGCGAAATGAATTGTTTCCTTAAGAGCGGAAAAGGAATAAAAATGCCGTAACAGAGAGAGACTTTTAGAAGTTAAAAAATGTTTGATTTCTATCAAACTATGTTGCAAAACGCTTACTATTGTTGTAAATAAAAGGCCAGATAACAAACAAACTTATTCGCTTGCCAAAAATATTATTCAACTAAAAATATTTCAACCTGTCGCCTGGCAAATATGTCTGTTGAAAAAACAGTATTATTTTTACAACACACCATAAATACACAAAAAAATAATTTATTCTTTCGCCAGCCTCCATGGCATAGTCAATTTACGCATTACTTGGAGGCACTGGGTCCGAATCCCGGATAATACATGGTTAATATTTGTTAGTTTCTGGGTTTGAGTCCCGGCTAAGACATGTATGATTGTAAGGGAAGTAACCTTATTACATATAAGGAATAATGAACGAATCACGTAATTAAAATATATAATTAAAGATTAGTTGTTTGTTCGTGCATGTGAAAAAGGTAGCTTAAATATATAACATTCTGGATTAAAAACCTCGTATTGGAATTACAATTGCTCATAAACAAAATTGTTAAATAAGAACGTAATTAAAATATAATAGCTTAAAACCGAATAAATACATGTATTCCACGTTGAATTCCAATATATACACGCTAAATATCAGAAAACACGTTAGATCATTTTAATTTGCATTAAATTTGGTTAAAATTTACTTTAAAACGTTTCAAATACGTAATTCGTTCATTTTATGTAGTTTCGAGGTGCATTAAAAAATACAAAATTTTGTGGCAAGGGAGAGTGGTGAGGGTATAAAGAGGGGCTCCCACCCACAGCTCGTCATTTGCCCTCGACCCCCGGCTCTTCAAGCCAACCACCAAACGTTAACCTGAACCTGCGCAACAATGCGAAACTCAGAAAACCTACTTTCCGCCTCGTGGTGCGTGACACAGGCAGGTACTCTTTCCTCGTTCGACAGCTCCGAACTATCCATCCCTCAGGTTTTACCATCAGCATGGCCAGGAACGGTCTGCACATTGTTGCAACCGACCTACAAAAATATGAGGCAGCGACAAACATGCTCAAAAACACTGGCATTCCTTATTTCACATACAGCACAAACATCGATCCACCCCAGAAGGTCGTGTTTGATCTGCCGGCAGACACGGACCCAAATACCATCGCAGAGGAGCTCACACTGCGCGGGTACCAGGTAACTGAAGTGTACCAGTTTAAGTACAAAAAACGCAACGATCTAGACCCTTCCCAATTCCAGCTCGTACCACAGAACCGCTTCTGCGTCACTGCAGCCAAAAATGACACTCTCGACCCTCTTATATCTGTAACCCGGCTTAACATGACAATTGTTCATCCCCGCCAGTACCAGAGGAAGCTCAGTGACGTTGCTCAATGCAAGCTCTGCCAGGCCCTGGACCACACAAAAAATTACTGCAAACTGAAAGTAGTCTGCCCACACTGCACCGGGTCACACACTCTGGATGCCTGTCCCCAGATAGCTGCTGCACCGAAATGCGTAAACTGCAATGGCGACCACCTTGCCAACTCAAAAGACTGTCCTAAATTACTAGCAATCGTGCAGCAGCGACAGCAAACGGCATTTAAAAAAATGCAATCAAGAATGAATACACCAATGGCAACGACGTCTGCCCCACAAGTTCCAGCTAGGGATATCTCGCAATATCCTAAACTCCTTGACGCAAAATCTCTTCCCCCGCAAGCCTCCTACGCACAGGCAGCCAGAGGCCCCGTCCGCCACCTTTCAATCCCAACACACGCCACGCAGGTGCCCCTAGACCTCGAAACCTTACAGATGCCAACCGCCCCACCCAGCCGGCAAACCCCCGCACCTGTCCCCAGCTCCGCCCCATCGGCTCCTGGCGACCTGGGAAGCACCATGAAGGACCTCATGGACCTCATGAGGTTCCTAAAAGAGGCAAATTTCCGGGCCATCATGAGCCATTTCCGCGGCTACATGATAGTAGCAAACACCCACCCAAACCCACAAACCAAGTCCATGCTCCTCATGGAGGCGCTCATGACTTTTGCGGAGCAGATGCCCTAAATGGACCCACAATCCCTGCAAGCTTCCGGATCCCTATCCCTGTTGTACTGGAACAGTAACGGTATTTTCACACAGCTTTACGAGTTGGAGCGAGTGCTGGAGACGTACGGGATAGAAATCGCGTCAATACAAGAAACCAGACTGAAACCACGTCGTCGTTTTGCCATTAAAAACTACACTACATGCCGTACGGACAGAGTACGAGCAGGCGGAGGTACCTTAATACTAGTTCATAACAAAATCCAACATCACGTAAATAAGGACCCCGACTGTGAAAACATAGAAACCACCACAATCAATATAAACACAAACTCCGGCCATATAACCGTCATCTCTGCCTACCTAGCGCCCCGAGCGAAATTAATAACCACGGATCTCGATAAATTAATAAACCAGCCCTACCCCTTCATTATTGCAGGCGACTTAAACGCAAAACATACTGATTGGCACAGTAGAATTAATAATACTAGTGGTAACATATTACAAAACCACGCGCAGCTCCACAGCTATATTATTCAGGCCCCCGACTCACCTACCTTCTTTCCTGCAAATCACAGACATAATCCGGATGTGCTTGACATAGTTATTACTAACCTACCAAATTTATTTACAGAACTTACAACCCTAACCGAACTAGACTCAGATCACATGCCAGTTATATGCAAAATCAGCACAAAATCACTTCAACACCCAGAAACCATCTTAGCAAAAATCCCGGTAACTAACTGGGAAGGTTTTAAAAGTGAACTGGCGGAAATATTTACAGAACAACACCTAACGATTCGCGACAAAATTGATATCGATCCAGCTATAGAAATCCTGGAAAATACTTTAAAAACCCAATTAGCAAAACACACACAATTTTTAAACAGGCGAGAATTTTTAAAGCAAAATTTCCCAGACATAGACATGCTACTTGGCGAAAAACGACAAGCTAGACATGTATTCCAACGCAACAGGACAGAAGCAAACCAAGCTAAATACAACAAGCTGAAAAAACAATTAAAAATCAAATTAGAACACAAAAAATAACAAAATGGGAAAATTTTGTTACCGAACTTTCAGACAACATAAACCAATTCTGGCGGATATCCAGAGTGCTCCGAGGTTCTAACAATAAAACTCAATCTACACCTATCCTCTCCCCAACAGGACTAGCTTACGACCCCCAAACTAAAGCAGAAACTATAGCAAATTCTTTGGAAAACCAATTCACTCCGAATGAGGACCTCGGAGACATAAATTTTACCAGAGATGTAATAACAACCACACAGAAATTTCTAAATAGAAAACCAAAAAAGGAACCGGAATTAATAACCATGCCAGAATTAATAGCTACCATTAAAAACCTACACCCTAAAAAAGCGCCAGGCCCAGACAAAATAAACAACCAAACTATTAAAAACCTCCCATACGAAGCCCTCTGCCTTATACTGGATATCCTAAACGCCATACTAAAATTCAACCACTTCCCACCTGCATGGAAATTGGCAAAAGTGATCACTATCCCTAAACCAGGCAAGGACCCACAATTACCTGCAAACCGGAGGCCCATATCGCTACTCAGCTCTCTAAGCAAAGTTTTTGAAAGAATTCTCTTAGCTAGATTAAACTCACATGCTATTAAAAAACGCATTATTCCGCAAAGGCAGTTCGGTTTTAGGGCAGGCCACTCCACAACTCACGCTCTAACCACTTTTGTTACAGAAGTAATAAAAACTTCACGCATAAATAAACAATATTCAATAGCTGTATTCCTGGATGTGGCTAAAGCTTTCGACAAGGTTTGGATACCTGGCCTCATTCAAAAACTCATAAATTTTAAATTTCCCGATTGCTACATCCACCTCATAAATAACTACTTCACCAACAGAAAATTCTTCGTGAATTTAGAAGGCGCAAACTCCTCCCACCGCCCCCTAACTGCAGGAGTACCTCAAGGCTCCGTAATATCCCCATTTTTATATAATATTTACACTGCCGATATCCCCAGCACTTACTGCACTCTACAGATGTATGCTGACGACACCCTCTTCTATTCAAAAGATAAGCATATAAAATATGCACATTTGTTTGCACAGTGCCAACTAGACGAGCTGAGTCAGTGGTATAACCGATGGAAAATTAAAATTAATGCAGAAAAAAGTCAAGCACTCATTATCACGCGCAGGAAACAGCCAGAAATTAAACCATTAAAATACAATAATGTAGACATTCCCTACACAGACACAGCTAAATATTTAGGCTTAACAATAGATAATAAATTAAAATGGTCCGCACACATAAAAGAAACAAGGAAAAAAGCTCTAGGAAAAATCCCCTTAATTTACCCTCTACTAAAATCGCCTCGGCTTCCTAAACGGCTAAAACTTTTAATATATACCTCTCAAATCCGCTCAGCCATGATGTATGGAAATGAAGTATGGGGAACCGCATCTAAAACATTAATTAAATCACTTCAAGTCGTCCAGAATAAATATTTAAAAATAATAACAAATGCACCGCCGCGTACACGCATTTGCGACATTCACGACGCACTTAAAGTATCTTACATAGGCAATAAATTCCATTCTCAAAACAATAAATTCTATGATAAATTATTAACACACCCAAACCCCGTACTCAAAAGGATAGGGCAGTACCAACCAGACACGCGTAACCACTTAAAAAGACCTAAAATGCCGAAATTAACACAGTAAAAGAAACTGCAAATAACACATTAAAACCTCGGCAGAGCGAGGAAATTCTCTAATCAATCCGGGACGGAAATTCGCAAACTTTTAACAAAACTACTTCCCTGTGGCTGTTTCCAGTACAATTCTCAATCATCATCGGAGCTGCGCACATCTCCCCACCCCACCAAAACATAACAACACGCCTCCAGCATTAGCTCCTTCTCATTCAGCTGCAATTTGAGCCTATTTCGCGCCGATTATAATAATTAACTTAAAATTTTTTTCTCTATAGTGGAAATATATATATAAATTTAATATCACTAATTACCATCTCACACTTCACCCTACCATTTCGCAATTCATGGCAAGCAGAACTCACGAACCTTGAAATTAACTTTATATATATATATATAAACTATATATATATATATATATATATATATATATATATATATATACTTAACTATATATATATATATATATATACTTAACTATATATATATATACTGCAGGCATATGGATTTTTCGAAACCATATGCCAGCTTTGTTAAATATTAAATCTCACAAGACCTGTATTTTCAAAATTGATACCATTACTGAAATACAAACTTGGGCACTCAGTTAAATGTTTGCCACCCACCAACCCCCCGCAGGCAGGGAAGGATAGGGTTGGGGAACCGCGGCTTTGCTGGTCTGACTGGCGGGCTGTCCGAGTTGCGCCGGGACGTGCAGGGCGTCCTGACCTCTGGGCTATGTGTTCTTTGCGGTCTGGAGAGGGAAACTTCCTCAGCCCGCAGAGAGATACAACTGCTGCAACCGAATGGGTGGTATAAGGGCCCGAGCACACCCCCCGCTCTGAGCTTCGGCAATGATGAGAGAGAGAGATGAGCTCGTCATTTGCTGATCTGACTTCATGGAGCGAGGAGCTCCTCTCTAGTGTGCGAGAGTATTGTACATCCTGTGAACCGGTCTCACCCACACCTCCACTCACCGGAGTTGCTGTCTGGGGTCGATTTGTTTGGGGACCCGGCCTCCCGCCCGTCGCCTCCTATCCACTGCCGGGCTCTTCCGCATTGGTCAAGGAACCCATCGGTTGCTATGCTTCTGCCGCTGCGGAGAAAGGAGTTACTTACCGCACGCCCGGCCGCTCGCTCGCCTGCCGAAACAACTCTGCCGGAAATTACGTGGGGATTATGCCCGCCTGCTGGAGCAGAGACCCCGGCGCTCGCCTGCTTGGGCGGGCTACCTCTCAACCCGCCTAACCTGGGTTCAGGCCTCCTTCAACAACCATCAGCTTCGCTACTAGACTTTATGTAAGTGAATAAGTTTAAAAAATATTTAGGGAATTTTTTAAATCTTTTGCGTATTTTGTTAAAACTTTCAGCATTTTTACCGGGACTTTCGTAAATATCTTAAATTTGATTAAATATTCTTCGAAATTTTTCCTAATATGATTAACATTTCTTCACGAATTGTTAAAAAGTAATAGATTTTGACCAGTATTTGCTTAACTTTATTTATTGTTGAAAATATTTTCTTAAATTCGTTTAAACTTTTTTTAAGCATATCGTTTACAATTTAGTAACTTTTTTGTAAAATCGTTTAATGTTTTATAAAATTCGTTTACAATTTAGTAACTTTTTCGTAAAATCGTTTCATATTTTACAATTTGAATAAAATTTTCTTAGAATTGTTACAACTCTTTACAATTTGAAGGACATTTTATTTACTTTGTTTCAAGTTTTCGAATTTTTTGATTAATTTCAGTAAATTTTTTTGGAAAATCGTTAAACTTTTTTAACTGGAATGAAATTTTATTAATTTTTTTTTCAGTTTATACAATTTTAGTGCAACTTTTTCCGGTAATAGTCAAAATTGTTACAATTTGAATGAAATTTACTTGAAACCGTTCCAAATTTATACAATTCAAATGAAATTTTATTAACTTTGTTTCAAGTTTATACAAATAGAATGAAATCGCCAGATTTTGTAGAAATTCGCTTCACACTTACAATATTAGTTTATTTAGCTAATTTTGAAGTATTTTTACGTAGTTTTAAGAGATGTTTAAGGGTCGGTTGTTGTGTGTGTTTGAGGTGTGAACTATGGAACAGCTAAAACAAGAGAGAACTATGCCACATGTGCGCTGCATACTTGGAAGGCACATATCCTTAGCTCCCAATCTTGTTCTGAATTAGTTGTCTGGAGAAGGATGTTTGAGTGATGGATTAATGGATCTTGAGTGCTTCTAAAGAATGAAATGTTTTGATGTGTGACGGGGTGGTTTGGGTATATAATTTAATTCTAAGTAGTTTATAAGAGATTTCATTTTCAAAGTTGATGGGTAACTGCGAATGTGGGGAAATGTGTTGCAAGTCATTCTAGGAGGGTTGTTGTTCTATCTTGAGAGAGAGAGAGAGAGAGAGCGAGCGAGAGAGAGAGAGAGAGAGAGAGAGAGAGAGAGAGAGAGAGAGAGAGAGTTCGACTAGTTTGTAATAAAATTTAAGTAACATTTTGTTAGGTTTAAGTAAATTTTTTTTGAGAATGTCTTAAATGTTTAGTTTAAAGAGTGTTTGTTTAGCTAATAGTATTATTGATGTAAAGTGTAAAACAGTATTCCCCTCGATAAGAAATTTTTATGTGAAAATCATTATTAAATTTATAAAACGTTTTGATGGTGTAAACTATTTTTGACAATGTACACTAGTTTTATTTTTGATAGTGTACATTAGTTTTATTTTGATGGTGTACACTAGTTTTATTTTTTATGGTGTAACTATTTGTTCTTTTTGATGGTGCAATCTAGTTTTATTTTGATGGTGTAAACTAGTTTTATATTGATGGTGTTAACTAGTTTATATGGTGTACACTAGTACTTTTAAGATGTAACTTTTTTCTCTTAAACAAATCGTTTACAAAATTTAAAAAACAAAAACAAAACTGGCCTTAAAATTCAATGCAATATCATGGGTTTCAATTCCATTGTTGTGTTGTAAACTCAGTCAGCTTGCTCCAAACGTGTACTGTGAAAGATAGACTAGGCGAGCCAGGTCGCGAAGTGCTGTGTTCACTAGAGGTGACAGTTAGGGGGCGCATCGCAGACTAGAATCATCGCAGTGGAGGGGGTCTAGGGAAAGTGTCCAGTCTCCCTCCTAGCTCTATCGTACAGGCGACTGCAGTGCACGCGTGGTGGGGTTCAGAAAGAAGAGCAGGTTGGGGAGGGGCAGCGGGTCTGGATAGGAAAGGAGAGTAGGTGGGTGAAGGGAGTCTGCTGCAGACTGCATTAATTTTCTGAAACTAGTTTCACTTTCTTATCTAGGCCGAGTCGTACACAGCTCCCTCGTACACAGCTCCCGCGTGCGGCCAAGCTCTCTGTCGCTGGCTTTGTGTCCCATTGCTCTGAAAGTCCTCTACAGCTCTTGCAATCTGACTTTCGCCCGCTCCCCCAAGACCTTGGTTTTTGGCCGTCCGCTACCTGCCTTGTCACCCGTATCTTTTGTAAACAAGTAGCTCGTGCTGTAGCCGACTACCTTTCCCAAACACACATTTTACCTCATGAAATTTTATTTAAAATAAACAAATTTTGTCCTTTTGTTTGGGATGTTAGTAATACAACATTTATTAAAACTACACAGTAGTGAGGAAATAAAGTGGGATTCTTTTTCTCTGTTTTCAGATCAACTTGGTACTTCACATTTATTTATTGCGTTGTTGTAACTATTATATCGGGGAAACAAAATAAACTTAGGTAGGATTCAAAATGAGTGAGCATAAGTGGCAAAGTATTGACAGCTTGCTTGAAGATCTTTACGTAAGCGATTAAGATTCTGAATTGTAGACGGTAAGACAGCATACGGTAAGCTGTCAAGACAGTGTCCCTACGCCTAAGCGGACACGAGTTGATCTTTTGCAAGATCTCTACTTAAGCGATTCGAGCATCGAATCATTATGTAGAGATCGTCAACATAAAGTCGAAATGTGATTGCTTCCCCAACAAGAAAAAGTTGATCTTTTGATGGATAATTTATTTATATCCAACTCGGAAAAATTCTTGTGATTCAGACCACTGTCTGAATCACAAGCATTTTTCCGAGTCTTTCCATCCGTCTCACAACCGACTTTTGAGTCAATTAGAAATATTTCATCTAGGGAGTCGGAAAATAATTCGTTTTCTGAGTCCCATGCCTCAGTGAAGTCTTTACCAGACCTGATATATGGGCTATTGGCGACGGCATTCATGGACAGACTAAATAACGTGTGGATAGTTAATGATAGGCTTAACAGTGATGTGGATTTATCGTTTTTCCATGATGTGTAAGGTCCCTTTATTAAAATTTTTATAGGCATCATCATGGCCTATTAGAGTATCCATTACCATAGCGGCTAAGTACTTGAAAACCCTCCTGGTTAGGAAGCCCTATGGAAACCATTTATTTTCAAAGCGAAGCCCTCCCTGCCCTGCACTAATCCGATGTGGGTTTAATCTTTGATGATGGCATCGTCCCTTACCTTACAAACAGACTTGAGGTGTTTAGGGCATGTGGATCTGGCTGGAGTCTGCAAATGTTGACATATATGGATGACCATGTGTCTCATTACAGTGTTCACCATTGGTGCTGCACACACTAAATTACCAAAGTTTATTTCTGATAGGAAAGTTTGTGTCGATGAACACTGCTTGGAGGGAATGTGTTTCCATTGCGCTATCGTAACATCTTTGTTTCCTGCCACACAAAATGTCAGTCATTCCACTTCTAATCCAAGGTCTTATGAGGTTTTGAATACTGAAGCTTTGTCGGCACCTGTAGTCATACAGGATATTCGTAAGTTCGAGGAGAACAATTCTATTTCTATCAATATCTACTGTGTGGTGGATAAAGATAGCAATATAATTGACGATACTTGTGACAAGGGTGGGGTTATTGTACCCATGTGTATTTCTCCTGTACGTCATAACAAACATGTGAATATTTGGGAAATTCGTGCGAGAGGAAATGCCACATTTGCAGTTTGTTTCTATTAGAAATTTCTCAAAGCTGGCTGGTAGTCAGCTGAGTAAGAGGAAATATAAGAAATTTGTTTGTGAGCATTATCTTCTGTATTTTCAAACTGAGGAGAAACTCGCGAGTCACACTATTCGTTGCCAGCAACAAAAAGCTGTTCACAGTACTTTCCCCACAGGGAATGACAAGTACTTGGAATTTAAATATTACAGCAAACAGCAGAGATTAGGTTTTGTCGCCTATTGCGATACTGAAAGTTGCCTGAAACCGATGTCCACTTCCTTACCTTATGATGAAACGAGTAATACAACTACCATCAACCAACATATTCCATATGCTTGTAGCATTTTGTTGGTTTATTCATACATTCCAAGTTTATCTAACTAGTTTGAGTTTGTGGGTGTTGATTGTATGTACAGATTAGTTGATAAATTAGTTGAACTTACAAAGTGGATTGCAGGAATCTACAGCGTGATTGTTCTGATGAAGTCAAAAACTCCTGCTGATGAAGCTAAGTTGGGGGCTCAAACATGTTGTCACATTTGTAAGGAAAAGCTCAGTACAGATGATATTGTGGTCGAACGTGACCACCTGACGGGCTAAATAAGGGGTCGCGCACATAATAAATGCAACTTAAACTTGAGACTGCCAAGAGACAACTTGTTGCTGTTTTTCATAACCTGCAAAACTATGATGCTCACTTTCTCATAAAGCCTTTGACTGACCGTCACTTAATGCAACCCGACAGAACAAAGGTAATCGAAAACCCGGGTAAAATCCAGGTGATTGCAATGATGCTAGAGAAATTCAAATGTATTACCAACAAATTCCCAATGGAATTGATTTCAATGGAAAGGAGCAATATTTCAAAGTACGTTTTATTGGCTCATTCCAATTCATGAGTGCCTCTCTGGAAACTTGGACAGGCAATTTACTACCTGCGCAATTGAGTATCACCCGCTCGATGTTTCCAGACATCTAATTCGAATTGGCAAAATGGAAGGAGGTTTCCCTTATGACTTTGTTAAGTTGCCAGACAGTCTGATGAGCATGTCACTCCCACCAAAGGATGCATTTGATAATGTGATGGTGAGGTGAAGGCATTAGCGATGATGATTGCGCTCGTGTCCAAGCTGCATGGGATGCGTTCAACTGCACAAAATTGCTGCAGTATGCCATTCATTACTTACGTGTGGACACGTGTTTGCTGTCAGAAGTTTTGAAAATTTCAGGACCTTTTTTTTTTTGGCTCATTACAGTCTTGACTCCATCATGTACGTCACAGCTCTGTCTCTTTCATGGGACACTTTATTTTCAATGGCATGTGCACTACTAGAGTTGTTAACTGGCCCAGACATGTACCTTTTTGTAGAACGCAGGGTTAGGGGCTGCATTACCCAGGTTTCAAAAATATGTGTGGAAGCCAAGATTATTTACTTGGGTGAGGATTACGACCCTAGTGTGGTATCGAAATATACTTACTATTTCGACATCAATGGACTGTACAGTCGTACGATGCGATCCAAGATTCTGATTAGCAATTTTGAGTGGATTGAGGCTGACATGTTTTCAACATGGAATTTTTCAAACACATTGAATGATGATGACACTTGTTTTTTTCGCAGAAGTGGATCTGTCATTTCCAGACAAACATAATGATGCATTATCTGATCTGCCTTTGGCCCTAGATAATGGCATAACCTCGAACAGCTTGCATGAAAAACTTCTTTTGACACTTGGGCCGTGAAAGAATTATGTTATACATGGCGAAACACTGAGGCACTATTTGATGTACGGGGCCAAAATTGACTCTGTTCATCGCATTTTGCGCGTTGAGCAGAAATCCTGGATGGATACTGAGAAATGTACTCAGGCTGCAAATGAATTCGAAAAATAGTTTTTCAAATTGATGAATAATTCCATTTATGGAAAAATTTTGCAGAATATGCACCAGGAAAGGGACATAACAGTCGTTTCGAGGTATGACATGATCTACGGGGCTGCAGAGCTGACAGATCATCCTACATTCCAGGCAAGGCAGATTATCGATGAAAACTTATCCTTATCGATATGTCAAACAGTTCTGTTGTGTTCAGCAAACCTTTGTACACTGATGTTGCCATTCTTGATCTTTCTAAATTAACCCTCTACATATTTCCCTATCAGTACATGTTTACAAAATTTCCTCTGCCAGTCTTGCACCTCCTCTATTGTTATAATGATTCCTTGGTGTATTCTGTTGCTTGTGATGATATTTATAAAGTAATTACCCCAGAGGTGCAGTTTGATACATCCAACTATGCACTCGATAACCCGCAAAGATTCTCCTACGAGAACAAATGCCATACCAGGATGATGAAAGATGAATGTGCTGGTAGCATCATCACAAACTTTGCGGATTTACATTCCAAGATTTACTCATACGTTGTTGCGAAAGAACAATGTAAGGCGAAGGGTGTAAAACCTAACGTTTTACAGTCACTCAGATACGAGGATTATCGAGATTGCCTCGAAAATTGCACAAGGGTTTCGAGGACCCAATATCAGTTCCGTTGGCATGCTCGTGAAGTCTACGCCGAACACATAATCAAGGTAATGTTGTCAGGTATGTATGATAAGCGCTATATTGAGGCAGATGGAGTATAAACCTTACCTTGGGGGCACTACAAATTAATTAAATCATTTTTTTAAATTTATCCTTAACAATAGTTACAGCACCACACTGCACCTACTGTTCCACAGCCAACATCACATTTATCTACAACTGGCTGCAATCTCTACAACTGTTTGCAACACCGGTTTCATGACCATTAATTCTGCTGCAAACTGCTTGCCTAACTGAAGGGCATGACATAACTTCATAATCAAGTCACTTAATACAATTGTCTTCGATAAAATTTCCCCTTGTCAAAATTCAAATAATAACAAGAAGAAATTCACAATGTGACATATTGTCTTCATCATTGAAATCTATGTGCATGTGAGTGTGTTATAAGCAGTCATTTGGCATGTGTGTGTGTGTGAAAATAAACCTGGATATGACACAATAAAAGAACAATAAAAGAATGCCTTCAGTGCCAGACTTTATAACCTCTTCAAGAAATTGTAAATATTGTATATAGTTAGGAAAGAGACGTCCACCACAACAAAGTAGTATGTTTGTAATTTCTTTTGTATATATTTTTGTTCTCATTTTTTCTAACGAATTATGTCTAAGAATATGTATGCTTGATGTACACAACTTTGTCATGGGACATTGTTAATATAGTAATAGGATTTTTTTCCACATAATAACTTATTTTTCCTCATACAGTGATTGAAAAAATGTTTGATAGTTAAGTTCTTAAGATATTTGTTGTAAATTTAATTATCTTGATATATTTGATTTTAAAGTAAGTGAAAAATGTTTTTTGTAAATATTAATTTGATTTGGATTATAAAGTGATTGAAAAAAATGTATGTTGTAAAGTAATTTTGTACGAGCAATTGTAAATATTTAGCTTTTAAGGATTATTTTTTGAAAACAAATTGAAATAAAATTTTTGTAGGTTAAAAAGGAGTAGCATGTCTTGTTATTCATTAGTTTTTGATTCATCATGTCCATATATAATATTTTGTGAATGATGAGTTATTAAACATTTAATATCACTAAATAGAAGTTTGAAAGAATGTTTCGTAAACATGGAAAGGAGTGGGTGACTAGCAGTATGCTTTTCAGGTTTGATTTGTATTCATAACCAGGTAACTGGGTGCCTTTGACGAGAAAATTCAAGTTCCTTGCTTCAGTCTTCGCGAGGGAGAAATATATATTTATAAATTAAACTATAAAATATTTTTAAACTAATATCTCAATTAAAATTTAATCAAACAACTCCAAAGGAGAGGGAGCAGTAGCACTTCGAGGAAGTTTTATCGCCACAGCTAAACTTGAAGGACAATGGTGTCCAGGCAAGGAGGAAATTAGTTGGAAAAAAATACCTTTTGAGAGTCAGGTAAACAAACTCTCACCATCCTACCCACAAATATGTTTCCCGTTGACCTTCTTCTCTACAGCAGCAGCAGCAGCTAGTGTCAGAGACCACCGAAATTTTAACAGAAATATTTCATCACACAACACAGATAACAACTACAGCTGCTGGGAATCAACACAATGATGTCTGCTGGTAAAACATTCACTTACTTTACACAAACAATAACAGCTTTATATGTTTTTAAAATAAAAAATTAAACTGTGTCACTTAATATTCTTCTTCTTACAATAGTGAGATTTAATTTTTCCAGGGAAGTGAAATTCTGAATTCCAAACATGGCAACTGGGTAAGTTTTTAAAAATTTTTCATGGGATATGTTCAGGAAGATGTGATTAAATTGTTCAGTAATAATAAATCATTAGAAGTAGATTGATATGGAAATATAAACCGTTGAATTCATAAGCAGGATATTTTTATTGATTTGTGGTGTAGATTTTTAATGTCGAGGAGTTTCTACCATAACCTCGGTTGATGTCGCCTCTGCTGTAACAAACAGTTTATAAGTCAATGTAAGTGCTACGCTGAACTCATTCCTACATCAGACTCCACAACGTACGGACATGTTTTAAAATAATTTAAGGTACGTGTACAAATGAGAGGGAGACGTACGTGTATACACAATAACATTTTGATTAACTCATTAAATTAAATTAATTGGACCAATCAATCAAATTTTCAAACCATTTTATGCATAAAAATTAAAAAAATTGATCAGATTATGGATTAACGAAAACATTTCCATCGGATTAAAATCGGATTAAAATATTTGTTCGGATTAATAATTAATTCTATTAATTTTATACCAAACAGTTATTCCGATTAATCAAAGGTGGCATTCATTTTTATCTAGGACCCCCATACCCCTACTTCTTATGTCTCTAGATATAAATAGAGGAAAATTTCTCGTCAAAACTATTTACATATTTCTATTTTTTTGTTCTATTTGCTGCTGAATTGAATATTTAATGTAATATTACTTTCTCTTAAGTTTCAAATAAATAGTTACAATTTCATTTTATTTACATTAAGTAGCTTATCATTAAATTGTAATATATATTTAACAGTGTGCAGAGTAAGAATTGATTTCATTGCAAATCTTTGTCTCCGCCAAAAATCCATAGCTGATGACGCCCATGCTGCCCTAACTTACACTCGCTATAGCATGTATTATAGTAGTGACATAAAAAAGTAGTACAGACACCATGGAAATTGTCAGCAAAGTGTTATTTATTCTGTATATGAAAGATGAATGTATATATTTTGCAACATTTTAATATATTTTATTAAAATATACTTTTTAAATGTAAAAAATTAATAGATCGATAAAGTCCACATGTTTAACAAAATTATGTGCTTTCCATCCTGCATACTTCAGAAAGCAGAATTTACAATTAAATATTCTTCAAGAAAGATAGTCCTAATATTTACTATGATTGCAAGTAAGAAAATTGTAATAATAATGCGCCATATACATTTTATGATTAACTTTATTTACGTCAGCTTCAGCCATACACGTTTGCGACAAATGGACGCAAATAAAATCAATTACAAATAAGATTTCCTGCATTATTATTACAATTTCATTACATGCTATTATAGTTAATATTATAACGATCTTTCTTGGAGAAGATTGTACTGCAAATTCTGCTTTCTGAAGAATCCAGAATGGAAATGCGCTGAAATTTGGTTAAAAATGGGGAGTCTATCGATCAATTAATTATTTACATTTAAAAAGTATATTTTAGTAAAGTATTTTACAATGTTGGAAAATATATACATACTTATTTCATATACAGCATAAATCACACTTTTCTGACAATTTTCAAGAAGTCTGTACTACTTCTATGTAAGTTCTTCACGTTGTATAGTCGGGTGCAGTTCTCCACAGGCAGTTGCTTTACTTCAACCTTAAGGGACCCGCCTACCCGGAGGCGGTTAGCGCGTTTCAGGCCAAGAAGCGAGGGCGCGATAAGTGCGACACTGTCACGCGCTGCAAGAGCGCCATCGCCACTACACGCAGGGCCCTGAACTTAGCGTGTAGTATTCTCGTAGTGCTGCGTGTGCCTATGGAACTTTAAGCGGCGACCCTGTCAATTTATTGATGGGAGGTCTGTAGCAAGGTTCAATGGAGTCATTGCGGGTACATTTGTATGTACGTAGACCTATCTGTCAAGAATATTTTGATATACAGCGCTTTGAAAAAGTTTTTATAAGTGTTTGTTGGAGCGTTCCGAAATAGTGTTTCTAATGTGCGCGATGTCTTAGTAACCAACAGCACTTAATATGTGTCAAAAGGAACCAGCGGGCAGAAATAACACCCTAAGAAAGATTTCGAAAGTGTTCTATCAACTGTAAGCAAGCACTGGTTAATCATGCCCTGTGTGAACAATGTTGTAGCAAACTTAGTGTACCACGTGATCTACACAGCTAGACAACGAAAGTTCTCGGGATATTACGTAAAGTGTTTTCTTGTTCCAGAGCACAAGATGACTGTTTCCGGAAGCGGCGAATTCGTCATCTGCGACCCGCAGTCAGAAGACGAAGTGTTGTATCGCGGGTCGGTCGAGAAATCTCGCCGTCTCCTGAGAAAAGTTGAAGCAGAGTTGAAGATCTTTACCGGCGGAGCTACCATCCACTGCATACACGTCGTCGACAACAAAGGCGACGGCAATGCGGCTAATGTCACCGTGGCAAGTGGCGGATTGGGCGCCAAAAACGTCATACTCAAGTTCGAATCCCACAGAAACAGCGGGATACACTCAAACGTTACTATTTCTGGTCACTGAGAACTGAACACTTAGTTTATAATGTTAACTGCATCGCTTCTATAAAACACACACACACACACTTCTCTCCCACACGCACACGCGCGCGCGCGCGCGCACACACACACACACACATATATATATATATATATATATATATATATATATATATATATATATATATATATATATATATATATATATATATATATATATATATATATATATATAGTTATGTAAATGCTTGTATGTCGAATCACGCTAAGAATTTCCCCAATAACGTAGGTTACAGCAAAACATTTCGTTGTTAAATTAATTCCACATGCATTATTATTATTATTATTATTATTATTATTATTATTGAGTCGAAGTAGCATGGCCGATATTCCAGACTTTTTAACCTCTGAAAAAACGGGAATATTTATGAGATATGCAAGCACGCGCCATAGCTAAATATGCAATGACGAATTTCCTTAGAAGCGTGAGATTTACGGGTGTCCGATTAAATGTGCTATTATTCTAACATAGATATATGCCTTCGTTCTAATGATTCGCACAGGAACTTGGTTTTGTCACAGTATCACAGGTGTGCCTCATGAATCAGTGGCGTAAACAAATTATTATATTTAATCTTAGTGTCTTCATGTACAAATTTAGTGTGTGAATTTTCCATTCAAAACTCTGTTGATTCGTTATTTACGTTTATGGTATTGGCAATGATTTTTATTTGAACAGAATGGATGTGCCTAGTTTAGTGTAAAAATAAAATATTTTCCTAATTCACTCAGTACTCTCTCGTTCTAAACAGTTACGGACATCTTTTCTTGGCATTTTCCTCAACACTTCCTGAATTTCCTCTAAAACTTCGGCCAGGAGGTTGCGCTAAGCCGCGCTTTATCAAAATGCCGCCGTGAGAAACGTTCCCACGCTTTGAATGTGCGCCCATTAGAGCGAGCTGTTTCTCTGCTCTGAAGTTTATAAAACGATTCTCTATTATTTCATTTCTTTTGTCTGAGGTTCTGGAAAGACTTGAGATCAGTTGTGCAACTCCTTGAAATGATAAAAATGATGATTGTGATTTTAGCTTATCCAACTGGAGGGAGAGAATGAAAACAACAGGAACAACAGCCAGACAACAACGAACATCAACAACAGGAAAGCGAACGTGTTGTCGAAACAGGCAAACGCAGACACTAAACAGAGACCCCCAACTTGTCGGGGGTGACTCCCGAATTTTCACAAGGGAGAATCTTGCCGGACCATGCTGCTGGTCGGCGGATCTTCTCGGGGATCTCCCATTTCCCCCGTCCTTGCATTCCTGAGCTGCTCCATTCTTACCTCATTTCAGACTTCACCGGCCATCAAAACATCGTTGTTAAGAGCCGCCCTAATGTCTCAACTCAATTCCAACTTGACGGAACGACATGGAAATGAAGTCCTTCCTCATGTTCCTTTTGCACTCCTCTGACTTCAAGATATTTCAAATTGTCAAGTTTCCAAGCTGGACTCTCGTAACTTATAATTAACGTGGTGTGATGTTGAGGACACTAACACCGTGTTCGGGGTCAAATTTAAGTAGTAGGAGCGGTGGCGTACTACTTCACCTGGGATTAATTGATGGACTATCAATTTGATTGGAATGATTAATCCTTAATTCGATCAAAAATTGAAAGGATTAGTTAAGAGGAGTTCATTAAATCGAAAGGGTTAAATTTAATGAAAGGGTTAAATGTATTGAAAAGGTTCATTTTATATTGTATCAAATATTTAATTTTTATTTTTTTCTCTTTGTCGTACTTCTATATTTCTTTCTTGGGGGGGGGGGGATGATAACAAGAGCTCTGTACGATGTTGACTGTGTGGTGTTCTGGAGGCGACTGACCAGAATGGTGGGTTCTAATGTGTTATACATGTGTCGAGTCGAGTGCATTTTTTCTTATTTTTTCTAATTTTGATGTATTTGTAGGGATGTTGGTGGTAAATAGGTGGTTTTTACTAATATATTTAACACACGAGAGAAATTCAGGGTTTTTAAACGATTTTTAGAGAGTTGCCTGAGTGTAAATGTTATGTTTTTGGGGGATATTGCTCGTAGATGGTGGTGGGAGATAGGTGATGTTGAATACTAGTATTATTTTTCCAAATGAATAACAGTGTTGCACAAGAGAATTTCAGAGTGTTGTACATATGAATAAATTACATACATCGAAATGCAAATTTCAGATGCCTACAGGAATAATAAGTGAAATTACTTCAGTATGGAATTAAATGTAATGTGAGGCTCGAGCTTAGCAATATAATTTACACGCGAGAGAATTTTAACTATGTCAATAACATCAGGTGTCGACAAGTGCAAACTCACTAAATGATGACAATTACATGAGTGTGGAATTAATGATCTGCAAGAAAATATCCCTATACATTAAACAAACTAGATATATATATATATATGATGCCTCTCGCACATACCTTACACATCCGTCTGCCTGAGAGACTGGCTAGGAGGAACGTAATCCATATGTAAAAAGAAATTAATTGAATAACACTCTTAATGAAATTGCAACTTTCACAAAACACGTCTGTCCGGCTGCGAGCTTGCTGAAGGAATGGTGTTAGAACATCATTTGCGGAGAATTATAAGCGCGACTAGATACGTGTAGTTCATCCAATAGGCAACTGTGTTTAAATTACAGTAAAAGCTCATAAATTAAGGTAAACATTTTAAAATGTTTATGAAATTCACCGCACTTGGTAACACAAACTGTATTTTTTAACTGCTAGGAATTTTTGTAGACGAAGCTCAGAAACATGATTTAAAATCTTATCGCAATATTGACTTAACACAAAAAAAGTTTCCCAATAAAATAGCTTTATATTAAACATCTGTATTATAAAATGCTAATCACTGCTACCACTAGAGATGAAGGAAGGCCAGTCTCTTGCAAATTTAAGCAAAAATACATGGATATTTTTACATAATTTGAGTTGAATTTTATTTATTTTTAATTAAAAACTAGTTTAAATATTTTATATTGTGTTTCCCTGCCTCTCCAGGCATTATCGTGTTGGATCTTGAAGAGCTGTAATCTGTGTATATGTAAAATGAAATATTTTTTATACTTAAAATGTTCACTGTATTCTGTTCGATGCAGACGTAAAAGTTTTAGCTGGAGAAACTTTCTTGTAGACAAGGTCCATCAGAGGTATTTTGTATCTGCCTCTGTAAAGGTATTCTGAGTTAACTTTCCATATACCCTCCCTGGGATGTCACAAATGTTGGCCAGCAGAGTGTCGTGTCTCCTGCACCAACCTTCAATTTAAGCAGCCAAAGTGGATGAAGGTTTTATCCTGCTGCCTCGTTTCATTGCATTAAAAACTTATTCGTTCCAGTGCAGGTTTCTTTCGTGACATATACTTAGTCTGTTACTATCAATGTTTAGTTATTACTGAAAAAAGTTAGAGACATGAGGCATTAACGAAAATAAATAAAAAGACACACACTATTCCTTTTTATAATTTTATAATAAAATATTCTTTTCAAAAATCATCCATTAACCTAAGTATTTTCAATATCACAAAAAAATTCACTTTGCAACAAATAATTCATTATTCACAATTTTTTTAACCAAATTAATCACTTTAGGATAAAAACAAGATTATTTTACAAAAATTACTATTCTCTGACATTCTAACTCACAAGTTATTGATGTTTAATGAAAAATATGTTTAAAAAAACATTATTTTGTAATTAAACAATCATTATTCACACACACATTAAAACACAACTTAACAGATTTATATACAAAAAAAGGAACAACTATTTATAACAAACACTGAGTTTACACATTTTCATATTTATATACAATAATCAAGAACAATAATTTACAATAAACATTGAGTTTACACATTTAACATTGTTCTCTTTAAAAATTTCATTATTTTCCATCAAATCAAGTTAATATTAACACAGACTAAAACACAATTAAATAGATTGATGTACAACAAACAATCTTATAAATTATATTTAAAAAAAAAACAATATTCAGAGCATTTTGATGGAAGTCGTTTTCCAATTTATTTATAATCTCTTGAGGAGTTTAAAAAAGACGCTTACTGTGGAGCATTCTTTTAAGGTGTCACATCTGGTATTTTCTATCAGACACTCACACACACCAAATGACAGCTTAGAACACGCTTACAAGCACACAGTTTCCACTGTGAATTTCATTATCTTCTTTTATAAGGGGTAAAGATGTCGAAGATAGATTTATTCTATATACTATACTTAGACAAACAGATGGCAGCAGCATTGGATTTTAATGCAACAGAAGTGATGCAATTAGTTATAGATATTTGTAGTTGGTGTAGTCAGCTGCAATGATGATTGTAGACAACTCTAGTCAGCTTCAATGAGTGTGAAACAGGAGGTGCGAGTGGTGGTGGCAGATGTACGTCATTGGAGGTGTGTGATGCTGGGAGGTCTATCAATTGATTGTGTTGCTGAAACTATTATATGCAGGAAAATTTTAAAAAATTACTCATGTATTCGATAGTGCCCCCAAGGTAAGGTTGGTATTTCATCTGCCTCAATGAAATGGTTATCATCCATACCTGTCAATACTGCCTTTGTTACGCCTTCAGTGTAGCCTTGATGAGCATGTGAACAGAACTGATATTGGCTCCCTATTAACCTTGTGGAATTTTCGAGGCAATCTCAATAATCCTCGTACCTGAGTGATTGCCAAATGTTGGGTTTTACACCCTTTGCCTTACGAATACAATGCTCATTCGCAACAACATATGCATAAAGCTTAGGATGTAAACCCACAAAGTATGTGATTATGCCTCCAGCACATTCGTCTTTCATCACCCCGGTACGGCCTTTGTTCCTGTGAGGGAATCCTTGCAGAATATCGAACTGCGTCTTTAAATCTGGGGTAATTACTTTATAGATGTAATTGCAAGCAACAGAGTAGGTTAGGGAATCTGTATCACAATAGAGTAGGTGAAAAGCCGGTGGAAGAAATTTTGTACATGTGTACTGATAGTGAAATTCATAGAGGGTTAATTTTGAAAGGTTCAGAATGGCAACACCAGTGTACATAGGTTTGTTGAACACAACAGTACTCTTTGACATCTCGATAAGAACACAGTTTTCATCGATAATCTGCCGCACCTGGAATGTCGGACGTCCTATCAGCTCTGCAGCCCCATATATTGTATCATACCTCAGAATGACTCTGATGTCCCTTTCCCGGCAGACATTCTGCAAGGTTTTTCCACAAACTTAATTATTCATTAACTTGAAAAACAATTTTTCTAATGTGTTCGCAGCCTGGGCACATTTCTCAATGTTAAACTCGATGAACGGAGCCATCCATGCCTTCTGCTCAGAGGGTAAACCGCGATGAACAGAGTCAAGTTTGACTCAGTACATCAAGTACTGCCTCAATTTTTCCCTGTGTATAACATATTTCTAATGTGGCACAAGTGTTAAAAGAAGTTTCTCATACGAGCCGATCAGGGTACACCATTTTCTGGGGTCAAAGGCAGATCAGATAGTTTACCATGACGCTCCTCCGGAAAAGACAGATCAACTTCTGCAAAAAAAAGTGTCTGGGTCATTCACCATGTTTGCAAAATCCCATGAAGAGAACACATCAACCTCAACCCACTCGAAATTACCAATCAGAAGTTTGGACCACATTGTATGTCTGTACAGCCGGTTGACATCGAAATAGCATGTATATTTCGATGCCACACTGGTGTCATAGTACTCACCCATGTACATATTGTTGTCTTCCACACGTATTTTTCAAACCTGGGTAAAGCCGGCCCTAACCCCGCATTCTACAAAAAGATACATGTCAGGAACAGTCAACAGCTCTAGCCGCACACATATCATTGACAATAAAACACCCCATGAAAGAGACAGAGCTGTGACGTACATGGCGGGATCAAGACCATAATGAGCCAAATATACAGTCCTGAAATTCTCAAAATCATCAGCCAGCAAACAAGTGTCCACATGTTACTAATGAATGGCATACTGCAGCAAGTTTATGCAGTTGAATGCAACCCATGAGGCTTAGGCATGAGCATAATCCTCTTTGCTAATGTCTTTGCCTCTCATCACATTATGAAATGCGTCCTTCGGTGGGAGTGACTTGCACACCAGACTGTCTGGCACCTTAAAGTCATAAGAAAAAACTCCCTTCCATTTTGCCAATTCGAACTGGGTGTTGTCTGGAAACATCGAGCGGGTGATACACAATTGTGCAGGTAATAAATTGCTTGTCAAAGTTTCCAGAGAGGCACTTATGAATTGGAATGAATATATAAATCTTAACTTGAAATATTGCACCTTTGCAGTGCAATCAGTTCCATTGGGAATCTGTTTTGTGATACATTTGTATTTTTCAAGGGTCATTCCAATCACTTGGATTTTTCGAGGATTTTTAATTACCATTGTTCCATCATGTAACATTATGTGATGTTCAGCCAAGGGCTTTATAAGACAGTTAGCATCATACTTCTGCAGTTTAGGAAAACAGCGACAAGTTGTCTTTTGGGCAGTCTGAAATTCAAGTTGCACGTATTATGTGCGCAGCCTCTGATTTCGCCCATCAGATGGTCATGGTCGACCACAATATCATCTGTGCCGACCGTTTCTTTACAAACGTGACAACTTTTCTGAGCTGCCAACCTAGCTTCATCAGCAGGGTTTTGGGCTTTATCAGATCAAAAACGCTGTAAATTTCTGCAATCCACTTTTTAAGTTCGACTAATTTATCAATTAATTTGTACATACAATCACCACTCACAAACTCGAAATACAGAGATAAAGTCGGATTGTATCAACAAACCAACAAAATGCTACAAGCATAAGGAACATGTTGGTACATGGCAGTTGTATTACTCGTTTCATCATTAAGCAAGCAAGAGGACGTAGGTTTCAGGCAATTTCCAACATCGCAATATGCGACGAAACCAAATCTCTGCTCTTTGCAGTAATCTTTAAATTCCAAGTACTTATCATTACCAGAGGGGAAAGTACTGCGAACAGACTTTTGTTGCTGTCAAAGAATACCATGACTTGCAAGTTTCTCCTCACCAACAAAGTACTGGAGACAATGATCGCAAATATGTTTTCTCTGATGTTTCTTACTCAGCTGACTACCAACCAGCCATGAAAAATTTCTAATATGGACCAAATGCAAATGAGCAGCATTCCCACTCGCGCAAATTAACCAAAATATTTACGTGGTTGTCATGGCGCACAGGAGAAATATGTATGGGTACTACAAGCCCAGCCTTTTCGCAAGTTTCGTCAATTATATTGCTATATTTATCTACCACACAGTAGACATAAATAGAAATAGAACTATTTTCCTCAATCTTGCTAATTTCTTGTATGACTACAGGTGCTGACATCTTCGATATTCAAAACCTGATGAGGTTTTGGATATGATGTAATTCTGTGGGCATTTTGTGTGGCTGGAAACAAAAATGCTATTACGGCATAGTGGAAAGACATTCTCTCTGCGCAGTCTACTTCGACGCCAGCTTTCCTATCAGCAATAAACTTAGGTAGTTTAGAGTGCTTGGCAGCGATGGTGAATGGCTGATATTGGCTAACAAGCACATCCATATACATCAACATTTGCAGACTCCAGCCAGAACCATGCCCACTAAACTCAAGTCTGTTAGTGTGATAAGGAATGATATCATCATAGATTAAACCCACATCGGATGAATGGAGGACAGGGAGTGCTTTGCTTTGAAAATAAAAAGTCTCTGTAGCACCTTCCTCCACCGTGAGGGATTTCAAGTACTTACCCACTACAGAAACTGATAATCTAACTGGTCGGGGTCATGACATTATTAAGCTTAATAAAGGGACTTTAATCCTCGGGAAAAAATTAGAAAAATCCATGTCAATTTGTAATTGAACATTACATATCCATGCATAATTTAGTATTGCCATGAACGCCGTAGCCAATGGCTGGTACGTCAGGTCTGGCAAAGCTTCCACTGAGGCTTGGGAATCGGAAAAGGAATTATTTTCCAGCTCCTTTGGCGAAATATCTCCAATCGACTCGAAAGTCGATTGTGAAATGGTTGGAGCACTCTCCAAATCACAAGAACCTTCAGAGTCCGATAGAAATAAGTTGTTATTAAAAAAAATCAACCTTCTAATGATTGGGGGAAGCAGACACATTTTGACCTTTTGGTTTTGACAATGTCTCCGTAAGCGAATCTATGCTCGAATCGTTTAAGTAGAGATAATCCCCCAATAGATTCTGAATCGGAATCGCTTATGTAAAGACCTTCCAGCAAGATGTCAATACTGGATCGCCTATGCTCACCTATTTAAACTAACTAAATTTTTCTTTAGTTTTCCCTATATAAATGCACACCACAGTAAAATAAAAATATTTGTAGGTGTCTCGTGTTTCTGAAAAAATACTATCTTAATAACTAAAACACATACACACAGGCAGAATATATCTGAAAAAAATAATTTTATTATTAACATCCTAGACCAAAAGGCAATTTTTTTTCTTAATTTGAACTGTTATGTTTGTTTGGGAAAGACAGGAACGAGAACCGTGACTAAAAAGGTAACGAGTTCAAAATACTTTAGTAAATGTGGATGAGTGGCAGGTAGCTAGCAGCCGAGGAGAAACGAAACACAATAGAGAATAGACGGAGCAAGGTTTCGCCCGCCTGACGGGCCGTGCGCACGGTGAGGGTGAGCAATGTAGAACACGTGTATTTAACAAGCCAGACAAAACGAACACTATTAAAAGTAATTATTAAAAAATAATAATTTCATTAAAATTCTATTCAACACACACACACACACACACACACACACACACTCTCTCTCTCTCTCTCTCTCTCTTTATGTCATTCTCGCAGTTACCCAACAACTTTTAAAATGAAATGTCTTAAAATTAACTTAAATAGCCAATTCCTTTCCATCACATTAACATAAAAAAACATTCCATTCATTAGAAATACTCAAGGCTCATATAACCATCATCTTACACATCCTTCTCCAGTCAACTCATTCTAAAACTTCTTGCAAGCTGAGATAATGCATTTTGCCCATCATGTTGGCATGAGGGGCATAGTTCTCCCTTGTTTTAGCCATTCCAAAGTTCATACCTCATACATATATCCCTCCCTTAAACATTTTTCTTAAAAACCATGTAAAACTAATTAAAAATTTTCTCACCTTTCCCCTACACTCACACTCACTCAGTCATACAATTACTTGACCAAAAATTTCTCAGAGTAATTGGTGATAAATTCTAGATGTTTTTCACATACTTTGAAAATATTAAAACAGTGAAAACAGGGCTAGGTTACGTGTTATTCACACTGCCTATTGTCCACATAGTGCAACATGCTACTACTGGTGGTTCACCTATAACTCCCTCTCAACTCTGCTAAATAAACTCAAATGTACCATAAAAAAATACATCTGGAATTAAAATTTTGTCTCACCTTTCCCCTGCACTCACACATACACAGTCGTACACTCTTACTCGCAAAACCCAGCCTTAAACATTTCTTAACAGTATTAAAAATCTTAACTCAACAAATATTCTTATGTGTGAAACTATTTCATTTGATTTCAAAGACGTAGTTTACGATTTAATAACAATTACATTCTGTTATAACGAATTTTAAAGAAATTTCATTGAGTTGTAATGATTTTTAAAGAAATTTCATTCAAATATAATGATTTTTAAAGAAATTTCATCCTGTTGTAATGTATTTTAATGGAATTTAATTAATTTGTAACAATTTTTAAAGAAATTTCATTCAGTTGTAGCGATTTTTAAACAAATTTCATTTAGTCGTAATGACTTTTAAAGAAATTTCGTTCAGTTGTAACGATTTTTAAAGAAATATAATTCAGTTGTAATGATTTTAAAAGAAATTTCATTCAGTTTGTTCAAAAGTCAAACAAAATTCATGCAATGTACTCAAAGCTTAAAGAAAGTGTGAAAATTTTTAAATGAAATACCAAAAACTCTAACTTTTTAAATTTGAAATTATTTACTTACTTACACTCTTGTAGTGAAGACGGCGGTTGTTGAAGGAGACCAGAACCCACGTCCATCATGTTGGAAGGTAGGTCGCTCTGCGAAGTAAGCATTGGGGCAGGCTGGCGGTTGGGCAATCGCAATCCCTCGAGAGCTCCGTGTGAGCCTACCCTGGCAGGCTGGCAAACGGTCGGGCAATGGCAGCCCCAAGTGAGTTCCACAGGTGACTTCTCTGTCAGACAAGTAGGGTTGCATTCACCATCGTGGTTGAAGCAATGGGCAGGCACGCGGGTCCCTTGGTCACAAAGTCCCATTGCGGAACAGATAGGCACAGGTAAACGTCGATAAGGCGACTGATGCCCTTTAACTAAGTACCCTAACACCACGGACTGGTTCAGAAGTCTGAATGTCGTTACACTTTCACGAACTGGAGGAGAGAGGAGGTCTTGACCCCATGAAGGCACAGCAACAAATCAGCTCTAGTGGGTGCTTACCCCTATTTTTACCCTCACCAGCCTCCCTTGTTGCAAAAATTAAAATAACACTATTTGATCAAAATGGATATCAAATAGACTAATAATGCATTTGAAGACATTTTAACATTCTCCTAACCAAATTTAAAGCATTTAAAAGGATTTTACATGTTTTTGGATTTTTAACGTCGATATGCTGAATTTTAGTGTTTATATCTGACTTTAACAAGTATTTGTCTAGTTTTAACCAATTAGTTATGAATTATGTTATTATTTAACAATGTATTACATTAACAATTTGTCAATAGAATACAAACTTTTTGCATTACGAGGTGAAATGAATTTAATGTTATTATTTAACACTCTTTTACTAACTAATTCTTATTTTTACTATAATTTATTTGTAATTTTATATTTAATTGATTAATACTTTTACTTAATATGGTTAACGAATTACTGACTTAAAAACTAGGTAATATACAAGACCTAGCCTGGAATCGAACCGAGAATCTATATATTACAATCAGATCAATCCAGCACTGAATGTAAGAAATTAAATTGCAATTCTACATGATTTAAGCAGTATTGGAAACTAACTTGTATCAATCATGCCTTATCCAGGATTCGAACACCAAGCCTCCTTGTATAATCTAATTACGCTATGGAGGCAGGCGACGTTTAACAAGTCATTTTATGTATTTATAGTTTTTCGAGCAGACATCTTTTGTCAGATCCAATTATATATTTAGCTGATTAATAGTTTTGGCGAACTAATAGCCTGATTTATTTATTTTCTTTGCAAGACTCTTTTTTGTTAATGCAACAGACCTTAAATATAAAATTTAAGAATCTCTCTCTCTCTCTCTCTCTCTCTCTCTCTCTCTTGCTGTTCGAGACACATTAATTACTTTTCTCTCAAATGTCTCTGGGGAGAAAATATTTTTCTTACCGAAACAAGTTGACTTTTAATGAGGAATAGGTTAAATAAACATACAAAAGGGATTCATTTTACATAATATTTATTTACAAAATATATACAAACACAAACAGTTTAAAAATAACAATTTTAACACTGAAGCAGCATATTATGTTCAAAAACATATTAAAGCAAGTAGAAAAAGTATGCTCCAAAAATATATACAAATTACACACTTGTTTCAATAATTTCAACACTATCCAGTATAGGATGATGCAAACCATTTTAACACCACCAAGTAATACTTGCTCCAAAAATTATCATGCTAAACAAACACAGGTGAATTCACAATATATTGCATTTCTTAATAATAGCAAATACAGGATGGTACACAAATTATTTCAAAAAATACAGGCAGATCCAAAACTATTTGTATAGCAATTACACCTTGCTCCAAAACAAGCATAGGGTAACACAAAACAATGATTTATAATAAATACATCAGTTTTCTTAAAAACAAATATTTTTATAAACTATTAGCAACTTCCACGAACAAAGTTTTCATGCATTTTCTTAAAATTGGATCCAGATCCCCTTCTTGACCTTTGCTTTCAAGGAGTGAGAGAGTTTCTTATGCCCTGGTTTAATGTCTGTTTGCACATAAACGTCTTTACAAGTAGGGGCATGTAAAACAATGCTATCGACCAAATGATAATATGATTCAACATAATGAGAGTACACATCTGCAATACTAAATGGAAGAGGTGTGTTTGCAGTCATATGAAACACTGGACATTTCTTACTGTTACTGCACTGTATGAATTTGTGACTCTTTTCTTCTCCTAGAGGAAAGTAAATTACTTTAAAATGAAAAATATTTTTCACAGGTTTCTGTAAATTATTGCAAAAGCCTGTTGCACCATAGGACTTTGCTACTATTACATCCAACACTCGACTGAGAAGATTTAGCAAGGAATAGTGTATTTATATATTGATAAATTGATTCTCTAAATTTGCAAAATGAAATGTGTTTTAGGGCAAAATTTTTGCTAAATTTATTAATCAATGCACATAACATTTTGATGAATCACACCCAGTATGAGAGGTGTAACCAAACTTATTTTTGTTATATGATATAAAGTATGAAGATTATTATCACATTCTTCGAAATTCTGATCAGGCAAAACAGTGTCTGTATTATAAACAAGATGTTTCAAACATTTTTCTTCCTCACAATATGAAGTTACAATGTGTTTGCCCTTAAGTTTGGCCTTGCAATCTACTCTGTGTGGTCTGTACTGGTTTACAGGACATTCAGAACTGTTGCAGTTAGTTAAAGTAGCATCATAATTATTTGGTTTACTATGTCCTGTAAAATCTTGAGAGAAGTAAATACAATTGAAATGAATGTCTGACTCAAACATTACATTTACAACATAATGTGAATATAATAAGCTGTAAGTTACAGAATGCAAACATTTAGTAAAATACGCATACTTGTATTTCATTGGGCACCATTGGAACATTGGGATCATTATTTTGAAATAAACAATTCACACACATAAATTACACATCAATGGAAAAACTATTCCTCCTTATTCGAAAATAAAGTTGTGGATGTCCCTGTTGCAGGTCTCCTTCCAACAAACGATGATTCCCTGATGAGGTCTGGTTCACTTGTAGTCGATTACTACATATCCTCATTCCTCTTCTATCTCTTTGCTAAGACTGGCAATCATCAAATCTTCTAATGTTGATGGCAATTCACTGCCGGGGCGAAGATATCTCACTGCACAATCACTGCATGCTATTCCTTCACCAAAGTGAATGCCAAGGCTGTTGTTGAAAGTGTGGCACCAACGTTCTATATCGTTGCAGATATGAACTTGTAGAATACCACCATACAGTTAAAAAAAACTCTTTTGTATCCAATTTACAGGACCCACTCCTTTTCATAGTCTGCCAGATGTTCTTGCTTTGAAAAACATTGCCTTACCACATACCATAGGGAGAAGTTAATTCTTGGTCACCAATGTACGTATAATGTTGCTTGTTACATTGCTCTTCTTGAACAACACATTCAGAGTAATACGTCCTTTGTAACTTATATTTAATTTTACTAAATTATGGATATTTAGTGACTTCTGCACCTTCCATGTTCCATACTAATTTGGTTAAACTAATCTGCAATTTGGTGTCAGGTCTTAAATTATAGACTACAGATTTTTATGCAATGTAATCTCCAACTTCTTTATACATATATTCAGAACTGATTATTGAAAAACTCCAATGTTCATCTCCATTGCACATTTGAATCTGTAGTGGACTATCTTCATCTTCAATTATAAACCACACTCGCCTATATCCTGGAGTAACACTAGCACACTGAAGTGAAGAGTCAGACCTCTCCATAGTAACTGACGCTCTGGTGTATTATTTTCTATATTTTTATATATACATGTATTTTCACAGTTTGTGGTAAAATTAGTTCAACAACAATTTTGTTTGATAAGATTTACAGACACAAACAATGCTGTTTCAAACCTCACAGTTCCACATTCCAGTGCATTACTACCTTGTATTTGCATGATGTGTTCCTTTTTATTACATGTTTAAGTCAATAAGGTGGTGGTGTCATAAAATACCCTAATAAATTTATATTTTATTTGATGAAAACCTGGTTCTTTGGTTATTTCTGTACTGCGATTTTAAAATGTAGGTCCCAAGAAGGACAGGGCAGTTAACTGTCAGGCCATATATTAAAAACAGGACAGTCTTCTTTTTCATCACACAGCACTTGTTCTGTATTCAGGCTTTCTCCGAAACTTTTTGCGAAATTCCAATGTTCATCTCCGTTACACATCTGTGTTTGAAAGTATATTTTGCCTGGAGACTGGAACCATACTTTCTTGTGTCCTCGGAAATTGTAGAATACATCATCTCTTGGTAGAATTTCTCCATTTTTCGAAATCTTATGCTACCTAGAACAAATCATTTATTCGAAATATATATATATATATATATATATATATATATATATATATATATATATATATATATATATATATATATATATATATATATATATATATATATATATATATATATATCTACATATAGCTAGGATGTTGGTACAAATACTCTCTTAAATCTTAGCTTTTACATTGTGAGCAGAATGCTTTTTCCTTACAGTGATTTGTAATATTGTGTTTGACTATTGAATTAATACCCGAACAGTCGTATTATCTTCTGATGTTTATTACTTCTGCATTTGTTACAGTTTTTAAAATTTCCTTCTGCATTTTTCCAAGCATGTATATGGGATAGTCTTGGAGTAATGCATCATTTACATATTGAAAGCATTTTTTTGTAAGCTATGTCACCAGAGTCCCATTTCAGGTTTTAAATTGTACCAAGGTCTGGGAATTTAAAGCACTTTAGAGTCATTATCATCAGTTGCATAAGAAGTAGCAAGCTCCATAATTGCAAAGGAGTTGTCTTGACAGTTTTTGAATCCCTGCATATAGCACATCATTTTTTACAATATTTCTTTATGCACTATTTATGAAAAAGTCTCTCTCTCATATAAATTTTAGAAGATGACAGTGCTTGCCTCAGAATCTACTTCATCGATACCAGATGAGTCAATTGCTATATCTGGAATGATTCTATCTTCAAGTAGCTGTTCCATTCTGCGCGACATACAATCCCTCCGCATATGTTGCAAGTTCCCATCATTATGTCGAATTGATGGTAAAAAAAAACATTTTTTAATGAGTGAATAAAATAAGTCTTGTTTGAATACTTGTAAAAACAGTTCTGTTTTAACGAGTGAATCAGATATGTCTTGTATTTCTGTATGGTTTCTTTTAATTTATAAGTTTCCTGGATTATAGTTAAAAGTTGTTGTTTGAATTTTAAAAACAGGGCTTATATTGGGAACTTGATTTCAGGGGCTGGTAAAAATGTTTTTCATTTTGCTACTCATATAGTTAACTTATTGCGTAAGGTTGAAACAAGAGTGAGTCAGGCGAAATCTCTCAGGGTATGCATTCAAAGGGCTACGAGCCTGCGAACTGAAGTAGGGAAGCCAACACTAGAAAAACGTGTTCTGAATACTGTAGCAGAGAAGGGGTTCATTGTCATGAAACAGATACAGCAGGGGCGCCAACTCACAAAAAAATACGAAAAAGCTTTCTCAGGGCTGAAGTTGGGTTGTGTAATACCGGTTTTTTTTCGAACACCAGTCTGGATCGATAGCAGAGCCCTTCAGAAAACTAGAATTTCAAGGCAAGTCATTTTCCTGACTAGGGATGGGAGAGGTTCTTGGCCTCCAGGACCTCGCAGATACGGCTTGGGGAGCAGGGGTATAGGAAATGGTTGTCACCGTTACCTTGGACTCAGGCCGGTTCTGTGGGGTGGAGATAGGAGGGGGTGCCTATAAGCAGACAGCCCCCAATCTTAACGTATCTACCCAGTTGTCGCCATCTTGAACAAGTTATGAAAAATGACAATTCCGAGCAGAGGAGTGAATGACCCCCAGGACGCATCACTTTGGCGAGGGGTACATGGTAGAGGTAGGAGGTTGGGGTGGGAGGAGGTGGCTACAGCCAAGCAGGACCCGATATGAATGCAACTAGGTAGTTAAAGCCATCTTGCTACATTGCCGAAAATATTTGACAATTGTAAGCAGCCCGGGATAGCACTCTGGCGAGGGGTGGGGGTGGGTGATAGAAGGGCGTGGGTGCAGGCAAGTGGGCCCAGATCTGAAGCTCTCTGGACACTCGGCGCCATCTTCAGTTGTTCATAGCAGCTTGGATTAGACGGATGAATACCTCAACAGCTCTCTCTCTCCTCTTCACAGGGTGGGTAGACAGTTGGCGGCAGATGAGGTTATGATCGTAGGTTACTGCAACTATGGACCAGCGACCATCGCACCTACTTTTATTTCTAGTGCTAGCTGTGATTAACATTTTATAATATGTGTTTTAATATAAAATTATTTTATCGGGAAACTTTTTTCATGTGTTAAGTCAATATTGCGATAAGATTTTTAAATAATGTTTCTGAGCTCAGTCTACAAAAATTCCTAGCATTTGAAAAATACAGTTTGTGTTAACAAGTGCAGTGAATTTCATAAAAATAAAAAAATCCATCAGTTATGAGTTGTTATCATAATTTAAACGCAGTTGCCTATTGGATACACTACGTGTATATAATCGTGCTTATAAGTCTCCGCAAAGGATATACTAATGCCATTCCTTCAGCAAGCTTGCGGCCAGACAGACATGTTTTGTGAGAGGTACGATTTAATTATGCGTGTTAATCAATTAATTTTTTTATATGTGGATTATGTTCCTTCTCGCCAGTCTCACAGACAGATGGATGTGTAAGGTATGTGCGAGAGGCATCATATATATATATATCTTGTTCGTTCAATTTATAGGGACATTATTTTGTAGATCATTAATTCCACACTCACATAATTGTCATCGTTTAGTGAGTTTGCACTTGTCGACACCAGATGTTATTCATGTATTTAAAATTCTCTCTCATGTAAATTATATTTCTAAGCTCGAGACTCACGTTAAGTTTAATTCCATACTGAGTAATTGCACTTATTAATCATGTAGTCATTTTTAATTTGTGTTTCGATGCGTGTAATTTGTTCATATGTACAATGCTCTGAAATTCTCTCACGCAGTGCTGTTATTCATGTGGAATAATAATACTAACATTCAAAGTCGCCTATCTCCCACCACTGTCTACAAGCAATATCCCCCAAAAACATAAAACTTACACTTAGGCCACGTGTAGAAATCGTTTAAACACTCTAAATTCCTCTCATGTGTAAAATATATTAGTAAAATCCGCCTATCTATCACCAAAATCCCTACAAAAATATCAAAACTAGAAAAAAATAAGAAAAATGAAATTTAGCACACTCTTGCACTCAACTCAACACCTATATAACACATTGGAAGCCACCACTCTGGTCAGTCGCTTTCAGAACACCACACAGTCAACATCGTACAGAGCTCCTGCTAAAACCCCCTCCCCAACGCAAAAAGGAAGATAGAAGTGCAACAAGAAACAATTATAAAAAAATCTGATCCGATTAAAAAATAACCCTTTCAATACATTTAACCCTTTCATTAAATTTAACCCATCAATTAATCCCAATGAATCCCAGGTGAAGTAGAACGCCCCCGCTACTACTACTAATTTACCTCAAATTTTGAAAGGGTTTTGTGTTAATAATTTTATTCTTTTTTTTTTTTTACGTTTAGTTTTTACATTTATTATAAACATACATAGAGTAAAATAACCCAAGCGTAAGAAATTCTCATGCAACATATATTTCCAATAAGCTTTGAAAAATAATTTGCAAAAAAAAAAAATTACAAATATCTGAATTAAACAATTTGTTCCATAAATTCACAACAAAATTATGGGACAAAACATGTACGTACAAGCACCTCTACCTTTTCTTGAGGAACCAATAAGAATAGAAAAACTCAGTATCTGTGTCAAAACAAAACCACAAGAAAAATGAGAGATCTAAAAAATTATACGTTTTTGTATCACACAGCTTGCAAACTTGTGAACAGTACTGTATACATATTGGCTTCTTCCAAATATAGCATGCGTGTGAAGTCTTTTGTTTCTTGCTTGGTGGACAGATCCTGCATGTTTTCCTACTGCTAGGACGTACACGTAGGTGTTGAGCGCCACGTCGGCCTCTTCTCTCGGACAGGGCTGGCCAACCGTCACTGCTTCGAGAGCCACAGTGTTCTCAACAGCTCTCCTACTATGTTAGAAATTAAATCAGCAGTTGGGCCTTTCTTCTTACTCTCATTCCATACAGGATCATGTTCATGCATGTTTCGCTCCGCCATCAAGCCGAACACGAAGAGGAAGAAAAGTATGGATTTGATCTGTCAGCCGTATGCAACGAGCATTTCAAAGTTACGGGTATTCGTAACCATGATATTTTCCTACTGGCAACGCCGTTTTTAAGTTACGTCATAGTTTATGTAGTGCCGACAATTAGTGAGTGAAGAGATTTGGGCGGCTCTTAACAGCGAGGTCTTGAGAGCTGATGAGGGTGATTAAAGTTAATATGGAGTGGCGCCGGTAGGGGAGGGGTGAACGGGGGATCCCGATAAAACCCGCCGACCGGCGGCATCGTCCGACACGATTCCCACTTGCGAAAATCCGGTCACCCGGCCGGGAATTGAATCCGGTTCGCCTTGGTGGGAGGCGAGCGTGCTAATCGCTCAGTCACCGCGGCCCCGCCGATAGTGAATGGAAGGGGAAGAAGTAGTGAGCCGAGATAAGTGAAGAAAGCATCAACGTACGGTATAAAACGTCGATTCGCCAAGGACCATGATTATTGCTTATAATAACAAGATCAGTAGTGCTAAATTAAAGTTGCTGAACGTATAAAATTAACGCAAAAAGCCATGACCACATTAAAATAGCTCGTGACCGTAAAAAAAATGAGGCATTCTAGACTAACTATTGTCCTTCCCCTTGGCCTCCAAAAATCCCAAGGTTAGGTACTTTTCAATTCCATATGTTTGCTGACAATTATATATATATATATATATATATATATATATATATATATATATATATATATATATATATATATATATATATATATAAAACTCCGCACACACAAGCGTTTTTTCCTTGAAGTCAGTATCTGCCAAAACCACTATACAGCATATATACATACATGCACATAGGCTATACTACACACATAAGCAATGTAAAACCCTGCAGAAGCGGATGTCATATGTATGTAGTAAGACTGAAAGGTAAATAGGGTAAGATATTATGTTCACGTACTGACGTACCTTTTGCATAGCATCCGAAGATAATACCCTGATTTACTTTCTTCATCTTGAAGAAGTCACTGATAAAGTACGCGAAATTAGCAGGATTGTGTAGTGCGAAGATCTCTGGAATAAAGGAAGTTATATAAATTATCAGCAAAATCAGGTGGACATTCATCCCTTCGGTAAGAGTGTACCGAAATCTTTTTACCAACATGAGAATTGTGTGGGTCTGTTTTATATATTCGTGATCGTTCCCTGGTTTCAATAATTCTGGCTAGTTACTTACTTTGCTTGAGCTTCTGAGAAAACGTAGCTTCATGATCGATGTAATAAAGCGATTTTTATTCAGTAGTATATCGCTACTCACATCTACTTACATATATAGTAAGAAAAGAGAGAAAAAAATGTACATTTGGAACAAAAAAGTTCCTAATCATCTAAGTATGTACACAGCTTCGTATGTCACACGTGACATTAATCATTATATCCGTAATTTTCTCAGCACTGTTATTGTCAACATTACCAATTTTCTATTCATTGATTCTGTTTAAATGAGATACTGCTGTTCCTAGTTCCAAATGATGACTTAACGATTCTTCATTTGAATTTGTTTCTCGGTTTCACATTACGAGGCAATGTATCATACTGTAATTACCTCCATTTCTGACAGACGAAACACATCACGCAGTACAAGAAGATGCAAACTGAAATTCACTGGTTTATTCTCCTACCTCTTAAATATATGCTAATATTATAAAGAGGTAGTGTTTGTAACTTTGTGTGTTTGTGTGTTTGGATGTAGGAGGTAATCTTCGAAACTACTCATCCGATTTTAAAAATTCTTTCACCAGTAGAATACTACGTTATCACTGAGTGTCATAGGCTATATTTTATTTTAAAAATCAATAGGGATCCCTACTAAAACACCAATAATGTAACCCAAAGTGTAAATAAATTACCTATAAAATTCCTTACACTGCGTGCGCTGCGAAAACTATTGATGATAGAACAAAATTTACAGAATATTAGAGTTTCCGATCCACGACCGGTATCCTACTGTCGCACATTTGGCTGTACACTTAGAAAACTGCCAAAGGGTGTATTTCACGACAGGAATGGCTCAACAAGTTGCCCAGAACCCCCGTAAAACTACACTTTTAGCTTCCTTTGAGCTCTGTAACACGGACGAATTTGCAAAGACTCTACTATACCACGAAGTTCCGCACTATTATACTTGGGCTAATAACACATTTTCAAGAAGAAAGCGCGGTCAAAACGTAGATGGGCATCCAGGAATAAAGAAAGACGTTGCTTTGGGAAGAGTATTTGGTGTACATCCATCTCAATCTGAGTGTTTTTATCTTAGAATGTTATTGCATCATGTACGCGGTCCAACCTCATTCAATTACCTAAAAACTGTAAATGGAATTGTCAAAGAAACTTATCAAGCAGCTTGCCGAGATAGAGGTTTGCTTGAAACTGACGATCATTGGGAGAATACTTTGAAAGAAGCTGCGATTTCGCAATGCCCATTAAAGATGAGGGAGTTGTTTGTAGTCATTCTAATATTTTGTCAGCCTTCTGAACCTTTAAAATTGTGGGATAGCTTCAAAGATGATTTTTGTGAAGACATCAGACACAGAATACGACAGCAAAATCAGGATTTAACTTTGCAATTCAATGACGACATGTACAATGAAGGCTTGATAGATATAGAAAATAAGCTTTTGGAATTAAATGAAAAAAGTTTAAGTGATTTCGGATTACCGTCTCCTATTCGCTCACGAAATTATTAAATAGATACAATGCTGGTACGTCAGTACAATGTCAGTGATTTGAATGATTTTGTCAACGAAAATTTGCCAAAATTAGTCTCAGATCAATTGCAAGCATTTAATACAATAATTGATAGTGTGATGAATAACAAAGGCAAAATATTTTTCTTGGATGCCCCAGGAGGCACAGGAAAGACATTCCTGTCCAATTTATTACTGGCAAAGGTTAGACAGTCTGGAAAAATAGCTCTGGCAGTCGCTTCTTCAGGAATCGCTGCTACTCTATTAAGTAATGGGAAAACTGCACATTCAACGTTCAAACTCCCATTATCAGTATCTCTGGACCAACAATCTGTATGTTCTATACGCAAAAACGGCCCTCTTGGCAAATTGTTACAGGACGCGGCAATGATAATGTGGGATGAATGTACGATGAGTCACAGAGCCCGTGTTGAAGCTGTGGATCGAATGTTAAAGGACCTTAGAAGCTCTACTGCCATTACTGGGGGAGTTACTTTTGTGTTTGCTGGGGATTTTCGGCAGACACTCCCTGTAATTACAAAAGGGACGCGTGCAGATATCATCAAAGCATGTCTTAAATCATCTCCCCTATGGAGTTCTATTCAACACCTAAATTTGCGAACGAATATGAGAGCCTATCTTGGTGGAGACACGCATAAATATTTCCCACAACAATTGCTCAGACTTGGAAAAGGAGTTTTTCCTTCTCTAAATTTGGGCAGTAATTCTGCTGAAATCATTTTTAATGAGACATTAGGTCAGATAGTCCACAGTCTGCAGCATCTTATAGAAGCAGTATATCCGGGCCTCGAAAATTTACTAGAAAGAGTCTTTCACTGGTTGTGTTCCAGGGCAATAGTGTCGCCTAGGAACGACACTGTCAATGAAATCAACAATCTCATTATACAAAGAGTTCCCGGCTAAGTCAAAACCTATAAGTCGATTGGCACAGTCACCAATGTTGACGATGTCGTCCACTTTCCTCAAGATTTTCTAAATTCGCTTAATCCTTCTGGCTTGCCACCTCACGAACTATCATTAAAAGTCGGTACTCTTATCATGCTTTTAAGGAATATAAGCCCTCCTAACATGTGTAATGGCACTTGATTGCTTATTAAAGACTTGAAAGAAAATTTGATTGTCGCGACCATCCTCACCGGTCCAGCAGCCGGCCAGCTGGCAAACATCCCGAGGATTCCCATGATTCCCACGGATTTGCCAATATCTTTCAAACGGTTGCAATTTCCCGTAAAAACATCGTTCGCGATTACTATTAATAAGTCCCAGGGTCAAACTTTCTCTTTGGTTGGAATCGACCTACGAAAAGAGTGTTTTTCCCATGGCCAACTATATGTTGATTTATCACGAGTTGGAAGTCCCGAGAAACAGTACATTTTGCTACCAAACAACAACAGGACGTCAAACATTGTCTACAGAGAATGTCTTAGCCAATAACATATTAAATACTTCTATCTCAGATAAATTGCATTGTAATATAATGTATATTAATATGAAAAATTATAAAAAAAGTAAAAAAATATCAAATAAAAATAGCAAAAAAACTTTAAATTATAAATTATTTAATTAATTATTAAATTATAATGCGCTTTATAATGCTTTAGGAGAGTTTACCCAACCTAATTAACGCCGGGTTAAGCAGTTTTTTTATCTTAATTGCACCCTTGTGGAGCCGGGGGGGGGGGGGGGGGGGGGGGGTCGCTAGTAAAATATAAAGCGTCCCCTGTTTTCAAATTACTTAACCGAATTTTCAGCTGTACTCCAGTATAATGGACCCTTTAAGAATTCAAACTCCAAGACGGCGAACTGGCTTCGATAATTGGAGGGATGGATAGGATCTTCACGTGCAAGGAAACTTGGCATTCATTTCCGTGGGCCGGCGGCATTTTGCGGGATACTGCAGTTTCCCACGCCCGATATCATATTTCTTTAGCAAGGAATATCAATTTTTCACTATGAAAGGTAAAGTGAAAAGGCATTAAAAAATTACATGACTGAAAAAAAAAAAAAAAAAAAAAAAAAAACACTATGTATGATATTTTACTGTCATATATTTAAAATGTGTGTACTATTTTATTTTTACATTTGTGTAGTAATAGCTACACATCTTTAGTTCTTAGAAATATTTTCAACACTTTAATTTACATTAGAGTTGTTACATCTTATTAAATGCTTTCGTAACTTGTACACACACACATTAATTAATGCAATTAGTGTGTGTGTGTATATATATACACATACATATATGTATGTATGTATATATATATATATATGTATATATATATATATATATATATATATATATATATATATATATATATATATATACACATACATATATGTGTATTAACTAGTTATTTACTATTTACTTATTCTCATAAGGGCACCAGCAAGGGGAGACACCAATAATGCAAACTGTCATATAAATTTGACAACGGTAGAATAAAACTAGTGCTAGAATTGTTTTCCCTTTGTGGGAGAAGAAGGTAGATGTAATTAGGACGTGAAGAACACGAACGAGATTGTTGTCTCTCCCCCATTTTACATGTTGATGTCACCCTCCCCCAATCCCTCATTCTGCTGATTTATAGCCTACCTTTCAAAGCTTTGCTGACATGTTAGTGACGATAAGGAGGGGCGGGGATGTTACTAAATGCATTCGTGAATATGCATGCTTGAACTATCGGCTACTTCTTAGTTGTTCTTATCTGCAATTCCACAGTTGTTTCTCGTGGTGGGTGCATAGTTTTTGGCTTGTTGAATAAACCATTGCTAGACAAGTTATACCTCCCTATGACTCTCCTTCCCCCAACGACTCGTTTGTTCCCAACATGCAAATTGTGATGGCGTCCCAATACTACCCCATTTCAACACATCGCAACCATTGACGATGCGTGCTATAATTTCATGGGCAAGCTATTGTGTGCAGTTGGCACCGTGCGGGTGGAGGGGGGGGGGGGGTCCGTATGTTTACCCCAGGAAAAGTTGGATTTCAAATTGCAAAATGGCGCCATTTTAACATTTTTCGTACCTAAATATAAAATAAACTGCTTGTAAAAATATTACTAGTTTTTAACATAAAATTTTCCCGAGTAAAAAATATTACGAACATACCTTCATCAAACCCGGAACCTTGTCCACTTAAAATCACTAATATTTTAGTTCCCGGCGACAGTAAGGTATTTATATACGAAGCAATTTTATTTGTACAGAAGTGTAGACAGGAAAAATTATTATTCGTTTGTGTAAAGATGGAAAGCAGCCAACGCGAACGAGCAGGAGGCAGGAAAAAACGAAGCGGGGTAGGAAGCACAAAAGGGGAGGTGTCCAGTGATAGCCTCAGGAGGGAGGGAACACGAGAGGGAGGTTAGCCGAAGTCATAACAGCCGAGCTGAAAACATATATACCATTATCCTTGTGCCTGTGTAAGTTAACCTTGGTATCGTGCAGCTATATTTCACCAGAAATAAACCGATGATTACATTTCAACCAGCTGCAGCACAGTTGCTAAGATATAGGGACATATGAGCAGATCATGCGGTGTGTGTGCGAAGACCGATCACGGGTGTAACAGGTGTTTACGATACCCTAATGTCCTTGAATTGCTAATCAGTGTAATTCGACGCACCGACACTGAACATTGTCACACAGAGTGATAGTTCGCGCCACAAAGGTTGTCTCGCAACCCGATACAGACCTAATACGCCTAGATTAGACAACACACGCCTCTCACAGGCCACATCACTAAATAGCTAAAGGAAAATGTGTCATGAAAAGCCGTCTTGTGCTTTCGGAACATGTGATATTAATACATTCAAATATGTACATAGTTTTATTGTGCTTATATAGAAAATATTTATATCAGCTTTGAAAAGTAAAATTGAAACGAAAAGTGATTTTTCAATTTAACTTTTAATTTCAGCTAACACAATATTTTGAATGGATTCTCTTAGGTCGTTCTGGATATTGCATGAGAGGCCAGGAAATACTGTGGACGTCTCAAGGTGCTGTGACAATACTGGATCATTAGTTGCAATTAGAGCAAGTAACTCAACATAATTGCTACGGTTTTCGGATTCTTTTGTCTCATCATGACCACAGAAAGGCAGTTCCTGTACACCCAATAAACAAACAACATATATTGACTGCTTCAAAATGTCTGTGTTTCTTTTAACCTTTTCGTTATGTCGTTGTGTGCTTAATTGTTTGTATCTATCTACTCTATTTTTACCAAATTCTTTAAGAGACAAAAACGAACTTCAGAACGGTCGTGTTTTTGAACAGCATTGCACAAACTGTTAAGGTCACAATACCCAGTTGCAGTCCACATGTTGACATTCTTTGAAAACAATAAACATGGCCAGCAAAACAGTTTGATTAGGCTGTTACATCCAGCTAACCACGAGTGTTTCTGATAATATTTTTTTGAGAAATGACGTACAAAATTACCTCTCTTGCGTGTTTTCGTGATCGTAAGTTCAGGTGTCGGCCTACCCTCTTTAATGATGTCACATCTTTCCTGCAAAGTGAAAGCACTGCTGGAAAAATGCTTCACTCGTATTCCCCACACACACCACACTTACATCCACATGTTTCTGTTGCACTCATTCTATCTACTTGGTTTTCAGTCTCACACTGGAATATTATAATTTTATCTAAGGTAAGCATCACGCACAAATATGTATAACATTCTCAACACCAAAATTAAATTTAATAAAAACAATATGATTCGTGTTGTGCGCACGAACTTGCCCATGCCCATCTAGTTACTGTAAACTGCACCATGCCAACTGCCTGTGTCTAGACCAGCTTCAGCTATGTCCGCTTCAGTTCAGTGAAGACAGCACTACCATCGTAGCTTCTAACACAGGTTGACACAGCCATAATTCCATGCACCTCCTCGGACTGCCTTCCTACCCTGTCCCCATCTGTCAACTGGGAAACCATTGCGACCGCCTACCTGCTGAAAGCATTATTTACAGCCCTTCCAAACATCTTGGTTTTGCTAGCTAACGAACAAGTTATTTTCTTATAATGTACAGTATTGTTTCCCGAGTAGAATGTGTACCTCATGAGTGAAAAGTTACCTTAAAGTAAATATATGTTATAATTTAACATTTATTTTAAATATAACATTGACAGCAAACAGTCTGGGTAAGCACTGCTTTCCTTGCTTGCCCTAATGAGACATCACTGGTCGCAACGGACTACAGTGTTCGTTTCCTGGGGAACTAACCTACTACTGTTACACTGAAATATTGCGATTCACCTAAAATTGCTGTCAGCTTACCTGGTTCTTCAATATCTGGACATTCTGTGCAACTACAATGAGGCATGATTCATCACGCTAATATTTTCATTCTGTTTTGGTAGTTGATTTCACCACCACCGGTGGTGGATGGCGGCTCCACCTTTAGGGCTATGGCCAATTGCTCCAGCTGGGCGCTGGCTGTGTCTGCTCCACCTGCTGCGCATGCGTGCAGGAGTACCAACTTTGGAAAAATATGGCTGCCCACAAAGATACTTACTTCAAGCTCGTCTGGTCACCAGAAGTGTGTCGACGTGGTAGTGACATAGATCGCCATGTATGAACATTATCGTTGGGATTCGTCGCCAAATCAAGATCCGCCTATAATGTCCAAATGGACAGTTTGTCCCAATAAGGCCATATGTTTTCTTATTGGTCAATTCTTCGTTTTCTTTTTGTGATTTGATTCTGATTGGCCATAAATTCTGTGTAACTCTCTAAGGGGTAATGACTTCAACTGTGTATATAATGGAGTGCATGGACACAGTCGGGGTCGATCATCGCCCCGAAGGAGCTCCACCTCCACCGAGTTAAGTAACCCCAAAATTAATACATAATGTAACTTTAAACTTATGCTGTTATGGTTGGGGTAGGTCAGGCACACTTGGTGCCTTAATAATTAAAGTAGGTGGCATGATGGTGAAATTTATCATAAGAATACTTTGAATTCGGCATGGTGGTAGAATATAACATGTAAATTAACATCAAAGTTACCTGCCAAAAAATACTTTTTTAAGGGAAATTTTAATATCTTTCCTGGAAAATAATGAAACTATATATCTTCATGGTCTCTGTGTAAATTTGGAAACTGATGTGCAGTTTTCCCAAATTTTGGCCTTCGTTCAGCCATACGGCCAGTAATTTCTAGTACATGTTTTGAGAAGTTCAAATATAAACGGAATTTAGTAACATGAAAAATGAATCCTAGTTCTCTAAAACTTTTGGCTGCTGTTCAGCCATATAGCCAGTTCATTAAATTATATAAAGTATCAATTTAATAAGGAATCAGTTAAACATTTTAGAATGTTGAAATCAACATTATCATATAAAGAGACCTCGTTGTTGGCCTCTGTTGGCTATGTTAAGTCATAATATTAAACCCATTTTTAAGACTAGCCATAACCTGTGAGTTTGGTTACACAATCGATATTGTTTGGTGGAAAAATTAACTTTGGAGTTTAAAATAGTTCAAAATTTTATTGAGGTCATAATTTGTAATGTATTTTAAAGGCCAAATAATCTCAATTGTGGAATAATGAAGAACCTGTGGGCTCTTGTAAAATCAAGTAAATTTTGAGGAAAAATTACATTTGTTATTGCATATAAGAAAAATATTTTCTATGTGGGTCAAAAATAATATGTATTCAGTCTGGCAATTATTTATAACTATTTCCCCGTACCTGTTTTGAATTAACTTGTGCATAATAATTATATAAATTATATTATATATACTGGCTGAAATGTAAAAGGCCTGAGGCAAACTCAAAATAATTTTGTATCCAGTGTTTTCCTTAAATGAGAAAGGGAAAATTTTTATTAACACTGTGAAAACATTTATTCAATTTTTAAAATAAATTACTGTATGCTATTTGCTGAAATTGTTGACAACTAAGTGTAATGAATACATCATATAAAAATAATGCGTGTTTTCAATAAAGGAAAAACTCAAATCATATTTTATGTGTTCTTTGTTCATGTCATAAGTTCTCAATATACTTATATTGCACTTCCTGTGCCCTGTTCAATGAGAGTTTCCTCTAAACCTGTTGAAAAATTCTAATTTTTCTGGAAATCCAATTTTGTTTCGTCTTTGAGTCCAAGGGCGTAGCAAAATAAAAGGGATCGTTACCTGTACACCGAAGTCCGAGATACTTCCATTATTGTCCATAAAGTAATGTATCTTAGACACATACTAAATGCATACTAGTGCTTGTCAGAACGTTGGGAATGCAGTTCTCACACGAGAACATCCATTACACAGGCAAAAGAGGTTGTTAATGTTGTCTAGTTTATAAGCGTAAATATGCGCAAGAAAGTAGCTAGACATGATAAATTGCGGTAATTACGTCCACTTTCAGTGTATGCCATACCGATATTATTGATTTCCGATGACGATTTGGCAGTTTTGTGTTTCGTATTCACTGCATACAAAAAAAAATGAAATACAAAATAACAACATTATTATCATTTTTGTATTCAAAATGGGGATAAGTATTCATTTTCCCAACAAATTCGCCAATTTGGACACAGCCTCAGTGCGCGGGATGCTTTAAACGTCGCCAAATTCGAGAGAAATTCGGAAAATACTGCGCAACTCTCAAGTGGGAAAAATTATCTTCTACTGCCATGTGGAACCAAGAGTTTTCTCGCCCAACAGTATATGCGATCGACGGAGGGTGATTCCTTCTCCATCGACCGATAACTAAGAGAAGACTGAAGAAGAATCTCTTCTCGAGGAAGTGGGCTTGTCCGAACGATATTTCTGCATTAGCGCATTTCATTATCATTTGCAAATTGCTCTACTACACAAATGATAACCAATATGGCATTCCATATAAAGCGTATATATACACACACAGTCAAATACATTATTATGAACACCTGCTAGAACTGCCATCCACAGTGTGTAGCCAATGATGTATGGCCTGTGACGTGGGCTGTTGAAGCGGGTATATACTGCGACCAACTGGTTGGTTGTACACAGTGCGCTTAGTGCTGTCATGGGTAAGGGAAACGATTTAACTGAGTTGCAAAACGGGATGATAATCGACATCCATGCCAAGTGGGGCAGCATTTCGGAAACAGCAATGTTTGTGCACTGTTCACGTGCATCTGTGATAAAGGTGTATCGTGAGTGGACGAATGGCTCCACTGGGAATAACCATAATCGAAACTGCGAATCTCCACGCAGTATTGATGTCCGAGGTGAATGTCGACTACGCTGGTACGTGAAGGCCAACTGACAGGCTACAATGGAACAGCTCACAAGTAGTAGGATTTGGAGCATTGACACAAATCGGCATCTGGCATCGGGGCCGGAGCTGGGGGAGCCACCATGTTATTACATCACCCGACCGCCATCTTGGGTGTCATGTACATTTTACCCCTGACCCATGTGACCTTTGACCTTGACATCTAGACCCTTTGACCCCAAGAAAAACTAAAAAAAAAACATAAATATTCAAAAAAAAAATTTTAAAAAATTATTATTAAATATTAGTAAAAATTCTTAAACAATTATTAGAAAAATTATTAAAAGGACCTTCAGAAAATCGCAAATTTCCCCATAACAGCTTACAGGGATCAGCAACTCCGGTGACCTTGGAGCCAGATGACTGGGCTCAGGGGGCTTATTCTAAGTTTCGTCGGTAGCTGCCCACACCATCATGAACCTACTGTCTTGCAGCCGACAAAATATTCGTCGGGTCCAAAACGGTATTCAGAGTTATCAGTCGTTTAGCGCGGGTGCGCAATCGTGCATCTTCGGCTCACCGACTTCCCCACTCCAAGCTAGACGAGCGTTCGTCTCTCTGCACACGGTCGACAACGTACCAACAAAATATTACTAAAATTGCTTGTTTTAAAATTTTACGAATCTGTTGAAAAAAAAATTACTTAAAAACACGAATAGTAAGATTTATATTTTTTATCTCCTAAGCAATAGTATATGATTACAAATATGTGTTTTATAAGAAAATAATATTGTACAGTTTTCGTAGATTTTGTGAGGAATTTGAGAAACTGTGGTTAGTGGCTATGTTGAACTGTATTTTTTCCCCCTTCCTGAGATATAGATGTTTACATGTTATGGACGAGGCCCGTGTGTTTAGGAAACTACACTATCTACCAAAAATTAATTGGGCACCCGTGAAGATAGGTAATTCAGTACGTCAGTTGACTTGTGTTTCACGGCCTTCGGCGTAGGACCGCTGGTTTTTGTCCATTGTAGCATAAACACAGAGGTCTATTGTAACCTTCTGGATAGTGAAATGCCCCCAACATTGTGGCGTTTGTACGGAATTGACCCGTGTTACTTCAGGAACGGGCCAGACAGACAAAAACATCCTCACAGCTGAATATGAGTCGCATCTCTTTGAGTCAAAGAGGAGGTACAATCTGAAAAGGACGATAACTAAATGTCTGAAACAACTCCCACACATAAAGTACTAACATGCGATCTTCAAAAGTGTTTGTTCACACCATTGGTAACAAACTGCGTCAGTTTTTATAAACGTAAGTTGTGGACATTGAACTATATCATTTTTGATTCATTTGACAAAAGTGTTCACTGCATGACGGAAGACGAAAGTAGATCAGAGCGTGGAGGTGAGGGAATATCTTCAACTATTTTTTAATGGGCCGACAGTGTAATCCCTACATCAGTTGTAAATTAAATTACACAATGGTCAGATAATTGTTATGGCCAAGAAAATGCCATTATCATGTGTTTCTTCTGGACAATGAACAAGTATCCACAAATTAAATTTGTAAACCTAAAGTACCTCCTTAAAGGACAGACACATATGGAGGCGGACACCATCCATGCATTAATAGAAAGAAAAGGATATAAAAAGAACAATATGACAATCCTGACCCCGTGGGACTGGCAGCAGATGGTGCGACAGTGTTCGAGCAGTTATCATGTGCACAACATGGAACAAGACGATTTTAAATAATTCACCTTACTTTTTTCAGGAAGAAGTACTATGTACATAATTAGTAGTATAGAAATGCCGATTCGAGCGCAGCCCTCAACCATCAGAAAACCAACAGCAAATTGAATGCCCAAACCATCAGAAAACCATCAGAAAACCAACAGCAAATTGAATGCCCAAACCATCAGAAAACCATCAGAAAAAATTATCGTTGTTTTCCTGATCCAAAACATCAGCTGCCGATTCGAGCGCAGCAGCAAAAAAGTGACTTCAAAAGTTGCATTAGAGTGCAGCCGCAAAAGTGACTGCAAAAAGTTGCGTTTGGGAGCAGCCCCAAATTATCAGAAAACCAACGGAAAATTAAATACACGGGCCATCAGAAAACATCAGCTGCCGATTCCAGCGCAGCTGCAAAAAGTGACTACAAAAAGTTGCATTTGGGAGCAGTTGTAAAGAGTGACTGCAAAAAGTTGCGTATGGATTGCATCCGCAAAAAGTGACTACAAAAAGTTATAAAGAGTGGCTCAAGAAATTTGAATACGTAAAAAATAAAATATTGTATATAATAAAGATGGACCAGTTGCTAAATGTATTGAATGGAACCCAACAATTTAAGAAACTTTCTGAACTTAAAATTGGGCAGACCTATCCCATAGACTATGCTGAAATATATGATACATGGTATGGATACAAAGTGGTAATTACTTTTGGAAATTTTAAAGTAACCTTGCCAGACAGATATCTTCAGATTTTCAGCGAAAAAGTTTTAGATGGTGTTAATCGTGGTGGTATAAATTTTGCATATGATGGAATGGTGGATTGTGGTGCTAAACAAAGGCATTCTATTTCGTTTTATTAAAGCGTCAACAATCTGCAAGTACTGCCATTTTTACTTGTTTAACGGCTCGTGAGCCGTTAAACACTTCTTTAATCGTAACATGCACAATTTACGTCTTCCCAAACTGTGTGATTGTACCAACGCGAACCGACATAGTCAAACACGCGGAATGTAATGTTTGACTGTGTCTTCTCTTTACCTCCCCAATCTTCGTACTCGTAGCAACAAAACTTACTGTACGAACATCGTGTTATCGCGCTGTGCGATGGCGAAAAAGATTCGTCCGGCTGGGGCCAGACGTTTAATTCATCCAAACTGAACGATTGCAAAAACGGTGGGCCGCACAATACGTTATGCACTAGAGCTACATTGTGGAGATAATTGGCGAGGTTGCTATCATTGGCGATGTGTATGGAATAGGCCGTCGCCAAAAGCATCAACATCATATACACGTTAACAATTTTGGAATTAGTTCCACACTGACTTCCAATCGCCATTATCAACTTTTGCATGGTCGGTACTTTGATTCTCGAAAAAGTTGTTGTGTATGGGCACATCGATCATGACCTCGAAATCTGACAACAGGTTTTCGTGGACGGGGTACAGCTCTTTGTAACCCATATCTACCATTCTTTTGTTGACAATGTAGCGTATGTACTGGTGCAGTTGCACGTTCGATATACCCATAAATACCTCGTTATCCACATACTCTTTGTAAAGAGCGACTATAAAAAGTTGCATTTGGGAGCAGTTGCAAAGAGCGGCTCAAGAAATTTGAATACGTAAAAAATAAAATATTATACATAATAAATGAACGCAAATAAAAATAAACCGATGTCTAATATGATGACGACCATGGCAATGAAAAAGGCTAACAGGACTGGTGCTGTTTGGAAAGAATATAAGTTTAAGAAAGACGTCTTTGCGAAAAGAAAGAAGACAAAATCTCAAGAGAAGTATGCCAAGTGTGAAACTTGTAAACACTTTTACAAACTGTCCCTCATAAGAAGCCATCGTAAAAGTAGATTGCACAAAGGTCTTACACCAATACATAATAAATTACATGAACCAACAAATGCATGAGAAATTTTTTAAGTGCCACAACACTTAATATCAAAACAGAAGTTCCCACAAGGGAAACAAGTGAAATGTAAAACATGTAGACACTATTACAAACTGTCTCTCATAAGAAGTCATTTGAGAAGTAAAATTCATAAGTACACACCCATATTCAGTGTAGAAGAAATCGAAACAGCATTTAAAAGTAGGATCAAGACTTGTGCTGTAAAGAATGTGAATGCACACAAATACCCAAAGCATTGCCTAAACGATGTAAAATAAACTGTCATGGGACTAATTAGTAAACATTCAAAATCATTCAAAGTGAACTTGAAATTCTTCACTGAGTACAAAAGGGAAATTGGTGAGAATATTGAATATGTAGAAAGCTCCTTTAAAACAAATAACGAAATTATACTGAAATCGACTAATCTGGAAGAATATTATGCTAACAGCATATCGAAAATTATAGCTGAGAGGGGGGCTTTCGAAGCAAAGGGATCTCAGTGGGCACTCAACAGAATATTTAAATTAGAAGTGCGAATAAATAAATATGTACCATTCAAGGGCAGTTCTTATGTTGATCTCACAGAAAAAATCAAAACTAAGCAGGCGGTAATTAATGTTAAGAACAATGATCAAAAATGTTTTTTGTGGTCTGCTCTATCTGCTTTGCATCAAGTACAAAGATACCCTCAAAGAGTGAATAAATACTAGACTTACGAACATGAGTTTGATGATGCACTTAAGGGTTTGGAATTTCCAATGAAATTGGATAGTATACCAACCTTTGAGAAGAAAAGTGGAATTTCTATTGATGTATACACATACAAAGAAGAAGATGGCGGTAAGAAATATATAATCTGTCCATAAAAATAACAAAAAAAAAAGATGGATAAGCACATAAACCTACTCTATATCAAAGACGAAAAGAACGACCACTACTGCTGGGTAAAAAGTCTTTAGAGATTTGTCGCATCACAAGTAACGAAAAATGATCACAGAATATTTATATGTGATAGATGTTAGCAACATTTCTACTCTGTAAATAAGCTAAAAGATCACGATGGTGTTAGAGTTGAACTACCATCAAAAGGAAAAAAATGACATATTAAGATTTCAAAACCAAAATCATTCTTTGAGAGTTCCGTTTGTGATATATGCTGATTTTGAATGTTTGTTGACTAAAATCGAAACTTGACAACCAAACCCCGACGAATGTTACACGAAACCATACCAAAAACACGAGCCTATTAGCTTCTGTTACTATGTAAAATACGAACATGGGTACTATAAACCGCCAGTAACTTATGACGGACCTGATGCATCTACTGTGTTCGTTAAAATGCTAATGGAAGAAGCAAAGTCTATTGGTGATATATACACACATGAAAAACCAATGCTTCCACTAACTCAGAAAGAACAAATTGTTTATGATACAGCTACCCATTGCCATATATGTGAAAAGCTTTTGAATGGTGATTCTGTGAGAGATCATGATCATCTTACGGGGAAATTTAGGGGAGCTGCACACAGAGATTGTAACTTATCGTATAGAAATCCATGTTTTATCCCAGTGTTTATACACAATATATCTGGTTATGACACACATTTATTCATAAGAGATCTTGGCATCTATGAAAATAAGATTGATCTAATTCCCAACAATGAAGAAAAATATATTTCTTTTACGAAGCACATATGTGGAAGTGTAAATCTTAGATTTATTGACTCATTTAAATTTATGGCTAGTAGTATCGATAAACTCTCTAACAATCTTTCTAGAAACCAATTCCGAGAAACATGTAAGCATTTTTCCAATGAACTTCTTGACTTTGTTACAAGAAAAGGTGTCTACCCATATGACTACATGGACAGTCCTGAAATATTTTGTGAGACATCACTTCCATCCAAAGATGCATTTTACAACAAACTTAATTAATGCGGCATTACAGACGAAGATTACGAATTTGCGAGAGAGGTGTGGGAAAAATTCAACATAAAATCTCTAAGAGAGTACACAGAACACTATAACAAATCTGATGTGTTGATATTGTCTGATATAATGGAAAATTTTAGATGTATGTCTCAAAACATATAAGCTAGATCCAGCATGGTATTTCACAGCCCGAGGATTAGCGAGGGATGCTATGCTCAAACACACTAAAATAGAACTAGAATTATTAACAGATTACGACATGATTTTGATGATAGAAAATGGTGTTCGTGGTGGAATTTCACAATGTTGTAAGCGATATGCTAAAGCAAATAATAAATACATGAATGCTTATGACAGCACAAAGGAAATCTTTTATCTTACATATCTGGATGCCAATAACTTATATGGATGGGTTATGAGTCAGTATTTGCTCTATGGTGGGTTTAAATGGGGAAATACAAATATAGATGTAACAAAAATAGAAGATGATGCTAGCAAAGGGTATATATTGGAAGTTGATTTGGAATACCCACATGAACTACACGATCTCCACAAAGATCTACCATTGGCACCTGAGAATAAAATACCGGAAGGTTCAAAAAACCCCAAACTCTTGACTAGTCTGAATGATAAAGAAAAATATGTATTACACTATGTAAATCTTAAGCAATACCTATCTCTCAGAATGAAGTTGAAAAAGATCCATAGAGTTCTGGAGTTTGATCAATCAGATTGGCTCAAGTCCTATATTGATCTAAACACAAATATGCGAACAAAGTCTACAGATGACTTTGAAAAAGATTTCTACAAGCTAATGAACAATTCCATTTTTGGAAAAACAATGGAGAATATTAGAAACAGAGTGGATATACGGTTGTGCACAAGTTTTAAGCAAATGGATAAACTCGCCATTTATGCTGGAATGAGTATACTTGATCTATCGAAAGTCTTAATGTATGATTTTCACTATAATATAATGAAGCCAAAGTATGGGGAAAATATTGAACTGTGCTACCAAGATACTGATTCATATATCTATTATATAAAAACACCAGACTTCTACAGTGACATGAAAGAAATGGTCGACCATTTTGATACTTCTGACTATAGAAAAGATAACCCATATGGTATACCGCTAGTTAACAAAATGATTATTGGCAAAATGAAAGATGAATGTAATGGAAAATAATGGAAGAATTTATTGGTTTGAAATCGAAAATATATGCAATAAATGTGGAGGGTGGTGTAAAGAAAAGAGCAACGGGTTTGAAAAACACTGTAGTCAGACATGAGATTAATTTTGGTGACTACAAAAAGTGTTTGTTTGGTAAAAAAGTGTTGTACAAAAGTATGAATCTTATTAGAAGTAAGAAACATGAACTCTATGCGATGGAGATGAGAAAAAAAGCATTAAGTTCTGAAGATGATAAAAGATTTATTCTTAAAGATGGCATTAATACACTACCATGGGGACACTACAAAATTGCAAAAGAGTGACACTATGAAAGAGCAGTTGCTTTATCGCTGATATTGTGCGCCTAAAATCGTTAGCGAGCTTAAAGGAAAGCATAACATAATGCAATCGTGAACAACAAGCTCGTCTACGATCGTAAAGAGGTGTATCGACGAAGAAGGCAATCTGTGGTTCAAAGCGAAAGACATTGCGAACATACTCGACTATGCGAATACAAAACAGGCAATCATACACCAAGTTACAGACAAATATCGTAATATATACGAAAATTTAAAGGGTCACGAATCGCCACCCTTGCCGAGCGCACATCCACATACCGTATTTATCAATGAACCAGGCTTGTATGCATTGATCATGACATCAAAGATGGCAGCGGATGAAAAATTCAGGGACTGGGTGTACGAAGAAGTGCTGCCGTCCATTCGCAAATATGGCGAGTACAAAATCGAGCAAAAGTGCAAACCGCTACTGGATGCTGCAAACACAATCATCGCCGCACAAAGTAGTATCATCGACAAGCACGCGCTGCCGCCTACTGGCGATATCGGTAAGCATCACCAGTTTGTGTTAATTTCACTCGGCGGAAACGATTACTATGCCATCAGATGTCAAAAGCGACTGGTGAGTGTACGACTCGATGCGATTAGGCAAGAATACTCCGAGATGCAAGTACTACTGTCTCTCGACAACGTCAATCCCATTACGCTGTACGACCTAATGAAAGCGCAACTACCCATCACGTCGAAAGGTAACTGCTTCAGTATGACAATGAGTTGTGATAACCTCATCGCCGATATCGTACACATAAAATCGTTCGCAACAGACATTCTGCAAAGACCGATCGAGTAGTGTTTCGAGACGACATCTCATCTCGAAATGTCACAAGCGAAATAAGAAGCTGTTGCCACAATAAAGAATGCACAACCTCGCACAGACAAAACAGGCACTCATACCAAACGTCGGCAACGATGATAGACATCTTTCAAAACTTGCTTATACAAAGGAGTCTGTGAGACAGACTCCCTTTAATTCCCAACCACACGCGGTTTTCATAAACGAGAAGCAATCAGAGAACGTGTCAGAGAAAAGCATAGGCAATCCTATGCTGATATAGGGGTGAACGAATCGCGACCCCCTTTGAATAGGCAATCACACATGGATATAGGGGGTCACGAATCGCGACCCCCTTTGAATAGGCAATCATACGCTGATATAGGGGTGAACGAATCGTTCACACCTTTGAATATGCAGCCACATGCCATATTTATCAATGAACCGGGCCTTGAAATCAAAGATGGTAGCCGCAGAACAATTCCATGACAGGGTGTTTGAAGATGGGTTGTCGTCCATACGCAAATACGGCGAGTATAAGATCAAGCAAAAGTGCAAACCGCTACTGGATGCTGCAAACACAATCATCGGCAAGCACGAGCTACAGCCGACGAAAGATGTTATCGACACAGAAGGCAACCTGTGGTTCAAAGCGAAAGACGTTGCGAGAATACTCGAGTATGCGAATACAAAACAGGCAGTTATACTAAACGTCGACGATGACGATAGAGACATCCTTCAAAACTTGTGTATACAAAGGGACTCTATGCGACAGACTCTCTTTAATTCCCATCCTCAGACACTTTTTCAGATCCCATTTAAAACACTCTTATAGTGCTATTATATAACAGTAAATGTTTTTAATGGATAACCATCCATTAAAAACTAATAACCATACATGTTTGCATACTATTGGGCTTCGGTGAGTCTTTCACTTTTAACATCATAAATTAAGTTTCTTTGACTTACGAGTACCACATTACAAATAATTGTAGCCGATATTTGTTTATTAAAATCAACTGTAAGTTTAAGATTAGTTCGATCTTTTACAATAGCTGTTTTTCTGTAAGAACAATCAATAACATACAATGGTCTCCCAATAAATGACCCAGAGTTGAAGCACAGTTCATTATTATGATGAGGGGTATCTAGTTTAGTCTTTGAATTTCTAAAATCGTTGTAAGCAATATACATCTTATCGAAAATGTTATAATCAATGTCTAAATTCCAATTCTCTTTGGGAAACACTCCATTTCGTCCATTCTTAATAGAAATATTTTTGACGAAACAAGAGTCAAACATTGAACCATGAGTGGATTGTCCAGGATCTTCTTTTCTGTTTTGCTGAAAACCAACAATGACAAAGTCTGGCATATCGAATTTGAAAGAATTGAACTGATCTTTTATATCAAACTGAAATGAGTTTGCATTAGTAGGTACTGGTTTTTCAAGGCATTGCCAATAATTAAAACTAATTGGAATTTTGGGGTGTTTGTATAATTTTTCTTTAATTTCATTTCCATAAATAAGATCGTATTCAACAATTGGCCACAGAATTTCCAATTTCTCAATAACAATTTTACCAGCATCTGGTATATTATCTGCATCATCAGATCCATCTGCTTTCTTTGGAGGTATTCTGTAAAGCGAAACATCGTCACTAGAAGTCCGAATGAACCTGATATTGTACCCACCTTTCCAGAATATTTCATTACAATCTCTCATAAACCCAAACAAATATCTTAATGAATAGGTAATTTCGTTAGGCTTATCTTTCCTAACATATTTACCTAGTTCTATTCCCGAAATTTGGAAGTATACTGATTCTGATTCCGAACCTAGCAATGTATGCATCATTGTTGAAGTGATGCCAGGGTTGTCAATACTTTCGATTATACAACCATGTTTAGAGATCTCTATTCTTGAGAACTGGAATGGGAAGAAATTCTCACAAAGATCAATAGTTGAAGGTTTTTCATAAGGTAAATATGTATCTTTTTTAATTAGCTCATACTGTTGGCATACATAAGCTTCATTCGGATGTGAAAATGCATCGCCAATAGGAATATCAAACTCAATGCGTTTGTTGTATTCATTCAAATTATTTTTTGTTTGGTCGTTTGGTGGAAACGACTGATGCTCATAACTTTCACTTTTTGTTGATCCATTTATTATATAGAAAAAAATTCCTTAAACAACTACACTTTTCTTATCAACCCAAGAATTATGGCTACTATCAAAACCTAGCCATTTAATTAGCAGCTTATTTCCTTTTCTTCCCAAAACTTTTTCCACTAAGTAGTCATTATCATATTTGGTCTTAAGCAGCTCTGGCTCATAAAAAATACCTTTAATAAGTTCATTTTTTAAATCGTTTATTCTGTATGTCGTGGGTTTTGTGCGCAATACTTCACACACCTCAAATACTTCAGTGGACCGATTTGGTGTATATCCTTTTTCAAACAAATATTTACTATTACTTGTACGAACTTTATCTCCTATTGCAAACTTTGGTTTAACCATTTTTCTTTCTCCTCCATACATGTTGATTAGAATAGAATCTTTATTCTTTGCATTTACATTGGCGGGTTTCATTCCGATTGTACTGTGAACAGTGATATTGTATTCACTTATTAATTGAGGTAATATAGCCACCCATTTATAGTTTCCCTGCATAGTAAATATCTTCCACATTTTCTCCTTCAATTCTATTAAATCTTTCTACAACACTAGCTTTATTTCCACTGTACGTTGAATAGTGTGTTATGTTGTTGTTGGCCATTAGTGTCTTAAATGATTTATTGTAAAATTCTATAACCTTCATCTGTTTGTAAATGCATGGGTTTGCGATGATTCAAAATAGTTTTAAATGCTAACGTAATATTTTCACCAGTTTTATCTTTGATTGGTATTGCCCATGCATATTTGGAAAAAACATCTATCACAGTTAACATATATTTAAACCCTTTGTTAATTCTGTGTATACCTATTAAAGATCCATAATTCATTTCGACTAAATCAGTTTGCCAAAGATCATCGATACCAAAAGATAGAACAGTTCTTCTGGGGAAGTTTTTTTACATTGGTTTATGAATTTCATTTACAATAACGTTTTTTATACTATCACCAGTGAATAGCAAGTTATTGGTTACATGACATCTGCAAACACATTTAATTCTTAATTTGTTATTATTGGTAAGTTTATATGAACTTAGTGTATTTTTCATACATTTGAGACAGAATACATTTAAGTTATCATTGTTCATTTTATATAATAAATGAGACAACAAAAAATTGTAAACAATATAGAGAAGAATATAGAGAGAAGAAGACAGTTAATTGACAAGTTTAAAACTTTTAGAAAATTTCGCCAAGATGAATATGACAAAAATAAAAACCATGATCAACCATTGGTAGATGCGAAAGAAGATTTGGGGAAAAAAATTGGTCAAGTAACAAATGAGAATAAGAACTTAATAAAAGAACTTGTTCCACTTGCTGTTAAGAATTTAGACTACCCACAGACACCAATAGAAACATCTTTTGAAAGAAAATGTTTGGTAAAACAGGCACCGATGAATGCTATGGCGATGAACACTATGGAGATGAATGCTATGGCGATGAACGCTATAACAATGGCGTTAAACGCATTGACGATGGCGATGAACGCTATGATGATGAATGCTATGGCGATGAACGATATAACAATGGCGTTAAACGCATTGATGATGACGTTGAACGCTATAACGAAGCATTGGGGCTTTTGAAAACTGATATCCGACAGTTAACTAACAACAAAACAACATTTATTAATAAGAAAGTGGCCGATTTCTTAATTGACTACAAAGATGATGTTTTTGGTCTAAAGGCTGATAAAGGTATATTGTATATTGGTGATAGCAAAGTAACATTCATCAATGACAAATTTACTGTAAAAGGCCGAACATACACTGCAACCAATGGTTTGATGAAATTACTAACTAGTAAGAAAGTAACAGAAAGCGACTACACTGCAACTGACTATGAACACTATAGTTGTATCCTAGCAGATACAGTTTTTCAAAACAATGATCCAAACTTGGGAACGCCAAAATCGAGTAAAGGGAATAAATGGAAAATTATTGTTAAACCTATTTACGATTCGATTAAAAAGAAACGCCCCTCGCCTAAAAAGGGGAAAGGTATACAGAAGTATACAGATTACCCCAAAGAATACATATAGATAGATGGTGTAAGGATGCTTATTGATCGACTTCTCGTTATTTATGGCAAAGAGAATGCTGGAAATGATAACTATTACAATGAAAAAGTTGGAATAATGAATATGCTCAACAGCAAGTTTAGTGACTTTGTTGTGAATAATCCAAAAGGTATGCCATATCTGATATGAATGTTAAACACAATACAATATACTTTTTGGAAGTCGGAGCATCACAGAAAAGGGTTACTCAATTACATAATAAATTTGCTACCTTTTGAGTTGCATGCACCCGGTTATCAGTACTTAGGTCCGGGTACCAGACTAAAAGAGAGAATTGAGCGTGGTGATAAACCCATTAATCCACGAGATGCAGCTGCAATGGAACATGATATAGCTTATCATCATCATAAAGATCTAGCTGAAAGACACGAAGCTGACAAAGAACTAGAAAAGAAAGTGTTCAAAAGATTGTTAAGTTCAGATGCTGGTCTCAATGAGAGATTGTGGGCTGGTGTTACTGGATCTGCGATGCATATTAAACGTAAGCTTGGCTGGGGAATTAAAATAAAATGAAAAATATTTGTTATAATAAATGAAAGTAAAAAACATTGTATTTCATGTTCCTAATGAGGAGTTGAAGGGTTTGAATACTGATTCTTTCCTAACAAAAGACCAACTGGGTCGTAAAAACAAGAAACTAAAGGAGGACAAAGGGATGGCGATCACAATTTCAGTTCCACAGCTTAAGAAAATGTCCAAATAAATGAAAACTGGAAATGATTTGACAGTTCACAAGGGTGGATGTTTACCCTTAATTTTCGAAGCATTGCGAGCTCTATGAGTGTTAGCTGGTGGTGCATCATCTATCGCTACATCAGTAATTAATGCTAAGAAGAAAAACCTAGAATTGGAAGAACAACACAGACATAATTTAGCTATGGAGGAATACTGCAAGGGATTGAAGAAAGTTAAGTGGGGTAAGAATGTAAAAAAAAAAAAATAACTCCACTCAATAACTTTGATATTGATCAAATGGTTAAAAAATTAAACATTAAAAATTTTCGGGGTGTATTTATGATCGATGAGCTACTTAACAAGCCACTCGATAATGAATGTGGGATTGTTAATCTAGATGTTTCGACAAACTCTGGTACACACAGGGTATGCTATTGGAAAAAAGCAAACAACAAATATTATTTTGATTCATTTGGCGGAAATCCACCGTGCAATTAATAGCATAACTCGGAAGTAATATTTTTTATAACAATGATAGAATTCAAAATTTCAATCAAGTAACTTGTGGTCATTTGTGTGTAATTGTGCTGAATCTCTTTTCACATAATTTTAAATTTCCAAAAATTATTTCGCTATTAATAAACAATGGATATATGCGGAAATGCATTAATGAGCTCTTGGATTGAAGATCAAATTAAAGAACGCACAAACAATGATGAGAAGATCAGTCCTAATGATTTTGTTTCCAACACACAGTTCAACGACTTTACAACCACACTGACAAGAAATATAAGATCATTGGATAAAGCCTATCTTACTTACTTGGAAGTAGATAATAATATAGATTTTGAACAAAAAAAAATTAGACATGTGGGAACTCCCATTGCACTGATGGATGCAATCAATTTAGTGTACTATCAGAAAAATAGAATTAACATTATTCGTTTAGTTGGGAAATACAATTTAAAAAACAAGCATTTTACTTTGATAATCGAACAGAATTTTTTTTATGAGAGATGGAACTATATTTGAAATAATAGTAATAAAACCAGAAAAATATAAAGGTGTTATCAACTGTTATATTGAACGGAAAAAAATTGACATGCATAAAACTTTTGAAGTATATCCTGATGAAATGATATATTTTAAAATACCAAAAGTCCACAATGTACCCGAAGGTACAATTGTGTTTATTGAAATAATTATGGTATATGAATACATTTAAAAAGATCAGATTAGTTAGTTTTTCATGTTAACACTTCCATTAAAAACAAAACTTGCAATCTAAGAATTTAAAAAGTCTTTAATTTTATTACGGTACTTGCCATTATTTAACTTACGAGTCATATCTATTGTAACAAAACCATATTCATTATTCCAACATTTTGAACACGTCTCCCTAAATTACTCAAATGGCATATCACCACCAACAAAATCATTATGAATATGTTTAAGCTTTGTATCGTCTTGTCGAATATGCAAAGAAAATTAGCATTGTCTCCTATAAGCTGCTTAGGTACTTTTGAGTATGTCTGAGCTAAATAGAAACAATCAATATCTTTATGTTTACCCCGAGTAAAGTAATCCCTTACCATATTTTGATTTTCAAGTATGATATCATCGAAAAAAACTACAGACTCTTTATGACATTCATTTACGTCAACCATTTTTTTATTTGATGGAAAGAAGTATGCTATTGGTTCATTAAATAATTTTGATGCTACATCTATATCTTTCTTTAAATTGATATATTTTGGTTGGTCCAGATTTTTTGAACATACATAGAGAGTACCAAAGTCCAACCATCCCTGAGCATATAAATTTAATTATCTATCATAAGTGTAGTTTTCCCACAGTTACTAGGACCCACAATCAAACACCTAATATTATTAGGTAATAATTCTCCGTGACGTTTTGCCAATACAGTCTTGTCTGGTATTCTTATTTTAATATCCCAGTCTACATGTTTCTTGCTCATTTATTAATCGATTTTTTTAATAATGTAATAAATGAGTAAAGTATTCAAATTAACAGATAACAAATCAGTGTTGAAGAAGAGACTACACTACTCTTCAGAGATAGAGTGACACTCATTGGCTTTAGTTCAGTTCTATACTACTTATCTAATGCATAATATTATCTCTGGGAGAAATAAGTTATATTTTGTGGGCCAAAATGATACGGAATCAGCAATTGATATTCCAGTTGGTCAATATAGCTTAAAAGATCTTGAAAAAACTATAAAAGCAATTTTTTCAGTTAGTGTAGATTCAATGGGCGGGAAAGAAAATTATATATCTTTCGAGCTTGATATAATAACAAACAGAGTGAAAATAAAATGTACCCTTAAATTACAGTTTGGAAAACGGGGTTCAATAGGAAATCTTTTGGGTTTCGTAGAAAATAGAACGGAAAGAAAATGTGAACCATTATGGTGATACAATTCCAAAATTTGCTCCATTTGAAACAATAAATATACACTGTAATATAGTAAATGGTATGATATTAAAACATGATGAAAATAACCATATAGAAACTAGCATAATTGTCACTTTTAAACCAAGAACAATATTTGGATTTGGTGACACTATCTATTACGAACCAGCTTATCCATTATTTTTCCCAGTGCAAGCAAACCATGTTAATGAAATAATAGTTGAAATTAGGGATGAAAAAGGTAAGTTAATTAACTTCGATTTGTCTGAAAGAACAGTGGTATTAGAGATGAAGCCGTAGATATTTTTGGGTTGGAAGTAGTCATATTCTATATATTAAAGTTTCGGGTGATAAAGATGAATAATATTTCTATAGAAAGTGCAATGAAAGATTTAGAAAAAGAACTCAATGTTTCGGCAACTTTAATGCGTCGAATTAGGAGATGTTTGTCTAAATTGTTAATTCGACTATGTTGTAGCACATTGCCGAAGTCCGAGCTATAATTGTGTTTTAATGGTTATCCAATCATTAAAACTTTATAGAGATATGAGCACAAATAAAAATCAACTGATGTCTAATTATACAACGATTATTTACTCTTTAAAAAACCGAATAGAATGCCTTTGTTTAACACCACAATCCACCATTCCATCATATGCAAAATTTATACCACCACGATTAACACCATCTAAAACTTTTTCGCTGAAAATCTGAAGATATCTATCTGGCAAGATTACTTTAGAATTTCCAGAAGTAATTACCACTTTGTATCCATGCAGTGTATCATATATTCCAGCATGATCTATGGGATAGGTCTGCCCAATTTTAAGTTCGGAAAGTTTCTTAAATTGTTGGGTTCCGTTCAATACATTTAGCAACTGGTCCATCTTTATTATATACAATATTTTATTTTTTATGTATTCAATTTCTTGAGCCACTCTTTGCAACTTTTTGTAGTCACTTTTTGCGGATGCAATCCATACGCAACTTTTTGCAATCACGTATTGGTCACATAACCCATTTTTTCTACAAAATCTAAGCCGTGTTTTTGTATTTTGTGTTCATGGAGATAATAGATGATGGAGTGGCAATGACCTCTCCATCATGTCACTTCAATACCGGATTGTTTCCAGACAGACTTAAATGGACTATGGTAACAGCATTGTTCAAGAAAGGAGACAAGACCAAAGTAAACAATTATAGAGCCATCAAACTTCTTACATTCTTTTCAAAAGTAATGGAAAACTATTTTACAGGAGGTTGCTGCAATATTTTGAGTAATACAAAATTATATCAAATTTCCAGTTTGGCTTTAGAAAAAAACACATCAACAAATGATGCAATTTTCAAACTAACAAATAGAATTCTTAATGCACTTGATAATAATATGCCATCTGATGGAATATTTTGTGACCTTACTAAAGCATTTGACTGTGTAAATAATAACATACTTGTAGAAAAATTAAAGTTTTATGGAGTATCAGGCACACCAAATAAACTGGCGCCGTCTTGTCAGACACGAGACGAACGATGACACAATACTTACTGGTAATTTGGGCGCAGCGGTGCTTTCAAATCACCGCACTATTGAGACTAAGGGTTCTCAGGGATGTTGTGGGTTCTGTGTGTCTGTCTCACCTGTGCATACTTACAAACACATAGGCAATACTAAACTTTTTACTAAACATCACTTGAAATAAACACTTAATAAAACCTATGTGGCTAGGACACTGTCACTACTGAATAAAAGAATTGAGTTCACTGTAGACTTGTTTCCATTGTTATTATGCATACACATCAATGTGCCAATGAAATTATTATCTCGGTCATGACTAGCCAATTCCCCTTGGGTACTCTCCAGCCCGCAATTACTCTAGTGCACGAGTGCACGACTAGATGGATGATCTCACCAAGGTGCGTGAAAGAACAACCTTCACAAGGGAAGAGGGCCGACAGCCGCCAGGGTGGACTAACGGTTTTTCCCTGAAGACAGGACATGATGAATTACGAATGAAAACCCTTGATTCATATTAACACATGTGATTGCTCGGCATCACTAACGCAAACTTGTCGGGGCTCGCCCTCCAGCACGTGGGTAGTGTGGTGACGGCCTATACACAGAGCCAGCTAGGACGGGAATAATTGCACCATACATTAATTACAAAATTACATAGACCCTTAAATGATACATGAAACAAGATGGGACACGGGATGAATATTCACAATAAACACACACACACACGTGTGAATACAAGTTTAGATGGCACGGATGCCGCTGGATGAAGTTCATAGTGGACCACGTGGTGCAGGTGAAATTGCAATTATCTGTGTGGAAACGACAAATTAAAGTCAGACAAAAGATTATTCTTGCTGAGAAAATTATTCTCTTTACGATTGCAGTGGTTATAGGATTGTAACATGCCTGATGACGGCAAAATCAAACCTTACTGTGACTGCATGGTCGAGTACAAAAAGCATCTATTTACGTGAAAAAAACATTGAACCCTGAATAAAATTGTCATAGAACCCCAATATAAATCATTGGACATAAAATGTTACATAGATAAGCTCTCACACGCAATGATGGCATATACAAAGATTTGGCATCGGTCGGCCACGTGGATATACGTTATGTTGCCATAAAATATTCAAACACGAAAAATTACCCTCAAATATATACACAAAAATAAATCCCTTAAAATTTTGTGTAGCAATAACGCAGAAGTTACAATGGAATGCCATAAACATTGGCGGATGGCACCTGATTCAAAATGTGTGGATTGCGTGACCTCTCAATCATCTTTCTCCTCCTTCTCCTCGATTAAGTTAAAAATGCTACAAGGGCTCAAGAAATAAATCAAGCGGAAGCATAATGCTAAGGAAAATGTCTGGCTAAAACGTACGCAAGCAAAGGTTAACCGGTAAATTAAATTAACTATGGAAACCTAAATCATTGAACAAAAGTTGTAGTGTGTACGTGACAGTGTCTTAACTCTCCAGCTCTCCTCGACAAAACTGTCCGGATACAAGCGTCGCACGGACCTACCATGGCCGCCTTCGGGGTTCACTTAAGCGGAAGTGCTATGCACACCGAGTAAAATGTTTAATCATTGGAAATAAAATGGCACAAATTAAATAAAATAATATTTTACATTTCTATAATTTTCTTATCAAATTCAATATAATCTTAGTGTCTCTTTATGACGGCGGCCATGCAGGAATATTAAGTGTTCTTAATCTCGGTGCCGCAGGCACTTTGAATATTATAACCAAATAATTAAAAATTAGTACAAACACTTTAAAACATTTAAAGACATATTAAACACTGCAAGGCAATATAACACATTTTACACTGAAAATAAAATTTATATGAAAGTTCAAAATTATTGGCCTCTTTGCACACGTGCGGGACACGTGACACGTGCATGGTGATCACCGTCATGGGCTCTAGCGATGTTGGCTGTTAGCCGGCGTCAAAATTAATAAGCTCATACCTTTGACACAGACAACAAGTGCGGATCAAAGAAAAAACTACATCATTCTACTCTGAACCAGAAAAAATCAAGCATGGGGTCCCACAAGGATCAATATTACTCTTCCCAGTTTATATAAATGGCCTTCCATGTGCCTTAACCCCAGAAACTACTCACATTTTATTTGCAGATGATACTAGCATCTTAGCCTCTGGAGACTCAGTAAATGATCTTACACAAAAAACGGACACAACATTTACAGAGCTAAATGCATAGTTTACTGCAAACAAATTAAATCTTAACCTAGATAAAACATATCTTATGAATTTCCTCACAAAGAAAAAAAAACATTAATTCATATGTTAGCAGTAATAGAGACAAAATTAATGAATCTGTAGTGATTAAGTTTCTCGGCTGAAAAATAGACAATTTTCTTAAGGGGGGCAGTTTCCTTAAATATTATTCTCATAATTGAGGGTTTCTACTTATTATTATTTTGATTAAAATCACAATAACTTGCTAGTTGAAGGCTAAAAATTGCATTTATCAGCTATTAAACTAATTTTTTTATGGTTAAAAAAAAGTATGCCGATTTATTTTCATCTTAAACATGAATTGAGTACATGTATTCTCATGAATTGATGTTTTCTGTAAACTGTGAAACTGTGTCTATGTTGTACTTCAAGCATTATTTTAAAATTTCTACGTGAATACTTTAAAAATTCGATATTTCTATACCCGTTAAATCGTAGGGTTTTTCGCTTTTATAAAAGTAGCGGCTGCAAAGTAATGGAAAAAGATTACAAAGAAACAAAGCTACAGCAACATGGGAAAAACCTTGAGCTTTTCATAACACATTTGATCATCGAGCTCAAACGACATATAACGGGAATACGACTGACAATCTAATTATTGGCAAATAGTTCCCGACAAGTAGCGCACTTCTCGCCAGTGTGGCGCGTAGTGGAACTACGTGGGCTCGCTGAGAATTACCGGGGGCTGAAGTGTGATGGGTAGGGACCAAAGTGCCTAAAGGTAGGCCACCTGCGGGTTCAGAGCCAGGTAGCTTTCTTGTACGTAAAGTGATGGGGAAACTGCTACCTTCTTACCAGACAGTTCTTGGAACCCATCAACGCTCCAATTATTCACTGTGTTTTGAGCATTTGGTAAACACTGTCTCCATACTTAGAATTTTTCGAAAGCCGCGGTACCTTGAAATAACTAAATAATCTTTTCAAATTTTCTAATGAATTTAACTATTCCTTTAGACAAGTTAATTGACATTTGGAGTAGTGTTTTTATCTGTATTACATGACGTTATCTTGTACTTTCTTTTCCTAAGATAATTTGAATAATTGTAAGATGAGTTTTCAGCATGTAAATAAAAAATATTTTAACGATGTGCTGTTTGGCTATCATCTAAAATATAACTGGTGACACAGGCATCTAAATACATGTTATAAAATTAATGAATGTGTGATTTTTATTACTGTGCTGAATATCAATTAAGAGACAAAAGCAAGTTTTATAAGATCGTCTAGAGTAACTGATTTTTTTTATTTTGTTTACATACTGAGTATACAAAACAAAAAAGTTAAAAAAAACTTAGGCCTAAAAAACTTTTCAAATCAGAAAATATGTGATAAAATAGCTTACGTAAAGACAATATTTGCTAATGATAATTAACCATTTTCGAATATTTCAGCAGACATTTCCTTTTGTTTTCGAATCAAAGCTCGTTTGTGAAATATGGGAAATAATAATAATTATTATTATTATTAGTTTACGATCGTTGTTACAAAAATAGTATAATAAAATACAACGGATACGGCCATTTCGACCACAGAGGAAAAAACAAGTTATCGAATCTGTGTCTACATACACATTCATTCAGTGATAAAGACATCAGGAAAGTCGAGAGCCTGTAAGATTTCATTATCGCGTAAATTAACCTTTCTCGTCTAAAGGTGGGCATATTCCACGTGACATGGCCTGTAACACTAATTATTTGCATATTATATGCATATTTTGCTAATGGGAAATTATTATTATTATTCTTTTCCCGTTTGGTTCTTCTAGGGACCATTGAACCAATTTCAATGCTTCATCCTTAATAATAATAATGATTATTATTATTATTATTATCATTATTATTATAATTATATATTTGCCAATCATAGGCACAACCGAAATCAGAGAATTGGAGAAGTAAATAACCACGAAGTCTTTTGTTAGGAGCTCCCAGCATTAGCTTGGAGTGATTTCAGGAAACCACGTAAAACCAAAATCAAGATTGCCGGACTGGTTATGCGACTAGGTTCTCACGACTGCGAGTCCAGTGTTTTACCAATGTGCCACCTCGCTCGATATTTCGCAAATGAAAAGTTCTATCATATTCTCATATGTTATTATCAGTCTTTCCTGTTGTATAAGCAGAAAAGGAGATATGGGCGGCTCTTAACAGCGAGGTCTTGAGAGCCGGTGAGGGTAATTGAGGTAAGATTTGTATTCAGCAGCTGTAATTTACGGGCGAGTTCACGAAAAAAGAGCTATATCAGCCTACGAGAAGAAGATGCAGATAACTATACAACATGAGGTGTCACACCTGGAAGCCAGTCCAGATGGTGTTTTAGAAAAAGATGACATTGTAGAAGTAACGTGAGTGCCTTCTATACAATGTATGCATATTAGCGAAGCAGCAAAGTCTAAGAAACTCATTATTGAAGAAAATTATGGGTAACTACAGTTTTAAAAAATCGCACAAGTATCGGTATAAATTACTGGGGAAGCTCCACATAGCAGACAGGAACTTCTGTGATTTAGTTACATATTGTGATAATGGCATAGAAATAATCAGAGAACTAAGAGACGACGAATTCTGGAGAGAAAATATGTTCCCCGAGCTGCGTAGATTTTATATAGAATGCTTGTTACCGGAATTGGCAGACAGTCGAATAAGCAGAGGAATGCGTGTACGGGAGCCACCATACATACTGGAGGCACAAGAAAGAGCCAAAGAAAATGTTAATTTGTAAACCATTTTTATTAAGCCGCCTACTTAGAAATGTAATTAATAACATACCCTGGGAAAAAAAATTGGTATTTCTGTAATTAAAATTCATCTTAGTCATATGTTAGAATTATATTCTCCATGGTTAGTGTTTTTGAAGGTAATTTCAAATATATAAATATGTATTTTGCATTAAAATTAAGGAACGATATTACTACATTGTTTGATGTTTTTTTTTTTAATTGTGGTACCTGATATATGGCACGTACATGTATTTCGTATGAAGCAGTATATTACAGCTTTGGATATTAGTAAAATAAAATGTCTTATGATATGACAAATAACAGGCAAGTTTGTTTATTATAACAACGAAGTGGGAAGAAAGCATGTTTTCTTTGCAGTAGCGATGAGATGTAATGCGTGACCGAGAAAGAAGAAAAATTATTTTTTGTTCACAACATTTTACAAATGGTAGGCCTGCACAATTGGCTGAACGATTTTGGTAGCTCTGCTCTGTTTAATTTTTAGCCCGACTGTGCATAACAAGCATAAATGAAATAGGTATAGAACCATTTTTAGAAATATAAATATGTTTCTAATTTGCGAATTCTTTTGTGAAGTACTGCCTACCTCGTTGGCCACTCAAAAAAATAGCGCCTTCTAATCGGTTATATGTGTACAGACACACCAACACACGCGCACAAACACGCACACACGCCAACCCATACAAGTGATCTGATTTGCCACTATTTTCATGATGGGGGATGATATTACCAACCCCAATTTCATAGGTGTAAGATCTCCGTTCTACAATTCACCAATATGTTGCTTAATCGTGAGTAGTTTCTGATATTTGTAACTAAATCACACTCACGGCCGTGGTTTTTAGGGATGCATAGCTCCCCCAATAATCACTTTAAAGCAAAATAGTGCCTTAAAAAGTTTCGTAACGAAACGTAAATCGTAAATTATTTTAAGAATTTCTTGGATTTTTAATTTAATACTTCATATTATACCTTTATATTAAAAATGTTAAGAAATGGAGCACAGCAAAATAGCATTATTGCATTCTTAACATATGAAAGTCCATGTATTCCAATTAAAACCCATTGGAACACGGCCTCACTGACCGATATAACCAATACGTGTGGTAATGTAACAAATTACAGTTCTAATTTTGGTTACCGCTTCCCAAATTAATTTTATTGCATGAGCTACTTCTGGCTGTAGTCTTACAACATATATAGATAAGACTTCGCTGGAGGAAATGGGATTACTGTGAGAGAACGCACCGAACAACGGCAAAATCCGCCAGGTGTTCCACGTACGAAAATCCAGCACTTGGATCCCCCTGGTGGAGACAAGCGATATGACTACTACATTATGTGTCCCCACAAACGAAAAGTTAACGCGTTAACTAACGAGTTATGAAACTGTCGTAAAATAAAATTACTTACTTCCCGAATACATATTACAAATTACTTATTTCCCAAATACATACTACAAATTATATTATTTAAAAGTTTTAAATGGTATATATTCATAATTTAATATTTTGTACACAACTACAAAAATAAAGAAATTATTGCATAACATATCTTTGTATGTATTTCTTGTTCCAGTTTTTCTCGTTTCCTTTTTCTTCTGTTTCAGCAAAACGACGACGTCTTACAGCATGTTGGAGGAGGATTGGTCAAATGATGAGGAAAAGATTTGATACGTGTACGTATAGTCTGATTTTATATATATATATATATATATATATATGTGTGTGTGTGTGTTTACTATGTCCAGTGTATAAATTTTGTATACTGCAATTTGACTTATCCAATATCTTTGTACAGCTATGTATTGAACAACGATCTTACGGATGCAATAAACGAAACGAAAAAAACAGCCTATTTTCTCCACGATTATCAAGTGAAGCTGATTTCTTGTCCGACTTATTTCAAATGCGCATGCGCAGACCGATTTTTTATGTCAGCTACCATGTTATGAGTAGCAAAAGTTACATCGTACATAGGCATTACCAGTGACGTAATTATTGTGTTTTGTTTTTGCGGGATGTTTTCAAATGTATGTAGCCTAAATAAGCCTGTGCATCAAAATCCTATACAATATTTTACCACTATCCGGAATTAATTTAATGAAAAACACGCCAATTTAACTACATTTAAATATGCACCTTTTTGCCACTACTAGCACTGTCCTTGTATTTCATTATCGTCTGCTGCCCGGCTTTCACTCCATAGACTAATACCTCCATGTTTGTGTTATGCCTGGTTCACACGTACGCCGATCACGCCGAACCATGAACTAAAGAAGAGGTAGACCGCTATATTCGTCTTCTGCGCGTGTACCCAACATTGATCTACCCCAAAGGAACACAACTGCAAAGTCACATGGTCAACAGTGATGGATGTGTTTGTTTATATCTTAATTTTTAAATGACATGCATTATTATATTAATAAAATACTTGTACCAATTCGAATTTAGTCAAGCGACATTACAAATTGGTTTGAGGATGTATAAAAGCACTGCCAACACGTCTGCGGAAACAGCAAGGTTTGGATTTTATGTTAGAAAACTGATTTGTAAACAAATATTTTGAAGTGTATGTAAACTTCCTCTAAACAATTCGTAATGCAGTTTAGTTAAATTCAAATGCAAAAGTATTTTATTCGCATAATAGTGCTTGTCATTTAAAAAATAAGATACAAACAGTGTGTGATTGAAGAGATTTGGACGGCTTTTAACAGCGGGGTCTTAAGAGCCAATGCGGATGAAATGAGGTATGGAGCGGCTCCGGAATAGGAGGACGGGAGAAACGGGAGACCCCCGAGAAAATCCGCCGACCAACGGCATCGTCCAGCACGACTCCCACTTGCGAGAATCCGGTGACCCGGCAGGGATTGAGCCCGGTTCGCCTTGATGGGAGGCGAGCAGGTGAACCAGTCAGCCACCGTGACCTCCAAAACACTTTCATCTTTGTTGACCATGTGACTTTGACAGTTGTATATTGTTTGGGGTAAGTCAAATGTTGGGTACATGCGTAAAATACGAATCTATCAGCGGTCTACCGCATCTTTAGCCTGTGCTTCTTAGCTGACAATTTACTAAAATTATCAAATCGACGCCATATTTGTTTTGCGTAGGGCAAACGTGCATTTGCACAGGGTTGACAATAACAATTTTAATGGCTGTAATGTTACATCCGGTCGAAAGAAACGAACCTACAAAATTTTTATTAATGAACAATTTCACATCATATTCCGTTGTTTTATACTATTTTTAACGTCCTCTAACAAACTGCGGGAATAATACTAAAAACTTACAAAACACGATCAGTCTATTTCATTCTGTTCGTAAATTAATACTACGAGACACCTCTCTTCTATGTTCTAGAAAATAGCGACATGATGACTAGCCGCACTGATGCAATTACCGCCATCACAGCTCCCCACCTCCTTTGCTTTCACTGCACAGTATAGACAGTGAATTTGCATTATTGAGCTGACGAAAATTTACTAACATTCTCACGTGATGGTTAGTCATATTCGTGTAAAAAGCATTGCCAACTTAAACGTCAGGAAATATGCATGTGTCATGCATATAACTTCTAGGTGAATACAGTTTGTGATGTTGGCGTGCTTGTAGTGATATTGCACAAGTTGCGTTTTGTGTCAGATTGGCCACGCGTAATCACGAGGACTGTGTTGTATAGGTGAGACGTATAAAAATAGCTGAGAGGAAGCGGCGCTTTTCAGTGATAGTTCGTTGTGTTGCTGGAGCTGTATACACGTAATTGTAGAAGCGGAAGGGAGGTAAGTGACTTTTAATATACTAACCATATTCATTACATCCTTATGTTTATTTGAATATTTAATCTTTGTGAAAATACGTTCATTAGATTTGACGTAGGTACTGCGTATGATTGTGATAAGTGATTGGGAATTGTTGAGGCAATCCAATACTAGATTAATGTAAAACTGAAGTTATGTCTAGAGGTTATTTTAATAGGAGTGGCTGTGCTGCGCATACTATTGACTTTCAGTTCTGCCACATCATTCATAAGTAGCTTCCGTTGCTTGAGAGAGATCCTGCCAGATCTCCATTCAAAGGTATCATTTATTTGATATGCGCGTGTACCCTAATTTCTTACATTTTAAGATTCTGAAGCTATTTTTACTGTTTAATATTTAGCTTAGCGACTTCCGTAAAGGCCATACACTTTTTCATAGTCGTATGAGCGATACAGTGTTGGACAAGTGAGAAATAGTAAAAATTCAAAATACTGCTGACTCGATACCCTTAATATTAGAAACAGTTGCCCATAACCTAACATTGCACAGTTTAAAATGTGCAGTGTACCTAATTAAAAGAATTCAAAGTGTTATTCTTTCTTGCATCGTACAGATTACATAGCAACCAATGTAAGTTATTGGAAATGGTCTCAAACTAAAAGTTGATTTATTGGCCCACCTCAAATTAATTTTAGATAGTTTCAGGCTGTCTCTATTGGCCCAGTGTGTGCTCTCTTGTGACCACATCATTATGTCAGAACACTGTCTCAATTTGTCGGAGAGAGTGCAAAAGAGTGAGAGCACAGAGCATGACATTTTATACTCGCTGGCTTGCCTTTGCACACTCTGACCATGCGACATTTGTTTCCATTGTTCTGTGTTTGAGTAAGGTACTTATAAAAATATAAATAACGATTTTGGCAAAGTCTCGTAATTTGTCTCTGCTGCAACATGATGGTAATATATATAACAAAAATAGTAGTATTTTATGCGCTGACAATTATTCTGGTAGTGCTATAATTATTTGTGAATTATTTTGAACATGCATTAATTATTTACAATTTAGCTATGACTATGATTTTAGCTTAGCGCGAGTTCCCACCTTTTAGCATGAGCAGTTTGTGTGACGTCGGAGAGAAATAAGTGTGTCTCAGTTTGGCACCACGAGAACTTGAAGTGGTGCTCTTGCCAGGTTGTGCGAAAGAGTTCTCTCTCTCTTAAAAGTGTATTCTTTAAAATGAGAATCTGCCTTAATTAACAAGCTTTGAATGGTCTTTCAGGCCATGCTCAAGAATTACATTGAATGATACCTGCTGATTTGTCATTATTCAGTCGCAAAATGAGATCACAAATAATTTTAATATTTGAAAGGGAAATGTGCAATTATTCTTATTTATGAGAATGCAAGCCTAAATACTACTGAATCCAATAAGTTTTTTTAAAAAGTCCATATGGTTTATTTTTTGAATGCAGTGTATAAACACAAGTAGCCAATACTTGTGAGAGACTGCATATTGCTGTAATTATCCAGAATACTCTTTTCCAAAAATGGGCAAATAGTACGTGTAAATGGTGTATATGGTCATTGTAATCACACTTAACAGAACAGGAATTTTATTAGGTTTTGACATAATTGGCAGTAGGCCTATATACCATGAAATGTGATGGTGAGGACTATGAAGATGTATTAATTGCAGTAAAATATATATAAAATTTGTCATGTTTGTCGGGTTGCTTAATCATGTTAAATGTGAGAAAGCCTTAGAAACCAGACCTTAATTTAAAAAAACTTGATTCAGAGGGTATATTTATACAAATGCACTAAGGTTGTGCAGGTATAAACGACTGTAATCAAGCAGGTTTGGAATATCATTTAATTCTGTTGAATTTCTCAAACCTTGTCTATATTCATGAGAGGATTGTACTAAGTAACATATTAGTGGTGGAAAAAATATATACGTATAGTATATTGTACAGAAAGATGTTTACAGATGTTTTTCAAGAAGTTAATGTGTATCGCCATGATACATTAGTTTTAAAACAATGCACAGGCAAACAAATGTACATCAATTGTGGTCTTCCAGTGTCATTTTTACCTATTTCATGTGACAGTTGTATGCTGGAAGTGTGCGAAATTTCGGTGTACCGTGTGAATTTGATTGTTGCAAAGACTTTTTATTTAAGGGTGCTACTAAGCATGTTTCTTTCAGATTATTTCCATGCGATGCATTAAATCAAATTATTGTGCGAAAATGCAAGTGCTTTTTGCAGTTATGTCAATGTGAAGTGTTCCCCTAAATATAGGTACTTAATTGTTGTGTGGAAATAAAGTGTGCTTATGAAGTTTCAACAAATTGAATATATGTTAACTGTCCTATACACGAGTTGTCTGCAACAAGTCACCAAGGAGCTATATTCGCCACTTACATGGGTAACGTAATTTATACACTGATTTATGCATGGAAAGTAAGTGTTGTATAGGTCGTTCATGGTAAAATGAGCACTTTTGAAAGCCCTGCTTAAGATATACTTGTATGCACTTTGTGTGGTATTCCGCCTTATGTAAAGTTAACATTGTCATGGGCTTCATCACTTTATTCATGCGCCGGTTGAGTGAAGTCCTGTAATTATTAAGAAAAATAATTATTTTACAAATATGGTAATTTTTACATTTTGAAGCAGTAAAGAAGAAACAGAAAGCAAAAGAAATACTTTTAATTATTACGAATAGTTGCCTAACACGTTTTATTCGACTGTAAGCTATGGAACTACTTCCCATCCATCGTTACCAACTTTACTGGGTGTGTGTCACTCAGACCACCTGTTAAAATATATGCAGGCAAGGAAAGTGACATTTTTTTCAAGGTTGATTTCAAAAGTGCTCACTTTATCGTGAACAGCTTATAGTTCATACTGTGTAGTATTGCATGTGACTGGGAATTGAAAGGCTTATCTACTGCTCCTGCCAGCCACGTAAAATGCAGAAAACCTAATCAAATGAAATTTAACTTGACGATAGATAAATAACGTGGGGTGGATGAACCAATGCAAGCTTACTTATACATTTTCTAACCTATTATATTATGTCACACACTCCTCCAGTAATTGCATATCGTGAAGTTAGGTTATGTTAGGTCTTCTTTAATTCAATATGATTACGGAATACAAATGACGTTCGTGCGTTTTACCCGACATTTCTGTGATCTTCATAGTCCTCCCCACTATCACATTTGGTAATATGTACTGCGAATATTGTGATCCTCCAGGCCATCCTTCCATTTATAGGAATCACTATATAAATCCTCGTTGGATTTATGTTCATTTTTCCAGGTTACCTAGGGTAACATTAATAAGAAACTCTGTTATAATAAACTTAATATTTTTGTTGTAGAATACTCTTTTGTCCTTGCTAAAGAAGCTAGACATGTGGAAGCTTTTGCTTGACAGAAATGATTATATTTAATATCCATAAAGTTATATAAATCATTAAAAGTAATGTCAAGAAATTTTGGCAAAGTTGTTAATGTAAATGGATTGTTGAAGAGGTCCCATTAAACTTCGGGAATTTTAAGTTTTGGAGTATTTTGAAATCTCAATTGTCACCTAGGAAAGTCTTTCCTGGTACTGGGATTGACGTGTTCTACGATGTCCACTTTTCAGCTACCAGCCTGCAGCCAACTGTAAGGTGACCACATCCAATTGTTTCAATAATCAGTTGAACTGTCTCGGCAAAAAGCATATTTTATTTCTGCAAAAACTTACTTTCGTCCTGTAGCCCAGTGGCCATAAAGAATCAAAAGTGCTTACCACTGAAGTTGTCTGCAAACTAGATTGTTTTTTTTATGAAACTTTGAGTTTTCTAACAAATATTCGATAGAAGAGAGTGAGATTCAAATTAATGAACTGGTTAAAAGTTTGAATTAATTCAGTATTATCGCTCTAGCTTTCCCGTTATTCCCCTAAATAAATTTTTGTAAGGAAGGATGTAGGCAGTATCAAAATATTAAAAATTTTTTTACTCTGAATCAGATGACCATCATAATGTTGTTTTAATCATTATTAGTTAATATGTTCACTCAATTAAAATCATTACATTTGGCTTTGTTTTATCGCAAATTGAATATTATGTTAAAATTGGCGCCGGCTGAGAACCTGAAACAGCTAGGCCATGACGGCACTTGCTGTCCTCACTGACACATGGGTAACACGCGCACACAACCCACCACAATCACGGACTTTCCCTACAGGAAATTATTTCAGTGTTATATATATTTTTATTTCAAGGGTCCAAATTTGTTTGCAAATGTATAATGTATTCCTTTTTCAGAGTGAAATGTGTCGCAAAGTATAAACATTTCTTTTTATAATATTGTGCCCTGTGGGCTTTTGAAACAGTATGTGCTGTGCGGAATAGCTGGACACTAATATTCAGGCATGAACACCTTCAAAAGACATTTCTTTAATAACAATATTTCTGATTTAAAATTGCTATATGATTTTGTATTAAAATAATTGATGTGTCAATTATTTTCCCACATTAATATTTTTGCTCGCTGTGCGTAGCACTTCTGCTTGTGTGAACCCCATAGGCAGCCATGGTAGTCCGCACGACCCCTGCCTCTGGGCAGTCGTTCTAAGAGAGCTCACGAGGTAAGATGCGGTCACGTACGCACTTCATACTTTTTACACTGAGTTAGATTTACATAGTTTCATGTAGTATACCAGTTAACCTTTGCTTTGCGAATGTTTTTGCCAGACATCCCCACCATTATGCTTCCACTTAACTAATTATTTTGCACCCTTGTGACTTTTGAATTTTAACAGAGAAGAGGGGAGAGAATGGCGGAGAGGTCATGCAGCCCGCGCACTTTGTAAATCAGGCGACATCTGCCCAGGCTAAGGGTTTTACCATTGTAATTTCTGCTCAATTGCTGTGAGTAATATTGAGGGTAATCTTTTATGTGCACATTTTAGGGTTTTGCCATGTTTAATTATTTTACGGCCACATCAGTTACGACCATGCTGTCACCAGATGCTAAGTCCGTACCTGCACCATCCTTGCGCTAGTGTTCTTGTAATTTCATGTGGGCCATCATTTTCTCAGGATAATATGTATTGTTTCATTTAAGAGTTCTTGTAATTTTTCCATGTTTGATGCTTTTGTGTATGACCATGCTGTCTTTTGCATATGTGAGATATTCCCACTATCAGGTGCGCTAGAAACTTTTGTATGCTTGAACCGCATAGAGAATAATTTTCTGAATGCTGCCATAACTTTGTCCAAGAGGATTTTACCGATTTTCACAAAAAAATATTCCATTTTCATCTGCACGCGTTGTCTGCTATGAACTTCATCCAGCTGCATCCACGCCATTCTAAGATTGGTTTTATGCATCTGCGTGTTTATTCTGCCTGTTCATGTCGTGCCTCACTTTCATTAAGTGTTATTTTGTGTAATTTGTACAGCTATATTATTTTATTCTAGGCTGTTATGTGTTTGACCGTCGCCACACAACACATGCTTCAAGGACGAGTCCCGATGAGCAAGCGATAGCGAGAGCATGAATGCATGTGGTAAATTCATCATTTCATTCCCCGTGTTCTGCCTCCAGGAAAACCCTACAGTCCACCCTAGCAGCTGTAGACCTCTTTCCTTGTGGACCTTCTGGCACCACGAGCACATCATTCATCTAGGAGTGCGCAAGTTGAGTTACATGCTGGGGGAATCGCCCACTAAGAACTGGCTAGTCACATCCGAGGTTAACCATCTAATTTCATTCTGGCACGAGTATGTAACTAAAGCACAATAAAACCACTCTCTCCAGTGTAAATTGAGGTCTCTTTGTAGCATCGGAACCCACCTTTTACTCAATTTTATTTCAAAGTGCTATGGGTAGTATTGAAAAGTGTTTTCTAAGTTTGCACGGGTGAGATGGACAGAAAGAACCCACAGCATCTCTTAGATCCCAGAGTCTCGAAGTGCAGTGTATGGGAAACACCGCTGGTGCCCATTTACAGTAAGTAAATAGTGTCTTCGTTCGTCTCGTGTCTCGCCCGACGGCGTCAAAATATATTTGAAGTTTTGTGGTATAATATTTTGAAAGTATTCATGATGTCCATTTTATTGTCGCATTACAAAATGTCTGCTCTTGGCACCCACGTGAAATTATTTCCAAACAATTATTTTATTTACACTTCCAGTAATTTGATATTTTAGCAAAACTTTGAAACAAGAGTTATTATTAGTTATGTATGGATGGATGCATGGTTTTTTTTTAAATGGCTACAGTGTTTGATAAACCTATAGATAAGTAAATATCAGTGTTTATATAAATGATGTTTTACCTCATTTGTATAGGATCATACTGAACTTCAGGGGTTGAAAATGGCATCAGAAGTTACAGTTTCGTTCAAGGCGTATCTATGCCAGAATGGTTCACAAGAAAATCCAGAGGTTCGTCGGTTTGGAGTTGACCGTGATGTTGTATCGAGCTTTACGTACTTGAAGGAAAAACTTCAGACTGTTTTTCCTTCTTTAAAAAGGACTATATTTACTGTCTCGTGGAAAGGTGAGTGCTTGGAACTATTAATTGACAGAGATAAGCCAAAATGTGTATTATTTAGGCTCTGAAAGTTATCTGTTTAGTAGCGTATTGAGTTAGCTTTTGGATATCCAAAAGTTGGTTAACTTTTTCTATCTGATAATGTTAACATTAAATTATGTTTGAACTTGGCATATATATATATATGTATATATGTATTTATATATATATATGTATTTATGTATGTATGTATGTATGTATGTATGTGTATGTATGTGTATGTATGTGTATGTATGTGTGTGTATATATGTATGTGTGTGTATGTGTGTGTATATGTATGTGTGTATGTGTGTGTGTATGTGTGTGTATATGTATGTGTGTGTATATGTGTGTATATGTATGTGTGTATGTATATGTATGTGTGTATGTATATATAATTCTTAAAACAATTTTTTATCCCACAGTAAGAGATTAAAGAATGTAGATGTGACTTGTTGGATCCCACTTTGTGCTGATGTTTTTGAAAATGTGCAGTGTTATGTCAAACAGAAACTTTATGGCTGAGAATAATTGTTTCTGTGAATATTTGCTATGTTAGAAATAAAGGTCTACATGAATGTGATTCATATAATCTTCAGTCGAAAATCATGTAGAGGTCTACATAGTTCTCTCTAAATTTTTCAATCTCCATTCTTTTTTTTCTCTCTTCTCCCTATCGTCAACCTTCAGATAAATATTTTCTGTTCATGCTGCCTCAACATAGCGTACATTTATGCTTGTAATTTGTGAATGTTGGAGTAGCATTTCATGAGAAAATCGGAAAAACTGACGTCCATGGAGGCCAAACAATCTTGGAGCTTTGATTTTTTTGTATTCCCATCAAACACTTTTAATAAAGTGCAAAACATTGTAGGCTAACTACAATTATTTTTTAATCCTATCCAATTCTAGATGTAATGGACAACTTTATTTGCTATTTTTGACAGAAAAAAATGTATTATATTTGATATGTTTTTTCTTTTGTTTTATTTTTTATTTTTATTTTGCAGTTAGGGTTTAGAGATAAAAGAAAGATTTGAAAATTAACATGTATCAATATTAAGCATTTATAAAGTTTATTAGCTGATTACGTTATTCCCTTGATTATTTAATTCAAATTTTGGCGAGATTATACACATTCATAATTGTCGACCCGAGGCACATAACGTCGATTTAACACATGTGGATTAACTTCAGGTATAGGCTGTTCACAGTACAGTGAACACTTTTGAAGCTGTAGTTACTTTTTCCCTTAATCTATATTTTATTTTTTAACCACCTTTTTAAATAAATATTGCCATGTAGCCAAGTAATACACAGTGTGTAGGTAGGTTCCACCCTTCTAGGAAGTTAAGGCCTAGGGCCAAAATAAAATATATTTATTGACTATTCTTCCAAATGAGAGGAGTTTTAAAAGGGCTCACTGTACAGTGAATAGGCTATTTAAGTATGTGCATGTACTAATTAAAAAATTTGCTACAAAAAACTGTTTAGCCTCTAAACATTTTTATTTTTGATCATTCTTGTGCAGTTATCTATCAGAAGTGTTAGCAAATCTGAAACTAAATGAAAGATAATTCATCTATAAAAAATTAAATTTACAACTGTATCTTGAAGTGTCAGCCTTCTGATTGTCAGTTATGTTCATGCAGCACTGTTAGGCCATTTATTACTCACCTGTGGCAGCAGTTTGCAATTAGCCTACTGGTGAATTATAGTTAGATAATGATCATATTATATTATATAGTACCCCTCCATACTTGTTGTCAACATGTAAATAGGTACGTTAAAAACTAGATCTGTAATAGCCTAAAGCTTCACCTCGCCTTGTATCTCAATTTTGTTAATGGTTTGATTACAATTGCTTCTTGGAAACAGTAATATTGCACACTGGACTGCTGCTTTTGCAAAAATAGCCTTAGTATCTAGTGTGGAGTGTAATGTGTAGCAGTTTTGTATTGCTCAACAAAACTTCAGAATTCACAGTTTTTCACCATCGAAGGTATTTAGACATAATAATAAGTATTAATTTTTAATTTCATTTTTGTTTTATTTGTCCAATCTTTACAGAATAGCTGGTGCTGTAATGTATGTGTATTTAGATACCAGTAATCGTTTTGGAATAGATCTTGAAAGCCTGAATAATGTTACAGTGTAGAAAGCGTAGAAATTAATTTAAAAAAAATTAACGCCGGAAACCATTGGTGGCATGTGCAAAAGACATTTAAAAAATTAATTATAAACCTTAATTAGTTACGTGACTGTGTGGGATGGTTCCTTATAACGGACACTTATGTAAACTAGTTAAAGTAGTACATGTATCCTTTGCAGAAATATGTTACAAAAACATTTGTAACACTATATTTTGCTTTATAAAGTTTATGGCCGCTTGTGATGAGTTTGTTTGGGGCCATAAACTTTCTGCTGATGATTGAACATGACATGCCACTGAAAACACTGATAATAATAAATTAAACATGCAAAACAGAATAACACTAGTCACGTGACTTGCGCAAGGGCTAAACTCGTCACAACTCCGAAGTGGAATCATTTCATCTTGCATTTTGAAGTAATCTCTGGATTACTTGAATTAGCGTTGTTGGCACTTGTTGCTCACTATAATTAAATGAAAGGGTTTGGCTCTGCTTTTGGGAACACTACACTTCAAAGTACAACTTGTTGACACACAAGTACATTGGCTTGTTGCCGGTGGCCTGATCAGGGGCGCTACAAAGCCTTTTGACGCATTTATTTGTGCTATGCCCTGACGGTGCAGTGGTAAGTGTGGGCACACGTGCCAGTAGATTGGGATCTGAAAACGGGGCTGTCCTGGTGTTGCCCACGTGTTTGGATCAAAGTAGGATTCGCGCTGTGTTGCTTGAAACGGGTGCGTTCCTAACACCACAGATATACTGCAACTGATGGCCATGTCTGTTTTTGACATCAGCACGGTGCTTGGCAGTTGTAATGTGGCACAGTAAATGGTTGCAGAGACTTGAGATAGGACTCGCGTCAAATGTTCCCTGCTGCTCGGGAGACCATTCGTGCACCATTCGGTCTTCCCTGGTGTCGCTACGTCATCACACACACCACGCTAGAGTGGATGGTCTTGTGCTCTGCGTGGACGCAGGTTGTAGTGCCCCTGTGCAGGTTGCTCTGCCTGTGCTGTGCTGACTTATGCTCGTACATGTTGCTGTTGCGCAGGCTGGTGCCACAGTGCTGTGGGACGCAGCGTCCCTGCAAACTATGCACCGGGCCTGCATGGTTTGTCGTAGTCGCTGGAAGCCGCGTGGAGGCATCGCTCTCATGCCCACACTCGTCTCCATTTCTGCGGCTACTGCTGTCGCAGGGGCACAGGTTTTACAGGCAACACTAAGGGGTGTCACAGGAACCTCTAGAGATATCCCTCCTTCCCCCCTCCCACAGACGTCTCGCTGACCACCCACAGTGTGTCCGTTGTGTTGCTCTTGGCTGTCTTTGCTGTCGCAGTTACCGTCGATGTGAGCAGTGGTTGTCATCAGGCTTCTCCTCTTCCTTACATAGTGCAGCAGGATCCTCCAGAACAGACGCCTTTGTGCAAGGTGCCTTGATGTTGTGTGTCACGAGGTTGGGCGTCGTGAAATGTGCAGATGTTATTGCTTCTGCAGACACTGTTTGTGCTCAATATGGAGCATTGTCTTTAACTCGCTATCCCAGGGGCGTAGTAGCACCGGGTGTTGTAGGTTCAAAGAAATTCCACGTTTCTATCCGATGACTACTGGTGTAAACGGGTCGGCATCTGCAGATTCCGCTTGTGTGTCGCGCCGTGCAGCTTCCGTGAGGTAATCTCTGTGCTCCTTAACAGTTTGCTAGCGGTTGATGCACATCAGGTACGTGGTGGCTCCTAAAGCTTGGGTTACCACATGTGGACCACTCCACTTGGCATCTAGTCCAGCGCAAAAGTTCTTGCACACAGAGGACAGCAGGTGTTCCCTACCACACTTTCTCCCTCGGACAGAACTGTGGTGGTCTCATTTTGACTGGCTTCAGTCTGTTGACATAGACATTTTGATTTTCCAGTGCTTGTTCCAGCTCATGTACCCTCCGTCGTCTGGTGCCACCGCCGCTTTCTGTGGCTTCGGCATCCCCTGCAGGTGGACAGTTATATTCGCCCGGAAGCATTAGCTCACGTCCCTGTAAAAGGGTGGCAGGTGACATTGCTGCATGGTGCATTGGTGCATCACAAAGAGCGCGCTGGCAGCTAGTCAGTCCAGGATGTGTGCTCCTTCCCCAAACGGATGTGCAGCTGGACTTTGAAGTCCTGGTTCTTGTGCTCTGTGGGGTGAGCACGTGGATGGTATATGGCTGCCTCACTAGCCATTTGGTGCAGACGTCCTGCCACTTTCTATCCACGAACTGAGTCCCATTGTCAGTCAGTGCGGGGATATCCCCATCGCGCGAAAAACTTTCTCCAGGATGCGGGCAATATTCTTGGTTCACCTGGAGAACAGTAACAACCACCACTAACCTTTTCCCCATTGCTGTTCTGGGGTATGAGCCCTTGAGGTCTACTGCCATATTGAACGGCTCCCTGGGTGTTTTTGTAAGCATTTTTAAGGTGGTAGCTGGATGTGACAGTTCTGGTTGGGACATTTGATTAAGGTAGATGGCTAAAAACACCATTTGCAGGGATTAATATTTTTAACCACCTGCACCAGCCTAAGGTTATTTTTGTACGTCCCAGAAGTAAGTTTTGTGATAGGATCACCACGCCATGATTAAGAAGATGGCGTAGGCATGATATTTTAGTGTATTAAGTGTGTTTGAAGACGTGCCTTTTGCAGAGGTGTCCCTTAGTTTCAGGCGCTATGTTATCGCTGATGACGCCTTCGACAAAGAGGCGACACCAACCCAATTATCAAGCCAGAGGGGCTCAACTTTTCTCTAAATATAATTAAAAGTGTGGAACAAGTATTTTTCTCTAAGCTTTGGTGCAATTGCGATGGCAATTATTTTCTTAAGTATGGTACAAACCAGAGGTCCTAAGCCTCACTGACGCTAGTGCCGGAGCACTATAATAAACTCTAATTACCTTGAGATTAATTGCGTAGTTGGGAGTAGCAAACTTTAACTTTTGTTCGCTTTTTAGCGACTTGAAATGTAATTGCAAGTGTCTGTGATTTTATTTTTCACACAAACGGAATGTGTAGTGATGTATTAGATACGTAAAGAAGATAAACTATTGGGAATATTAACTTAGCACTATGAACACTCTTTAAGCAACAGTGAAGTTTTTTTAAAATTAATATTTTCAGTCCCTTAACTTCATGTTGTAAGGATGGTGGTGAGTTTGAAGTAATCAGATTCCTGGGGTCGGAACTTCTGAACTGCTCCCAAGTAGTTGGCAGGCTAGAATTTCGCATTTAAACAAATAGGTGGGCGTCGTCGGTATTAAATGTGTCTGTGTATACAGTGATACGGAAATAAATATTGTGTGGTATAAGTCAGTGCAGCATGCGTTTGTGTTGTATGTAGTTATAATTTTCCTACACATACATTCACGATACAAATAAGCATGAAAAGATTGGTTATAACTATTACTTGTGTCACACATGTCCGCCTGTCCTCCTTAAACATTGTGCACAACATTATGCAGACTATATGGGATGTAATTACAAGCTCGTAAATGTACAAATTCTCAATTGTAAATATTTATTCAATTACTATTATTACATTCGCATAAACACTTATTCATTCTGTAAGCAGTATGTGTTTCATGGTCAAACAGTTAAGTGATTTTTAACTCGAGCATTACCATGGTTTGAAATTGAAACTCCCTCATCCATAATTTTTATTTGGTTTAAATATGTGAAATACAGTTAACAGCTTTAAAAAAAGCAAGCTTATAATAAGCTGTGTACATTTGTATTTTGGTCCTTAATAGCCTACAGTTTTGAATGTTTTGGTGCTGGTTCTGTTAATTTAAAATTGAAGGATAAAATTTGATTGGTAGGCCTAATGTACTTTAACTAGAACGGATTGTGATTAATTTCAAATATTACAAATATATTCTGTATAAAATGACATTTCATTGCATTGATTCCAGAAAGAAGAGACTAATAAATTCAGCGTTGTTTAATAATTTTAAAACTAACTTTGAAGCCAAAATGAATAATACAAATATATTCAAAATCTACATACATGCTCCCTCTGTACAAAATAAATATTTTCTGCGCTGGAAGGTTATCTGTGTTTAAAAAAACCATAGGCTTAAATTCATATGTGGTAAAAAGGGAGGGTAGGTTATTGTACGACTCCAGTAACTTAATCAATGTTACTTATTTTATATTTATTCAAAATTGTCTCCTATGGCTCTACGGTACACTTGGCGGGCACCAAGGTTAGAAATATTAATATAGTCAATTTAAGAGGAGTACATTTCTTTGTTATTCAGGACAGTTTTACTCTAAATCTATTATTAAAATCTAACTTTCCTTCACTATCAAATGTTTGCCTCAACAGTAGTGAACAATAAAATTTGAAAACAAAATATGGCTATCAGATTTTTCCTTACAATAAATTTTATCAAATCTTGAATGTGTTAGAAAATGTCACTGTCGAATTATTTTGAGAGAAAATAATTTGATTAATTATTAAAAATTATTTTCATATTGAGATATTGCGTTTGTTTTTCCATGCAGTCCATTACAGGAAGAAATGTATGTAATGTAATTTATTTTTTCTTCTTTACTAAATTAAAATTTTATTTATCATGTTTTCTGCGCAATGAAATTTAATGCATCTGAGTTCGTAATTTTATCTGCAATATTTACTTAAAATGGGATTCATGCCCAAATAGCTTTTACATAAATTATCTTCATAACCTACTTCATTTCCTGCAGTTGTTAGTTGTTTTAAAGTTTCTTGACGTCCATGGTTCTACCCACATTCACCAATTTACATTTATACATGTGTACAGATTATACATCATTAACTTAAAAACAACAGTGCATTACTGTGTTCTGTTCATCCAATTCACATATTGTAGTGTATCCTATCATTTCATATTGGATGTCTGCAGGGATGTAGATCATAGGGAAAAAAAATTTGCACATTTGTTAGGTAGACTAATCTGATTATTGTATTTATCTAGTGGTTATGGAAAAATGGTAGAGTTGTAATTATTTGTTACTTTCAGATGCTGATGAAGACGATGTCTTGATATCAAGTGATGAAGAACTGATCATTGCATTAACAGAGGGCAAGTCTGATCTATACAAGTTGTTTGTGGATGTGAAAGGCCACCTGAAAGATGTGCCAGAAGCAATGCATGTTGAAGGTAACTGCATTTAATTATTTGTTCCAAGTATTGCTAGGATGGATACAAATGACAGATTATCAATACTTGTTAAATATGTTTGGCAACATGAAATCTTTTCTTTTGCAACATTTTTGTTTCTCAAACCGTACTTTGGAAAGTGTAGCTAGTGGATAACAGGGTTTCAAAATATTAAAAAAAATTTCTTTTTTTAAAAATTTGTTTTAAGCAATTAACTTGTAACATTCTCATGTTCACAAGAAAAAACAGTTAGGAAATTTTTTAGGTGTATATATATATATATATATATAAAATTGTTTACGTCACTGTGGTCCACCCGTTTTTCAGTCGGTGCCAGCATAACAGTTAGTTAACCATATTAGTATTATTAGAATTGTACCTACAAATATCTCATTTGTGCACTTTTAAAAATATTAATTTGCATCAAAATTTCAACATCAACAAACTTAAACATTGTATATTACTCTTCTATATCGGCATTTAGTAAAACAAAATTATTTCAAAATTAACAAACCATTAAAATATGAAATTACCTTTCTGTTCAGTAGAACACTTTTTATCAGTGGGAGAACTGGGCAGTGTGCTCATTGACAAGGGCAACGATGTCTGCTTCCATCTCTGTTAAGATGTGGAGGTTGGACTACAAAGCTTCCTGGGATAACCTATTCCTCTGTTTTGACTTAAACTTTTTTGTTGTCGAGAAAGCACATTCCCAAATATATGTACGCCAAACGTGGTCACTTTCAAAGCAAAGTTGTGAAGCTTGGGCATTACGAAGTTCCATAATTATCCATGTGTCAAATTTTGTTTTGAAGAAAGTAGAATGTCACACTGAAGTTCGCACAGTTCCATTTGTAGTTCAGGATCTTGATCTTTAATAGTTACTGCCATAGGATCAGCGAAGAGCTGGAATATGGTCTTCATACTGCCAGTCGGAAAATCGTTTTTTCGAATTCCTCCCTCAGCTCAATAACATTACTGCCCATGTTGTTTAAAATCAGCAGAGTTGAATTCATTTTTGATTTCACTACACGATTTGAAGAATTTTAAATGTGATATTAGATCCTCGAACATTCTTTTAACTTTTTCGTGAAAGCTTCAATGTGGCTCAATAGCCGACAGGCAAATATTTTGTTTCTTACCTTGAAGCTTTAAATTGAGGATGTTTAGATGTTCGGTAATGTGTTAGGAAAGCTAAAGTGCTAAGTCATTTTTCATTTAGAAGTTTTTCAAGGTAGTCATACTCAATTTTTCCAGCAGTTTCTAAGAACTCTAAACATCATTTTTTGCTATCAGAAAAATTATATTTTTACGTCCACTTAGCCAGCAAATTTCAGAGTGCAGAGGAATATCATGAAATTCCGCAGAAAGCTCTTTAAGAAATTCCACTAATTTCCTGTGACTTTGAGCTCTGTTACCACCTCTAGTTAAATTAATTATTCTTGTTACATCCTTCCTCACATTGTCCATTTTAACAAATTTACTGCAGAGAACTTGATGAATAATGCAATGCAATACAGGCACATCATCATTTTTTTTTCTCAGCAACCCCACTAAGCCAGTGTTTTTACTAGTCATACATTTAGCACAGTCTGTCACTATATACGAACATTAGGAAAATCTGCCGTACTTCTCTACAACTGACACGAGCCCTGTAGATATCGGAGCCTTTCGCGCTGGTAGGAAGTGGCACTAAATAAAGTAGTTCTACTTTAATGGAGAACTGTTCATCAACTGTCTTTACAAAAATTAACAGCTGACAAACATGTTATGTCTGTGCTTTCATCCAATGGAACAGAAAAATATTTACTTTGTGCAATTTCTTTACTCAACTGTGCATAGAGTTGTTTGCTTATTTCTGCAGTCCTTCTTAAAACTGTTTGGTGGGAAAGTGACACAGTTTCGAAATATTTTGCATGTTTGTCATCGCCGAAAGATTCACCATTTTAATTGTGCACTGCTTAATTATTTCGCAGGATCTAAATGAAATTTGATTTTTAACCATTATGGTGCACACTTTGTAAGATGCCTGCACACATGTTGCCTCATCATCTTCTATTTGAGTTCACTGATTAAATGTTTATGTGCCTTACCAATTACACTCCCGTATTTTACTTTGTGTCGTTTCGTAATGACTCAGAATGTTGTATTCTTTCATTACTGACATCACTTGCGCATGCACAATACGTGCGGCTTCCCTCCAAAATCCGTTAACAAAAACTCATTCTCTCATTTTACATTACTGTCTATTCTCAAACTCTAATTTCTTTTTTTGCTCAAAGTGCTTAAACTTAGGACACTTTTAAGTAGCACAAACTGATTGTCTACTACTCTACTTCACGGATGTACTTCCTCACTCACAAGTCGAGACTGACAAGCGCCGTCCCGTAAATACAATATGGCTTGATCATGTTTCCTGATGTTTATGAAGAGCACAGCTGCTTAGTTTTCTTGGAAGATAAAATAATAACGCCAGTAGAAGTGGTGTGGTGTGGAATGGAATGGAATTAGAGCTCTGTTATGGAATGTGATAACCAGCAGCGGCCGTGGGAAACTAAAACTGGTAACATGAACATAACCTTTGCTCTCCATTCACTATTAAAATGTAACATTATTGTCAATTAAATGGTGGGTAAAAAAAAATTAAAATAATGGGGAGTTGATGGAAAATGCATGAGAATTTTATTAAGTAAAATAGCTATTATAGTTAATTCACGATAACTTCGGCCTTTTCTGAAGCCCTGCCAAATTTCTACTTTTGGTTATACATTACGTATCCTTCTGCTACACGCAGACACAAACACTGCCATGTGCCTTATACTTTTATAACTGTCAAATGCATTGGTTGCTGTTTACAGCTGTTCAAAGAATTGTCATACTGTGGAAAAAATTTCCTACAAATGTTCACTATGTAGGCCTATAGCAATATGTAGGTCAGCTTTATAACTATTTGTTACACACGATACAGGAGTTGCACATAATACACAATATTTTGCCACGGTGGTGTTTGTTACAACTGTGGGGGAAACAACAGTAGTATTTAACCTGTTGTTATTAATATATGTTTGGAATAAAAATTAAAACTAAGGGACAACCAGTCCGACGAAACGACACAGTAAATTCAAGCACGCAACTTGTGTCGCTTATTTATTGTACTGCGTAGCATCGACAAACGTAAAAGATAGTGGTGAACTTGCAAACACATATGCCTACTGTAAAATTTATTCCGCTAATATTTACATGCATTGGTACTGTACTTACTGGTTTGTAGGTTTATTTATGTAAATTTATCTGGGTGGGCCTAGTATTTCATTGGGATTGTGGCAGACATTCAAATCACAGAAACTTAATGCTCGTTCCAAAACTTTGTTTCAAACACCTAGCGCGAAGGTACAACATTGTGAGGAACAGACGTGAATATAAATAATTAACTTTGTCATAACATCAGTTCATGATTAAAATATATAAACTTTGCACATATATGAAATCCACAGGCCTGCATAACGATTACAACGCAGCCCCCATAGCTACACCTGTGCATACGCAGCGATTACAACAATCATTACAGTATATTAATCAACCCTGCCATGAAAACCTATTTATCACAACATTGTAACTTCCCTAGGATGTTTCAAAAACAAGTATGAACTTAACGCTTCATTCAGAAACACGCTGACTCATTGTATGTCGCCTCACCACTGCCAGTCGTAATGCACTGGGTGTAATCATAGACTAAAGATACCGATCTCGCTGGCTGCGCACAACCAATCTGTGACCCGACATTGAACTGCTTTTCTGCCAATACGGCTAGCAAAAACGGCATGGTTTGGATTTTAGGTTAGAAAACTGATTTGCGCAACATGCTGTGTTGCACCATCGTATCTAAAATATGTTGTTGCGTCTAAATAACCTATAATAGGTATTTAAACAACAAAATATCATTTCAGTTGTAAATTACAATCTCAAACATTATTGTTGCCATAAGTATTATGAAATGTGCTGAAATTAGAAATAACAAAATTTATACCTTTCCTACACGGTGGTACGATCTTCCCGAGATAGAGAAGAGATAGATAGAACAAGAGTGATGTGCTCTGCTTCGCTTATTGAACCTTTATTCCTGACAGGGAAAAAAACACCAGCCTACACACGGGAATTTGTGCGGATATTTTTAACTGCAGCAGTGAAATGTTTCCGTCAATGCTATCGAACAATACAAATACCTTATAAATAGTATACATAAAAACGAGGTTAAAAATACTGTAACTGAACTATTTCTTGCTGGCCATTGTTAACACTTCGCTGCTCTTGCTGTTGTTAATTCATATTTAATACAAAATAAATATTAAAAGTTATAGAAGATACTAAGGTAAAGTTTCATTAATTCAATAATACAATACTCTAAAGTTAATCACAGTGTTAAATATTTGTGGAATACAAGTTATTGGAAAAACAGATTGACATAATATGCCTAGGGTGACTTTTCAAAGGTTCGATTTCAAAAGGCCGAAGAAAGCGTGATTGTACTATACTACCGTGGGCCAGACAAAATGGCCCCGCGAGTCGCATTTGGACCCCCGCTGGTCACCAGTTGGACCACACTGGTTTACGCGACAATTAGGTTGAATTTGCTGTTGTAAATTCTACAAATTCAACCATATATTATTGGCAGCAGAACTGTGACTAAGACCTTTATAGTTATCTAATCTTAACAAGTGAAACATTGACTAATGTTTACTTCTTGACTTTTTTTTTTGTAATTGAATTTTTGATCATGTTGACTAGATTATTAAATAACTTTGTCCAAGTCAAGCAAGCAGAATTGTCTTTGGTAATAGCTGACCCCTTGAGGTGTTTACTTGCTCTGCTGATGCAGTGTATAGAGACATATTATGTGATAGCAACCAAAATGGGAACAATTACAGATGCAGCCCCAAGAGATGATGTCCATGTTGGAGTTATTTGCGACGGGTGCTCAGGACCTGTGGAGGGCTTCAGATATAAGTGTGCAATGTGCCAAGACTATGATCTGTGCTCCAGCTGTGAAGCAAAAGGTGTTCACTCTGAGCACATCATGTTGAGACTACCAGCTCCACACATGTGGGTGAGTACACACAGCTGCATCATCAAGGGGAGAGGAGATAGCACATTCTGACCTCTCTGAATAGACAATTGAAACTTGAAAGGGTTATAATGTAATGTCGAAACAAATAATTGCTGTACATTCAAGATATATTTTATCGTGCCAGTATGTTACTCACAATGATGTTCATGTAAAGTAACTTTTTTGCATTTTTAGTTTTGCTATCTACAATGCAGGTTATGCAAGATGTTGGTGCAAAAAGTAGTATGCACCTATTTGCTGTGCTAAGTAGTACTCGTACAAAACACTTGTGCCTGTCGCACAGTATAAATTATTATAAATAAGAACATTATGGAGTTTTTATCTTTTATTGCCTGGAATATCTAGTATAAAATTTATTAGAATGATTCTGCAGGAATGTTCTGCTTAGAGAAAAATGTTTACCATTAGTTTGTGATTAACAAAGCAAGTCGTTATAGTTTTTGTGGTATAATAATTACAGTAAAGCACCAATACAACAAACTTCATTAAAAAGAACATTCTATTACTATGAACGAACCATTTGGTCCCAAGAAAATGGTATACTTTCACATGTAAATAATTTTCAGTAGTACAAATTTTTCATGTACAATTTACATTTGATTTATAAAATATTCACATTAACTAACACTTATTGCACTTTAAGATTCATAACATTTTGGTTGGTAACTTTTCTTTACAGAAATTAAATTAATTTTGCATCCACGAATGCTATGTACAGATATGGTTTGAAAACAAAAACAATTCAACTGGTATTCTCATAGATGCTGAAATTCTTTGGTGCGGTGGTTTGGTCACGAGTTTTTGTATTCGCTGACGAGATGTCTAGCGCTTGTCGGCGGTTCAGTGAACTACATTAGTGGCAGCTGATGCGATTACAGTGCAACGTCGTGCTGTAAAGAAAACGCTTGCAGCTTAATGCCTAGTGCTGCATCGTGACAGGCTATGAAATCTGTGACTTATAAAGTTTTACGTCAACCAATAATATTGGGGTTTCCCAAGTGTTACATCGTACAGTATGTAAACATTGTGTTTGTTTACTTCTGTGTTTGCTGTGACTATTATTAAAATTAGTTTTTGTTGGTAAATTTAATTTTTGTTCATGCTTCATGAAAAATGATGCCAAAAAATGAAGGGCAATCGACCTAAAAACCAAATTGGCGATCTTATTAGTAGTGGACACTGGGAGAAAACAAAACTGATATTGCTATTTGATTTGGTATAGCGAAATCTCAACGCACAGAAATAGAGAAAGATTCTTTGTCGCCCGAATGTAAACTTGTACGCCCTTATGAAGAACTGGAGAAGAAATTATTTGAAAATTTCTCAGTAGAATGCACGAAAAGCCACCCTTAAATTGGTCATTGAAAATTTTAAGGCTTCTGGTGGTTGGCTGCATAGGTTCACAGCAATGCATAATTTAAGCACTCTGAATGAAAGTATGTGGAAAAGCTGCTGCTGTAGCTGCTGCTGTAGCTGCTGCTGTTAATCTTGAGGTTCAGGACAAATGGCAGGAAAATCTTGTATTGTTAACAAATGTTTTCATGTACATAACTTTGATTGTTAACTGAGTGTGTTTAAAACATTTCAGTTTATATCAGCAGTGTGTTCTTGGGTGGTATTTTTTAATGTAGCCTGCATTTTATATAGTACCGTTTTCTTAAATTATAAACTATTAACTCTATGGTATTGTTTCTACATAGTACATACCTACTTACGTATGTTTATGCACATACAAAATTTTATATAGCCTACAGTATAACTGGCATTTCAAAAATGCATACCCTCCCTAATTTCCAGTGGTTTATTGATGAAACAAATTAAGATGCCTAAAATTTCTGATTTCAGTATAAAGAACTTCAATATAACAAACAAGTGGTAATTTGGGTTCCTTGGAGTTTGTTATAGTGAAGCTTTACTGTAGAATGGAAAAATATACCTATAAAACATGGAATTTGCATGGCCTCTGAATGCAGCATCCCATGGGAACACAGTCAAACCTCATTAATATGATCTTGTGTAATAAATAATTCCTGTTTATGCAGAGTGCTTCCTGTGAAATTAAATAGGCTTTGTAATATTAAACTGTTTGTTTAGTATGAAGTACTGTTGACATGTAATACAAAGTGGTTTTGATCCCACAAGGTATCAAATAAAAGTATTTTTGTACCATTAATATGAAATACACCAGTAGAAATAAAGTACTCGTAAATAATATCATAGCCAAAATATGAACTCAGTCCAACTACAGATAAATAGGTTTTTTATGTCAAACATTGTAAAAATAGTATACAAGGTAGTGGTCACATTTGTAACTATAATTGATTTGCATTCCATTTTGTTGTACCAAACTGATGCTTTTCATAAGAAGTTAATGCGTGCCCAGTTATTGACTGTGTGGCACTGTCGTCTAGATTTGATGCGCTAGACCAAGTGCACAGTTATAGGTAGCTGACGGAAGATGTTAAAAACCTGACTTATTCGGAAGGTCTTCGGTCGGTTGGTAACGTGGATTAACTGGCTGAAGTGAAACTGTTGTTACAGTTCTTGAGTTAAATTAAGTTGTACTTAAAGTTCCAGTCCGCTGATTCTTGACTCAGACGTTCGGATTGGCTAGACCGTACCTAGCTTCATTCTCGTAGACTAAACCCCCTCACTACCAGGTGATAGTAAGGACTGGTGCGGACGAGTGATGTAAAATGAATATATTGTACACGTGGAGAGTCGAGACTGCCCGTAATCTTAGTGAGGCGGCGCAGTCCTGTTCCGCCTGTTTTTCTGCGTAGGAGAGCCTAAGGTACTCAGCTGCTGGGCAGCTAGATGAGCAATAATTTGTTCCCTATGCCTTCGGCTGTGTCTTATCTTGTAAGTCATATGAGTTTGGTTCGCCGCTGAACAAGATACGGTGTGCACTTTGGACAAGAAACAATACCTTATGATGGTGTAGGTCCAGTAGCTGATTTGTGGCACAAGCTCGGGAAGTTTCCACTGATCCCCTATATCTGCGGGCGGATCAGAAACGTTTAGCACTGTGGGCCACCAATACTACTACTGGATGTGAGTTTCCAACGAAGGCCAGGTCGCAACACCCAGGCCAATACCGCCCCCAGTACGTCTGTGCTCTGGTAGGTGATACAACCTAGGTTAGCTGTCTCTTCTTGGTGGAAAGTATTTCTATTGGTTGTGGCTCCTCTATTCCTTCCTCCCAGCATCTGGGTGCTCAGGGGGTAATAGGAAGCAACAGGCGGCCGTCTAATGGGTGTGTTCCAAACTAGAGGTCCTCAGTCAAGCTAGTTTGGATTTACAAAAGTATCGGTTTCTGTCGGTAGTGCACAATGAAACTTATTCCTAGCGAGCGAAGTAGATGTTACTCTAGAAACAAAAGCATTAGGATAGAGAACAAGCTGTATTTATTGAGGACTATAAATATAGTGACTCGTGCTATCTCCTACCAACCAGAGTATTGAAGGAAAACTACAGTAGCCAGATGCAGGCGACCTGGTTCTAAGCAGGAGGGAAACTGAATATTTAACTAGTCAACTAAAGCTGACTAATGCAGGTGTCTATAGGAGACAAAAGAAGTTAAGTTAAAGTATCAAGGTGTACTCGTGTTCAATGGGTGATGAAGATGGTTGTCGTCACAGAGGGTAGTCACAATGGCTACAGAAGACTCGAGGTTTCGCTGGAAACCCCAGCACTAATGAGTGCTCTAGGTGAACTCGAGAGAAGAATTAAGATGACTCCTGAAGCCCCACTGCGCACGGATTTATAGTCTGAAGTCTAAGCTGCCGCAGCAGGGTGCGGGGAAGGGGCGTGACGTCCTTCTGACATGAAGGCTGGCATGGGAGGTGGGAACCCTTTCGTAAGCATTCCTTGGTTCATGCATCTTCGGCGGTGCTTGGCTGCGCCCAAAGAGGCTGCAAAGTTGTAGGCATTCAGCATGGTGAGAAAGGAGGGGTGGAGGGTAGCGGCATGTTCGGCCACCTGGTAGATTCTCTGCGGGCGAGAACGTCTGCGCAAAGTATTGTGTGTGCACAACTGTTACGGGAGTGATTAAGTAGACAACTTTTACGTAGGTTGAAGTAAGGGTATACTTTACATAAAGAGCGATGAGTCGTAATCATAGTTAATTAGTAGTATAAGCGGTACGCATCAAAGTAATACCTTATAAAGTTACCAGTAAATTGGGGGTGTCTTATTTTTAAAACTTTACAATATGGGCTTCATGAAATTATTGCACAATTAGTCTGACTTTAGACAGCCTAGGGAGAGGGGCATCATGTCAAAGAGTGAGGTATTTTTAATTCTGCGCCAGGTCAGTTGCACAGGTTGGGAGCAGACACTACTGCGTAGGTGTCTGTAATATATTGTCTTCACACTGGTCCCTACATAATGTCGGATGCCTACTTGGTACAAAGTCTGTGATGGCAAGGTGATACCTCTGGGTGTTGGACATATGATTTCGGCTAGGTTACCACCCTTTTGGGATACCTTGGTCCTGGCTGGAAGACTTCAGCTATGGCTGGAGCGGATGACTGCGCAAGCTAGCTTGGCTGTTGCCTGCTGGTGACCGGGATGTCGGCCGGCCTGCTGCGGACACTTAGTTGGCTCATGCTGGTGCCTTGCTGATGTTCTCCAGGTTGAATGGGACTATTCCCAATGGGAGAGTACCCCTGGCGGAGTAGTTAAATGGTGGGGAGAGCAGCTCTGGAAATCCTAATTGGGAGGCTAAAGAGGTTGGTAGGGAGGGTAGTAGTGAGGCTCCACAAAATGCTAGGCGACTTGTGCTCTCTACTGGGGACTTGCAGCTGAGGGTTGGTATAGGTTGATTACTTGATGGGTGGCGAGGTGCAACGATAGCAGCTGTCCTCCAGGCATTCCTCCTGCTCCTTCATCAGTGAGCAAACGTCATGGACAGGGAAGGTGCTAATCTTTATCTTGTAGAATGCCGCAGGCATCAAACCTCTAGCTAAAGTGTACTCCAGAAGTACCTGTGTCAAGCCTTGTCAGACTTGCTCCCCCCCCCCCCCCTCCCGGAGAGTTTATACGCTCTGGAGGGAATGGGTTAGCTGACTTAGTTGGCCCAGATGCTTAATTGTGTCAATTTCTAGTGGTTGGGCCTCTATCGTAGTAGCGTATCAGATACCTTTACATAGCAGGTCTACAGTATGGGTGGCTGTCAAACATGTCCTTGTGTGCGACGTGCGTGCAGTCCTGGTTAGGGGCTGCCCGCAGTCCTTCTGTATGTTGGGAGCTTGTTGCAAATTCATAGTCCCTTGCTGCTCACTTTGAGGGTGACACTTACCAGGCTGGGGAAAAGGCACACGTTCGTTATAGAGCAGGGGTTCCCAAACATTAGTTTCACATCTCCCTTCTGCAAAAAAAAAAACAATAACTATGCCCCCCATGTCACAACTTCATTATTATAAAGGTAAAACAAAAACAATTTAAGTCCAAAAGGTTTTATTAAATCATTAAATTTTAATGCATATTGAACACAAATGGTGGTGAACAAATCAATCTAGGAGACGGATGAGCTTTAATATTTTTAACAAGATTCCCAATTCTTGGTTGAATAGAAGTAATTGCAAAAGGTTAATCATTGGCAATATCGAGTTCGCTTTTATACGTAGTTTTTATTGCTGAAAATGCCCTTTCACACAAATAGGTGCTTGAAAATACAGTTTCGTAGTTTTGTAGTAGCTCTAGGTACCTACACTAAAATCCTATTTACTAACTACAAGTGAACAGCTTGCCTGCCGCCCGCACTCCCCTTAGCATGTCATTACGCCTCCTTTGGGGGGCACGCCCCCACTTTGAAAATCAATGCTATAGAGTAAGGAAAGCCAGAAGTTAGCTAAATGTGTTAGTTAGCTAAATGTGTTTTATTCCCTTAAGAATAGAAACACGGTGACCCATACTACATCCTACCTTTACACACACTAGGAAACTTACTTTGTACAAGAGCAAGACAGGCGAAGGTGCCTGAGGGCTTGAGGAGCCTGGCTTGAGTGGATGAGAGCTTTCAACTAAGTACTTGCGAAAACAACTGGACCCTAATTGCGACGTGTAGTTCTAAAGGTACTCAGGGCACCATGTGTGGGGAACATGTTGGGTGTGGTAACTTGACTGCATCTGGGATAGCGACTACTCTTCGGCTGCTGTGGTAGTGGAGTCCTCAGCTGAAGAACTGGTAGAAGACTGGTAGGTCTTGGAGAGTTCTCATGAGGACTGTGGCTGTGCAGTAGAGCCTGAGCACAATGAGCTATGTGCACAACTGGTGTTGCTGCTGGGCGCACTATGTTATATTCTCCTTGGCTGGAGGGTTTCTGCATGCCTCATTCGCTTTCGGTAATCTACGGCCGCCACCCTCTTGGGTTCGGGCAGTGCGGTCCTGCTGCTGCCATCATCTTTTGGCAGGGTTGAAACAGGGAGGTTTTGGGTGTGATTGCAGGCAGCATCTGCCGCTCACTATTAAAGATGGTACTGCATGTGAACACCATTAATTTAGGTATACAACAGGATTGTCAGCGGTGAGAGTTAACAGCGAGAATCAGTTGTTTGCAGCATATATGTAAACAGTATACTGAATTTGACTTGGCAATTGGCATGATTTTGTACATATCATTTGGTTAAACAGAACCCGATTTTGTTGGAAATATTTAAAAATTAATCCTGTATATAAAGCCAATGCATGGACATTTAATTAATCACATTTTGGAAGAGACAAGGTAAAATAATTAACATTTTACTGACACGTGCCCAGTGGGAGTGGAAATTATTTATGGGGGCTAGTCACGTCAAACAGACTTCAGACATTTGAGGTTGAAGGTTACTCTGACTCTGGTCAGGTAACGTTTGAGAGAGGAAGTTGACATCTTGGTCACTTTTACAGTTTTAGTTTGTGATGCCAGAATCACAATTAAATGGGGTGCCTTAATGCTTCACTGGTGCACGGCCAGTGTACAGGACAGGTCTGATGGCCTGTTGGAGAGGCACAAGAATGTTGAGGTATGCTGTCATGGCCCTGTGAGTGGGCTGACCCTTATTCACAGTTTTACCCGGCCTCGGCTGTAGACTTTCCCTGGTGTGGTGAGGGCTGGTGGTTGCCTTGGATGCTTGCAAAATGTGAAATGTTCTTGCTGTATAGGCAAGCGTACACCTTCTGAGGTGTATGCTGCCTTTCTGAACTTTCTCTGCACGCCTCCCTTCCGAGAGTACGGCATAGGTGATGGGGACAAAATATGACCTCGCAGAAGGCAAGCCATTGACTCGCTTCCCTAGCATGTACTTCTGAGTAATCAGTTATATAGACAAGAGGTAATGTTTTGCTCCCTTCGTCCGTCCCCGTAAAGAGAGGTGGACAGAGCGGTAGGTTGGTTCCAGTTGCACAATAGGATACTCAGGTGTGGCATCCACAGGGGGTCAACCAATCAAAACTAGTTCCAGCACCCTTCCGGTCCCTTAAAGAGCAGTGGTGGAGTTTGGAATAACTTGATTGCTCAGTTCACCTGGTGGAGGAGTTTCTAGCGATGTAGGCTTGAAGCTTGGGGATTTCGGGGGTTTCAAAAGTGCAACCGAAGCCCCATTCTCCAGCCTCTTTTGGGGTATCTGCTCTTTACCTCCGTGATTACTTGACTGGCCCAGGTTAGCTCAGAATTAACACAATCTAAATGCCAGCTAGGTTGGGAGTCCTCCACATTGGGAAGTTGAATGAGGTCTAGAATCTCTTAACTTCTGCCTAGAGCAAGATGAAAAAGGGATAAATCCTAAAGGGAAAAGAAGTCTGTTTCGTGGAGGGCATAGGTTATTTACACTTAGAATCAATGGTTACAGTAACTTACTTCCTTTCTGGGAGGTGGCCGTTGTAAATGGTAGGTCGTGTTGGCTTCCTACTTGCGACATAGTCATCCACTACTTGGACTATGTGATATTTGGCCAGGCACTGTACCTGTGGTGCGGTAGGAAGCAGTGCACTCCGCGTAGCAGCTTGACTCGCTGGGCGGGTGACTGCTGGAACAGCAGCCTATCTCAGTTGCGGCATAGTAGGGCAGTGGTACTGGTTACGGGGTGTAAGAGGTATTATGGTTGGACGTGAGCTTTGTTAAAAGTGCCTTTTAGATCTTCTGCCATCTCAATTCAGTAACAATTACAACACAAGATGCGAGATAAATAAGTTTAGGGATGGACAGAGAAATTATGGACAAAGGGGGAAAAGGAAGGCATTGTCACACTGACTTAGGTATCACAGTAGTCGTGCAGCGATGACTTGAGTTGCTCCTTCATGTTACTGCACCTGGTGCAGCTGCAGTTCCAGTTGATAGATACAACTAAGGATGCCCAAACAGGTAGCACCCACGTGCAGGTTCGCCACTGCAAATTGTGTGAATGCAGTTTCCCAGCCGTCAGATGGCCCGACACCACTGCCAACTACAGTTGTCAATGTATGTGGCTGCATCCGCATGTCCGTTGCTGCACGCCGCCGGAATAGGTCTTGACAACCACGATTCATTTCATGTAGCCCCCATACACGCAACTGTCGGGTTCGAGTGTGGCTGCCAACTACTTAGCGCTGATAACACTGTTCTCCCATTCATCACTCAGCATTAAGATGGTTATCTGCGAGTGCACAGCTGATGCACGATCATCTGCAAACACAGCCACTAAACTGCCACGTTCAGTGTTCACACTCAAAATCAAGTCAGGATAGCCAAAATGTTTGTCAACATAATAAAAACAAAATAATTCAGTTTTATTAATTTTTTTAATGTTGCAGAAGGGTAATATTGCAGTTACCGTGCAATAAGACAGGGTCCTGAAGAGAACTGACTTTAACAGTTACCGATCTAGGGGCAATTCCAGGTGGTGGTAAAGAAAGAGTAGATGTCTTCGGGAGCCATTGAAGGTCCAGTCTTCCGATCCAAGAAGAGTGGTGGAATCTGAGGGCATATACCAACTAAGTGTGAACTGCCGGTGGCTTCCTCGAGCCCAATCGTGAGTGGTGGAGGAACAGAGACTGTCCTTTGCTGGAGGTATCAGCCCTTTAATACTAATCTCATCTTGGGCCTCCGGAGGTGAGGGGTGCAGGGGAGATAAACTCGGCCGCTGGAGTCCAGGATTTAAGAGTGCTGATCCGGTGCTATTACCCTAATACTGGTGGTGCACTCTCGTGGCATTTCGTGGAACCATCTGTACCCTTGGCGACGGGTGCGGTGTCTTGTTCGGGCAGTACAATCTCACTTCAGGGGATTTTGACCTGATGTTTGCTTGGAGAATCTGGGTGAACAGTAAAAGCTGGACTGACATGTCTATAATAACTTCCTACATTGCGCCGGTGTATCCTGTAGCCAAGTGTCAGCTGTTTCAGTACTGTTTGGAAATGACTTTCCCGAAGGGTTGAACATTGCATCCAAGAAGGGGTGAAGTTGAGTGTGCATTCTAGATGCATAAAAGCCTCTTGTGTCAACTCTAAAAATTAACCTAAATTTTGTATCTTAAAGTGAAATATTTTTACATGTTTACTTTAGGTATTAAGGTAGGAATTGGAAGTCTTATGTTAAAGTGAAAGATAAGTTAATGTGATGTAATGGAATTTTACTGTACCGTATTGTAATGACAGTAGGTAAATCAAGTGTGCAATTGTATTTTTTCACAGCTCCCTCGCTTCAAACACAACCTCGTCCATCGCCTGTCAAAGTCTGTGCGCAAGTCTGAGGGCAAGCGGGATGAAGATGGCCACCGCCGGTGGCGTGGGAAGCATGGTAATGAGAGACACTGCTCTCCTGATGACCACTGCCACGGGAAGCATGGACATGACAGACGGTGTTCACCTGAGGAGCACAGGCCAAGGGAATCTGCAGAGCAGAGTGGCAATCAACGTAGTGGCTGCCCCATGCGGGACCAAGCCAGCCGTCCTAGCTTCATGGATTTTGTGTCATCGTATCTAGGCGAGAATATATCCAAAGATAACATGGAGTCGAAAGAGTACTTGAAGACAATAGGTCGCACTGTGGCTCAGTTCTTGGATCCTCTAGGTTGGTATTGTACGGTATTATAAGAACTGGAAAGATAGATTTATTTAGTGGGAAACATTTGTGAGAACATTCATATGCTGTATTAATATTTTAAAACTGTAACATTTCCATAGTGTTTTAAGCATTTCCATGTATGGCTATCGTGGTGTTAACTGCTTTATAACTTAACTCGTAAAGTAAGTCGGTATGAAAAGGATGTGCTCATTGGAAAATGCAAGATATAACTTTTGCCAAAAAATCTTGCCTTAAAAATTGTTTTTGCGATAATATGGAATAGGATAAATTGGTCACCATTTTCAGGAGCCGTCAAAAAATCATAAAAAATGGTTGAAAAATACAAAAATTGCAGGGAAAATGTATTAAATCCCAATTTAAAATTAAGTTTTGTTTGAGTCCACAGCAATAAAATACATCCGTTGTAGTGTTGCTACTCATAATTGGCATGTTCTTGAGATGAAAAACAAAATGGGAGTAACTCCCCCCCCCCCCCCCCCCCCCGAGGCTACAACCAGCAGTCTCTGCACGTAGCTTAGTTATCTCTGGACCTAGCTTAGTTATCTGGCCTGGCCATCGCTCACATAACAAGAGGGTGTGCGAGTAACTTTTCTGTTGGTGGCAAAAGGAGGGGAGAAAGGGGTGCGAGCTTATCTTCTGTACACCCCTCCATTTCTCAATCCCATGGGCAGCTCTCGACCATTTCCTTTCCCTGTCATGCAAGACCCCATCATCCCCCCCCCCCCCTCCCTGGCAGCCTATCACAGAAGACAAGACCCCTCCTCCCGGAATCTCACTCCTACAGGAAAAGGAAGAGGATAGTTTGGAAACTACCTACTGTGGTACTGGCAAACTACTACTATACAGTATCCCTGTTTGTGCTTTTTTTTCATCTAATGCCCCTCAGATGCACTCGCTGGCTGATGAAGAAAATTATTTGTAAGATCATGCTATAGTAGAAGGAATAATGAGGCAGAAAAAAAGCACAGATGGCAAGAATTCTTTATCTATGTATGGACTTGGGAGATAGTATCTCAGTTGCTTTTCCGTATCGCCCGCCAGCGGCTTGCTACCGACATGTATGTAGGTAAGGCGACCGCTTACAGCAGAATACTTCACTCCCTGATGCACATACATAAAGCGGCAGGCCGTTTGTGAAGTTCATTTTGTTACACAAGAATTGAATTACTGCAGCATATATAAATCATTTGAATTTTACATACACTTTGGGGAAATTTTACTTTGAATTACTTATTTGCGGAATTTCGAATTAACCAAAAAGAAAAAAACTTATCTTACATCAAATCAACCAAATCTACGAATCCCTAAGATCCAGTGTAAGGAAATGGACGTCAAGGCAATCAGTTGCACCCGAAGACCTGCTGTGTAATAGACAAACCTAGTTAGTCCTTACGTCTCGTATAGGCGGAGAATGCACTGGAAACCCACAAGCAACGGTATGCCCCTGTGGGCTTGTATTCCAGTCACTCAGGCCTGGTCCCCTGAAGAATACAGTGCACCTCACGACCGAGTGAGTAATTACTGCGCAATTGAATTTGCTAAAATTATGAAGTATTACACCACACTGAAATTGATAGTAAAAAAAAGTTATAGAAATGCAAATGACCAAGGGATCTAAAACTTAAGTACTGTAGTCGACACAGGAGAGTTTAATTTATACGTAATTTTTATTATGTCTTAAAGAAATATTTTGGAAAGTCCCAAGTGGGAGTCAAGGGAAGTTGACTGAGGTAAGGGTAGTGGATACAGTTGTTGAAATTGCTGTTGACGAGGTGAGCTGTCCCTGGGCGGTCAACTGTGAGGATGAGACTTGTCCAAGCTGATGTTGGATTGCTGGCAGCCTTCTGCAAGCTGTTGGCTGGAGGTAGAGTACTGCTGATTCCCAAGCAGTAGGAAGTTCGAGCCCTGCCTCGGGCTGTGGAGGAGAGAGTCTTCGTAGACTGGGGGTGAACTTGCTAACCTTGTCGGCCGGTGAGCCCGGTGTGTCTGCTGGACCACAGTGCTGGACTTCTATTTATATAAAAATTGCCCTGTGTCAGCGATTCTACGGTGGCGGGGGGGTAGCGTAGCCTTCCAACACGGCGGGTTTATCAGGTGCTGTAGCACTGCTCGTTTTCTTATCACCTCTGGTGGAGGCATAGATATTTTCTTGCGCCTTGGGCTGAGGCCGGCGAGCCATGATGTCGCAAGGTCACGGGGTGCTGCTATCTCTGAAGTGGTTTGGAACTTCTTCGGCGGTTAAAGTGGCATAGTAGAAATTCAAATAAATATTAATTCCTTCATTGGGGTGGTGCTTGCATGCTAATTTCTGGGCGGGCGTAGAATTCCATAATTAAACATGTTAATTACGGTTATTTAGTTGGCTGGCTAGTGCATGTAGTCTCCTTGTGCAACTAGTAAAAATTAATTTCAACCACTGAATTTGATTTTTCTCAAGCATAGGATGCTCTCAGATGGGGCGAAGTCATCCGTGGAGTGCGCCTCTCTGAAGCGCAGCATGTTGATGTGCATCAAGTAATATAAAAGTGACTTTAACATTAAAAGAAATGCCAAACGCAATAGTTTGGCCATTATGTGCCTAGCCCTTGCTTTAATGGTACATAAAAATTTTGGTGTTTGTACAAGAAATTTTACCACTCTGTAAGAGACACACACACAATTTTTGGTAACACTGGTCACAGGCGGTACTGTATTGTTGCTGCATAGTGTTAACTTAGTTTTGTAATATTCATGAGAATGTTTGGTTTCTGTTACTGCCATATTTACAATCTCTTGTGAAATGTTTGTATTTCAAACTTATATGGTGATGCGTGATGTCTTTCTACATATTATCATGTTGACTTCTTAGTGCAGACAAACTTGGAGCCCCTTCAGTGGAATTTGATTTGCCACTACCAACAATGAAATGTCAGGAATTCTTATCCACTAAAGACAAAGGACAGACGCTTCAAGCCAGATAATATTATTCACTGGCAGAACCACTAAAACCATGCATAGAGATAGGCAGAGTGCAGCAGCTCACTGCTAGATGCCACTAGTACAATAGGATGTCACGAGTTTTGATCCAGTGGCCGCCACTGACATCATTTGCCGAGGATCTATGACACGCTCATCGCAGCTGCTACTGCCTCTCCAGGAAAAGGCTCTATGCCAGGCGAGCAAGGGGCACGCCGCCGAGGAGTATAAATAGAAGGCCACACCAAGGCTCCTGACCAGTCTTCAAGCAATTATCTGTCTTGTTTCTTCACTGCACCTCTGGTGCCACGGGAACTATCAGCTCTCCTAACTTGGTCTTAATCGCGTCCTAGTGGTGCCGAAGACACATCCGCTCCTCACGTCACTCGCCCTTGGGTGCTGTTGATCCTTCACTTAGCCTTGCGTCACAGCAAACACTGAGACACGCACCGGTCCCTTCTGGACAGCAGTTATAGCTTAGTTTAAAAGTCAGTTGTTTTCATAGTCACTTACTGCCTACCCTGTTAGCCTTGAAACAGGTCGCCTTCACCTGTGTCATGAAGTGTGTTAAACGTACATAAGCTCATGTGGATAATGAGGTAGTACATTCTCCATCACTGTTGGCATGCAAGTCCAACTGGTACCCTTTGTCCACTAAGCATGGCCACTATCATTGGATGCGTGTCCTGGCTGTCTGTAACCTTCCGGGGAGGCTGAAACTAAGAAGGGGAGGTTAAGCCTCACCGACTTGCGGGCGGTTTGAAATTGGCTTGGGGTTTCGTGACAGTGCCTTACTGGGCTGGGTGCAACCCCAGGCCCCAGGTAGACTTGTAGGTAGAAGTAGTCTTCCTCTCCTTAACATCCTTCATACCTCTTGGTGAACGGCATCAGGTGTTAAAACCTTATCCCGGAAAATAAGAGCAGGTTACATGCGTTCACTATCTAAGCGTGTTCTGCCATCTAGGCACACTGGATCAGCACAGAGTATAACTTTATTCCTCAACCGGCAACACAGCGTGGTGGTTGAAGAGTGGGTTCCCTCGGAGGCGCTCTAATAGCTTTGACGGGGGAGCACCTCAAGCGGACAGGTTCTACCCAGTCAACCAAACACTCCCTTCGGCAACAAAAACAGTGCGATGGACTGGTGCAAGTTGGTCTAACAACTCGTCCTCTTAAGTAGGGGTATGACCAGTGGTTGTGGCTCAACCACTCGATACACCTGGTGCACTGAATGGTGTGGGTTCTTGATGTAAGAGTTCCCTCCTTTGAAGGAGCTCGTAGTCGTACACTGAGTGCAAACTGGTGTGGCAAAATCCAGTCTCCTGCTGCGGTACGTGGGTGTTTACTACGGTGTTCTGGAAGTATGCAGGGAAAATGAGAAATAGGATACAATCAGAATGTGTTTATTCCGCGAGGAATAGTACATGTTAACATGGCTTATCTCCTGTATACCCAGAGTTCCCCGGAAGTAGTAAACTACGCTGTCCAGGTGAAGGGGACCTGGTTCTTAACTAGCTGGGGGCAATATAGACTAGGTAGCTAATGACAATTTGCCCTCTCTGTGTCACGTGTCCTATGGGACAAGGTGCCCATATCATGGACGTGTGGGGAGCTGTTGCCAGAGGCAAGCAGCTAGGGTGGCAGCTAGGGTGGCAGACTATCAACTGATGATTCCAGCCTCTGCACGGGATTATACCTATTCTACTTCGGCTGTGGGCTCTCCGGCCCAGTGGTGTGGCGTGCTATGCACATGCATCTTGGGTGGAGGTGAGGGCGGCCATTATTGGCATGCGACATCTCTTGGTGTGCCCTTGAACTTCCTCGGGTTGTAGCAAAGAGTTTCACTGACAATCAATTGTTGGCATCTTCAGGATGGGATGCCGGGCTATGCGTGCCTTACTGGCCTTTGGTTTTTTTTTAACGTATAATTCTGACAAGTCTGTAATTATCCCCGTTCCAGGGAAAATCCTGTATGCGCTCTGGTAGCAATTATATGCTTCCAAACCCTGTTCATTGTTGCTTTTAAATTAAGCAAAGTTGTTTATTCTCAATAATAAAAGATTTAAACATCTTTTAAAACTCTAACGCTAGTGGATGTGTGGATGATTGTGCGCAGTTTCAAATGTCTCTATGAAGTGCAAGATTTATCACACAAAAATTACTTTGGCGTGACAAGTGTGCTCTTGTAAGGTTATCCTTTCATCCGTATTGTTAAATATTTTGAACATTTTTCACTGAAATAAGTTCTTATTAAAAGAATCGATGACAAATTCCATTTAGTTTGTGTGAAATCATTACAAAAACAATATATTTATGTTCTAATTATAATGTTTACCGTAGAAGTGGGGCTCTAATTATAGCTATAGTCTATTATCATTAGAGTACAAATTTACAGTGCAACATCATTTTGTGCAGTTTTCATACACTAATTTCATGGGCACACTATGGTCAAATGCTGCAGCACGCATGGAAATTTAAATGTCCACCATAAAATACAGTAAACTCTATAGATTCCAAGACCTTTCATGATTCCCAAGAAAAGTGTCTTTGTTGGACAGACCGTTTCAGTTAAATTGTTTTTCATGGTTCCCCAAGAAAGGGTTGTTACTCAGAGGGTTGCTATTCCAGGGGTCTTAGAATCGATAGTTGATTGTATAATGAAACACAGCGACAGCAACATTTCCATGGGACTATCGTTCATGTAAAATTTTACAAATTAGAGTAAGAGAAAAGTGGTAATTGAGAAAAACGTGTTTGTCTCTCTTTCGCTTCTCTGCCCCTGTTTCCATGAATGCATTTCTGCCTGGCTACAAAATAATAGACAACAGACAAGTACACAGGGGGGTAAAAAGGTAAAAAGGTGGTAGGTTATTGAAGGTAGAGAAAGATGAAGCACTTTCCTGCCGATTCATTTCATGTTTACGATGGAAGGAAAAATTAATTTAACATTCTTTTGACCTCTACTCAGCATTTCATCTTCAAAAATTGCGTTACAGTGAGCAAGTACACTCAAAGGCACTCATTTTAAATCACTGTGTTAACCTTCTATTTAGTACACAACATACCACAAAGATGCATTCAGTAATTATTGCTGAATGTGTTCTTATAGCCCACACTTGTTAATGGAGCAGTTATGCTCTATTGACAAAGTAGCATATTTTCATTCATAACAGTTTCACTTGATTGGCACATGAAGTAATTGGGTCCGTTAATTCTACATAGGGCAGAAAGATACTATATGGGCAGAAAAGTATGTAGATCTTAAAGGAAACCCCCAAGTAAAAATACTTAAAACTGCTGTAGGTCACATCTGTTCATGAAGAAGCTTTGTGTCAGGCTCTCCCAAGACTTGACTTGCATTCCCAGGAAACAGAATTTCTCACAAATTAGCTTTATAACAGTAGGATTATATAATGTGTGATGTAAGCCAATCAATTAATCTACAAATGACATTTTGTACTTTTCTTCTTTCCCTTAAGGAACCATGTAGTGTAGTGGTAAAAGTACCGTTTTTTTTTAAAAACGATTTTTACTATATTTTTCTTTTATAAAATATATTTAAAAGGGCATATGTAAAATATGTTTGCTGTATAATCTTGTTCTTTACCTTTCCTAGGAAAATAGTTTTAGCACCTAAAAATTTTATATACCTAGAAAAGTGTGTATGCATGTGTGTTCATGCATGCATACACACTTTTACACACACAATTTTACTAGCCCTAAAGCAGGGCTGTTAAAAGTACTCTATTAACTACAAACAGCCTATGAGCCTGTTAATATTTTGAGGATGGTGTGTGCTTGGTATAAAAACTGTTTCTTTTCTAGATTTTCAGTTGGACAATTTTTAAATAGTTTTGTCTTATAATTTATTTATTTTGGTATTACTAGTTTTATACTTTTGAGCTTTTTGAATGTTATGTTTGGTGAGGCAGGTATTGCTGTGAATGTTATGGTTTGCGAGACAGGTATTGCTGTGAATGTTGAAGTACGAACAGATGACGATGCCCAGAGCACAAAGCAGGCAGAAGCCGAGAAGTCTGGCCAGAAAGCAAGTGCCGAAAACAAGCAGAAGGTGCATTTCGCAGATAGTGGCAACAGCAGTAATAATGCTGCTAATCCTACACCTCCAGCATCTGAAGTGGTTTGCGAGAATGTGGAGATGATAGAAGAGACGAGCCAGCCATTATCGTCACAGGCACCAAGAGCAGACGGTAGTGATCCTGAGTTGGAACACTGGACTGTTGTTAACGATGCTGGCAGCTCTGCACCTGCAGAAGGTACGATGCATGCTCATTTCTCTTCCCTACAGGCTGAATTATTTTCACATGTAGTCTTGATGGAGAGCTTGTTTTAAGCATTTAAAGGGATTTGGAAATTTTTATGTTGCAAGCAGGAAACCTTGAGGGGTAACGAAACATAATCTGCCACTTAGAGGTCTGCGAGTACTCTAAATTAGAGCTCGAGCCAAATACCTGCATGTGGCTCGACTGGCTAGAAATATTTTTCAGGCTCGAAAAATTTCAGCTTCTATTATCAATGTTAGTTCATTTACTGTTAACGAAAGAAAACATGTTATTTATTACTGTGATACACCCTGTGTCGTGGCGGTAGGTGGTACCCGGCCTATACCTTGATACGCCGTACCGGCACTAAGTCTCTCACCTTATTACAGAGGTGCCTCACTGGAGGTGCACCTATCATTGGGGTGGATAGTTAAGAGTGCTGATTTCCTTCCGGGTGGTTATAAGGGGGCTCTTTGCGGTGTATAGGGGTCTAATGAGTGTTCCCTTGCCTGGCGGGGTTGGTCCCACGTTGGGGTCCTTATGGCGATGCCGTCTAGTGGAAGGATTGTGTTTGAAGGGAGGGGAATCAAATCCCAGGGCGAGCTTGATTAAAAACGACTCCCTCCCAGGGAGTGCGACCTTGCTCACCATGAAGGTTGCCAAAATACGGGATGCCAGCTGTCCAGAAAAATGAAATATTGTGAGTGGTGTTGGATATGATGATGGAATGGGAATGATTCTGAGTTTCCTAGGATAATTCCTTATCGGGGTCTCATTATCTTTTGGGATGTCCACTTTCTTGCTCGCCAGCTAGTGTTAAATTTCTTGTTCAGTTTTATTTTCACTTGTACAAGAAAGATGCACGTGTTGACTAACTAGGCTTAGGATTACTTTGTCCGAACTCGACTTTGTGCTCTGCCACAAAGCTACCAGACCAGTCATTTACACTGGACGTGCACCAGTGCCACGTAGGGACTGAAATAAGAACCAATAAACACCGCCAGAAGGATGCGCCTGATCTAGCGCCCCACAAAACCAAACCAACTTGACGTAATTCTTGCCAGTCAGCCAAGGCCCAGCACGTCAATACTTTGCAGTGTACAGTATAAATTTTTAAATATTTTATTGATTTCATATTTGTTCACGTGCATATCGGAATTCATCCCAAAATGAACTTATCTTCATCTGAAGGCTGTGGCTACAACGAATGGCCGGCCATGTTGGTTGCGTGAGACATGACTTTCGCATGTTTGCGTGTGCATTTTTGTGGGTTTTATTTGCAAAGCCACCACTGAAAAACCCTACATGTGGTATTATTGTGTGTATGACCCATCGAGCAAGCAACACAGTCGAGCCATAGCCCAAGAGATTAATAACCTCGTAACGGTTGAGCAAATGGATGCTACTTTTGTTTTCGTCCAACATAAACATGATGCACTGCTGGTATAATGTTTTCTGTATTTTCTATTTTTAACAAGATATGCTTATATGTTAGTTTATTGGATTCATTACAAGCTTTAGTGCGCTACTTTCGTATGAAGTTAAAATCTGGAAAACTTAACAAGACTGAGTAAATTTCAGCTCCACACTTGTGCTAAAAAACTAAATTGGTTGTAAATGATGTCAATTTCACAGTTATATAGAGGACGAATGATAGATTTCTTTTCAGGTACTTGACATCTGGGAACAGTTTTATATCCCTTCACTACCTATTTCTACTGGGGGAAACGACTATTGCAGTCACGTTAAGGACACGTGAAAAAATATAGTTTCTTGCAACCTCTGTACATGCCAGAATTAAATAAAAGGGACTGGATAGCCTCTGCGGTTCGGTTTTACAGATACTTAAATCCCCAATACCGTAGGGGCATTCATTAGGAAACATATACGTGTAATCAAGCCTGGATAAAATGGTTCCGAGTTTATGAAATATAAACATTACTTTTCAATTGTGCTCTTGGCAATAGTTGTCGCAAACTATTCTTTCTTGTCTATTGATGTTGGATCATGTGGTAAAACTGGACTCAAATATCTTTTAAACATTCTGCTTTAGGTAAGAGACTTGAAAGTAATCAATTAAAGTTGCCTGCAAAGTGGCGTATTCCTAGAGACCTGAAAAGATATGCGTTATTTTTTCAAATTTTTTTTTTTTTTGGAGAAAAAAGTTATTTTTTGTCAAAAATAGTTATTTTCATGATACAAAAATGTAGGTTTCTGCATGAGAATTGCTCCAATTTTTAATGGGCTCTTTATAAAGACATGCATAATTCATTAGCTACTAGGTATCCTTTAACCACAATTATTATACCCCAAAGGAATTGAAATAAAACATCTGAATCTTGTAATTTGAAATACTTGGGGCAAGTAATGTTGTAGGCAAATTTTATTTAAAACCAAGAAAAAATTATTTGTGAAGGAAAATAATTAAAGCAGACTTTCAGAAGTGCAGCACTTATTTTCAGTTGCATACACACAGGAACTTGTTAATTTGGGAGGAACTGTGTGGATCTTATTTCGGCATGTAAACAACTATGGTGAAAGGGGAAAATGTGGTTCTTAAAGTGCAGTGCCAGTGTTGAACATGTTGTCCGTGTTCCAGAAGAGCCAGAGGTACAGATACTGCCTACACCTTCTGCACCTGCTAACACCGAGGCCTCTCCCCAGACCCTCTCAACTGCCACCCCCAATGTAGCAGCAATGGCGGCACAAGCTCACCGCCAGGCCTTTGCCACAGCGATTGAGGCTCACCGGCAGGCGGCTGCTGCTGCCGCAGCAGAGGCCCGCCACCAAGCAAGGACTTCATTAAACTATGCAGGAGCTGCAGGTGCATTCACCGTTCCCCAAGGCATGCATTATCCAACGCTGTCATCTGCTGCAGTGCCGCAGCCACACCAGCTGGTTCCCACCACCCAGACAGACTCTGTCAGCGCACCTGCTCACCCTGGTATGTGTCCAGCTGTATACTTTGTCATCCATATCTCATTTTTTTTTTTTTTTTTATTGTTGTACAGTGAAACCATGTTATAACAGCTGACAATGTCAATGTATAAAATTGCTTTTGAAAATTATCTTCATAACAAAATTTATGATGCATGATTTTGAGCAGTGTTATTGTAAATTTTGATGCGTGAAGACGTCCTGCAGCTGCAGGAGGTAAGTCACCACGAAGGTGTTTTAGTGGGTGTTAAGACATAGCCCCTGGGGGCGAGGCTTGGACTCTAATAGTCCTTGCATGGCACTGGAGTGCATTCAGTATATATTACGGGACTGATAGCTTTGTGGCAGGACATGAAATAGGGTACAGGGAGTACCACTTTGCACTGTTGGCGGGTTTGCTTTGGCAGAAATGCCTGGGCGATGCATAACCTGTGGAGGCTGCCTGATCTGCGGCAATTCTGACTTGCACGAGTTAGAACTGGATAGGCTGGTGGGCAGGTGCTCATTAGGGTTAATAATTGCTGGGGTCAACTGTACAATTTCAATTCCCCAAAATCATGAAATGGCGATTCCTAGGGACTTATCCTGACCACTTAGATATGCTGCAAACCAGGGGGTCTCTCCTCGCCGAGTCAGACAGGTGATTTGAAGAGGTCTGTGGGTATCTCCGGCGTGGTAGGTCTCTCCGGGTAACGGATCGCTTGGGCCCTCTCTCTGTGGAAGGTACGAGAGTGCAATGAGGAAAGGATTAAGTTTGACGCACGTCTTTTCCAAGATGCATGAAGCCCTTCTCTGCTGTTATTTATCGCCTTCCACTCATCAGTATAAATGAACCTGGGGCAGTTGCAACGGAGTTTTAACTTGCCACCACCCCCAGCAAGGCACTAGAGGTTGATTTATTTACTTAAGTGCGGATGCTCCATGCTGTAATTATTATTCACCATCCAAGCTACCGAAGCCAGCAGTCAAGATTCATTAAGTACTGCAGCGTGCCACCAGATGCCACTACCAGCACCTAGGCATGAACCTGGATCCCATGCTGGCCTGGCGTGACTCTTACAGAGGATCTATGGCAGCGCACTTTGCACCTGCCACCCCCCTCGCCAGAACAAGCTCTATGCCAAATGAGGAAGGGGTAAATCGCCGGAGAAGTGTAAATAGCGGGCCGCACCAAGGCTCGTGACCAGTCTTAAAGCATTTGTCAGTCTCCTACCTCTGTCTCTCATTGCACCCTAGTGGTGCCAAAGTGTGTGTGTGTGTGTGTGTGTGTCTCTCTCTCTCTCTCTCTCTCTCCCTCCCTCCCTCCCTCCCTCCTAACCCCCCCCCCCCCCCCAATTCTGGAAGAGCCTTTACAACCCAGCTACCTTTGATACACATCGGTCCCTTCTGGACAACCCTAGAGTTAGGGACAGTTTGATCAGATAGCACTACCTTCGAATATCACTTCCGTATCTTAGTACCCATTCCCCGTAGACATCAGACCTAAACAGGGGACGCAGGAGATTGGGGTTTTATTCTTCCCATAAGGACACCTTGGACACCACACATTCACTGCACTAGTGTGGTGAATGCTAGAGCCCTGGACTAAGACACCGCTCCACGAGAATTGGACTGTCAGTCTGGGATCGGCCCTTCTCAACGCACACTAGTGGTGCTGAGAGGGGTACTGCTTTGGGTCTGGGGGGACCGGCGCATCCGGGACACTTGCTGCACCAGTTTTGGTGAAAATATCTCCGTGATTTCTTAAGTTTTGAAGATATTTTGGTAAATTTTTCACATGGTTTCAAAGACTTTTATCAAAAATTTTTGAGGTTTTTAAAATGTAATACAATATTTCAAACAATAAAGTATGTGCACTTTATCTACCACAAAATATGTTGTACGTCAGTTCTGATTATAAAAATGTTTTAAGATTTTGTTAAGTTGCTTGTACATGAATGACAGTTTTGTTAAGATAAAGTTATATACATATAAAACCATTTCATACAAGTACATGAACAAATCATAAAACAGTGAAAATGGGACGATGTTGGAATATGTGTGATTTAAATGTATAAAATTGCTCAGTCGCAAACCTGAGGGTGTTATATTAAGGTTTTTTTTTTTTCCAGACCCAAAAATTGCACGAGCTGTAACCATGATGCTGAACATGGGATTCAGCAACGATGGTGGATGGCTGACACAGCTGTTGGCAAGCAAGAATGGAGATATCTCTCAAGCTTTGGATGTGCTGCAACCTGTGAAGAGAGCTTAATCACCTCTGTATTGCATACCATCAATTCCTTTTTATTTTGTTTCAAGTATTGTTCATCAGACACAATGTGGAACATAACATATATTATTATTATTATTTTATACTTTCTTCGTACAGATTTTAATTCTTTGGCATTTTTTGGGAAACATTATTTAACATAGTGTTTAGTTTTAGGTAAACAGAGATACATATTCCTGTGTTTATTGTGTTGAAATTCAATGGGCAAACATTATATGCAAAGCATGTCTGCAATTTAAAAGATGTTATATTGTAATGGTTGGAGAAGTTATCTTCGTTAATCTTTATATTTTTGGCCTTTATTTTGTATTATCTTTTGTAACGTGCTTGAAATAAGAAGGTTTAATGAGGGATATTCCCAGAATGTAACTTGGGACTAGAATGTGTTTATGTAACTCAGTATTCATTTAACATTGTAATAGTTTTAAATGTGCAGCCACTCAAATACTGTTATTTTTTTTCCTGGGATCAATATTTCAAGTGAAGGTTTTTTGAAGGTGACTGATGCAGAAAACAAGTTGTGCGGCTGCTTTTATACTTTGTTATGGAGTTATTAATGTTTTATATTTGTGAACAGTTGAGTTTCCTTTTCAAACAGTTTGTATAGATACTGTAGAATAAATGGAAATAATGGGAACTGATAGTTAAGACTGTTATAAAAAAATTACCGTATTTCCACACTTACAAGCCGCACTTTTTTTTGCCAAAATTTTGGTTTTGAAATGGATGCGGCCTGCATTGAAGGATAAATATGTACTAAAAAAATAAAAGAAACATTTTTTTTTGTCTTACTATGAATTTCTGACAAATAAGTGCTAAATAAATCATAATAGGTATATTGTTTAATGCATATTCCTTTGAGCCACGATTTTATGGTAAATCGTGATAAAGCAAAATATCACTGATATATAATGTAAAATGTGAAATAATATGAACTACAGACACATGCTCTGTATCTGAATTCTTCTACTGTTATATGCGTGAAATTACTTCGGTACTAACAATACATTAAGCATTTTTCCTTGCGCAACAAGATGTAAATACACATTACAAAGATTACACATGCTTTTTGAAGTAAGCTACAGTTGTTTGACAACAAACTGCCTCCAAGCGCTAGTGCGCTTGGTGCGAAGTGAAAACTCGCAACTAAAATATGTGCAGTAATCTACGACTGCATGTTTATGTTTGTTTATATTAACAGTTGTGCACAAAATGAAAGTGCAATATGTAAATAAATTCACTACTTTCGTAAAATATCTAGTCTCTTACATTACAGAAGATGCTACGGCAAATTTCAAACATTGACTAACTTTTATTTTAAAGCATTTTGTAATACAAATTGGCAAAAAAAATTATACTGTGAGATAAAAAATTTTCCCCCAAATTTGGTATTCTGGATTAAGGATGCTGCGTGTAATAGAGGGCGGCTTATAATCGTGGAAATACGGCAATCTAGTTTGTCGTAATATTGTGTAGCTAGTATGGTAATACTTTCCAGTTACTAGTACACTAGTATACCAGTATACCATAGTTAAAAAAAGTTTACTTATTTGCAGGAGTTACAATAAAATGTGATGTCCTCTATCCTTTCAAACCAGTTTCTGGCCCTCAGCCTTTTATTTTATAGCATTTTACTGCCCCAATTGTTAGTGTATTTTGAATAACTGTAGCAGCTGCAAAAGTTTGTGATAAATTCTGTACACTTGCATGTATATTATCTGCAATAAAAAATATGAAAGTTCCTTTTAAGTTAGGGTTTATTGTGTATGTACAGTAAAACCCCTCAATTCAGCCACCTCGAGGAACCGTGAAAAGTTTGGTTCGAAAATTTCAGGCACATCTTAAAATAGATACCTCTCCTCTGTCAGTGCCAAGCCAATGCTCACCCCCCTTCCCCTTAAGCATTGGAATGTTTTCCATGCGCAGCAGCCATCTGTTTTGTCATTATCTTGCTTGTTTGTGGATACTGTACACACTCTCTCTGTCGTATTACGAATTGGATTTGTGCACAGTTTTCAGATTTCTGTTGGCTTTTATTACGGTTTGTTGATGACCTACACATTTATTTTGGATTTTGATTTGGGGAGGGTGAAGCAGAAGTACCTGCTCAAGTTTCCACGACGCGAGACATACTCAAGGCCGGGGATGTCTATGCCGCAGTGTTAAGGCGGCATTGTGCGAACGAAGAAATGTGGTCGCACTTTACGCATCTGCGAGAGTTTGTGGAGCAAACTCTAATCAAAAAGAAGCAGACCGTAATAAGACTTCTTCAAGAAGTAGGGAGCAAGTATATTTTTTATTTTATTGTATTGTATTGTAATGTAATGTAAAAAATACTCTGTTTTGTCATGGGATTCTAGTGAATTTGGCTATGTATAATTCGTATCACATTTATTCAAAAATTCTGTGCTGATAAACTGTTTCATACAATTAATTGTTCTCTATTGTGTTGAAAAACGTACGCGAGAAAATAACTCTGCCTTTGTGTATTTACAAGTGGTGTGCCCTTGCCTAGTACAATGCAAGATAATAACTGTGCTTCTGTGGGTTTACAGCTGTTATCTATCACGTTGTTGGATATTTATCTGGCGGGTTGTCATAGTGCCTAAAACTGTTTATGCTGGTGGTTTTATATGTACTGAACTCGTGAAATATTCTGAACTTATTTATGGAATGTATAATTTAAGTTTATCAGCATTTCATAGTCCATACAGTATTATTTGTGATGAAACATTTCATGATACTGTACTGTAAAGTGATTACGTTTGAAAGTTGTTGTATTTTATTATTGTTACGGTTTGCGTATTGTTTCACATACCCCAAGCCAATACAAACGTTGCCACGCAAGTTCGTTTAATGTCAAGTGTTTGCTGTCTTTAACCAGTAATAAAGACGCAAAATGCAACACGTAATCACCGTACAGGAAGGTTTTTAATCTTTGCAGTATACTTCCACATAGGGCTAAATGGACGTGTAGCCAAATGTTAGGTCATCCACGAGAAAATAAAATGCATTAATATGGTAGTAGACGTGTGTGTTCTGTTGTCAGGCGGAAGCAAAGTTGACTCATTACCACAAGTGCCATCCGAGCGTAATTGATTGCTCACTTAGACTGGAAGGGATAGCCAGCTAACTGCCCTCCTCCCCTCCCAACTCCACCATCCGGCCAGACCAAAGCGAGAGCACAGTGCGTGCACACGTATTGTGCAAAGCCACCTAAACGTTTTGATCGCTACATGCCTAACAGCAATGTATGACCTGCAAGACCTGCTTAATATATCTTTGTAAAAATTTTATATTTTAATAATACATGGTCTAATTCACACTTTCAATGGCCATTTTATACTGTGTTTAAGCCTTCTTTTTTATGACATGGGGTGGTCCAGCTATTAAAATATACATATTTATATTTAATTTAAAGTGGTTTTTTATGCTCTTGAGACAATTGAACATTAACTTCATGCAAAAAATGACAAGTTTGAGGGCATAGGGGTGGGTCAAAATCTGTCCAAAATGTACATTCAAAGCATTTTTTTTTTTTTTCAAAGAGTGATATGAATCTGGGAAGAATAAGATTCATGCAGAATTAATGAGTTGTTAGTATGTGTTAAAAAAAAAAAATTGTTGCTGTTTCTGACTTTGAACCTACTTTAGTCACACTTATGACATAAATCCACAATTTTTGGAGATTGTTTGGTACAGTTAAGCCTAAAATTGGGTAAGGAATAGAACAGAAGTGCATAAATTGCAGTGTCAAAGTAATACGGCCACAACTCTGTGAAATGGGGTTAAGACAATCATTTTCAAATGTAGCAAAGCCATATTGCTGTTTGCAATAATAAAAGCTTGATGCGTGATGCTTTCCCGGGCGTTGGGCATGCGCGCTGTACTTATGTGTGCCTATGTGAGCTCCAGTGCTCACATAGGCAAGTCATACCCTAAGCAGGACAATAAATAATGTGCCTAGGTAAAATTGAACTGGTCTCCTCCAAAGCTGTAACGTGGTCGCCTACTCCCCAATGCAAAATTTTGCTGTTTGATGAACTGTTGTCACCTTTCCTGCAGACAAGCAAGTTTCATGTGTTGCTGCAGGATGGCAGCACTTGGTCAACAAGATCAGTCTCCAGCACCTCGTGCCAAGGCAATAGATATCTCCTGCGCTGAAGGCTGTTGACATAAGAAAAGAGTGGCACGGCCACCAAGCCAGCGTAATAAACTAATCCTTTGGAAAGAAGCTAGCCACCTCTGCACCCCTTTGGGAGACTACAAGCCTGTAGATTTTGTATACAAGGTGCCAAACCCTGACTCAGGGCAGTTGCTGTGTCCTCCAGCTTGAATATGGTTGGTAATAATAAACTCTGCCTTCTTTACCGCACTCTCTGCCCAGTGTCTGGTGTTGAATGTCATAGAAGTAGAACAACACTCAATAGCTCCTCAGTAGCGGCAAGCAGTTGCAAATTATCCTGACTAGAGTGTAAGCCAACAGTGACTGATGGTGCGCTCCCGGACTCCAATCAGTGCGAGTAACTAGTACCAGAACCTTGAGCGGCGGGGTCATAAGACCGCCACTGCCGGGAGTATTCCACAAAGGTATGGCCTCCAGACCTAGGCAAATACCCCTGCCAGCACCTCTCGGCGTTCCGGTCAGAGATCCAACCTGAGGTGGCTGTCCCGCCTCTGTGGGCTGTGTACTTGTACTTTGTAGTTGAGGTTCTACCATTCTGGATACTGGAGTAAGCAGAATGGGCGGCAATTGAAAGATTGGGGGGGGGGGGGGTTGTGTGCGTCCCTCCCTCCCTCCCTCCCTCCCTCCCTCCCTCCCTCTACTGAAGGGGGGTCAGTCATCCCAGAGTTTGCAACCCTTGCTTGCCCCTTCTGAAGTCTCAATTCGGTGAAAGAAAGGTTTTAACTCTAGGACCCAAGTACCCTCGGATAAGGTATCGGAACTAGTGTTAAGTGTGGTAATAAATACTGGGAACTCTTATTAGAACCACACAGTGTATATGGAAATAATGCTACTTACAATAATGGGTAGAGGTGACCCACTCCTAAAACTTCTTAGATACTACGCAACTAAACCTTTCGGGTTGGCTAGAAGGCACACTAATTTATGGGGGGCCACTACCAGCGGTGATTGTCGACCGAGGAGGATTGGCATCGGAAGTGTTGAATATGGTTGTGATCTGCTAGTAGACAAAAGCTTCTGATCACTAGAAGTTCTTGGAGAGGACTGTTTCCCGATTTGCCAGACACATTTTGGTTTTCTGCGAATTGTTGTCTCCTTTAGATTGCATAATTGCATAGCCATATTTGTTTCTCATCATAACAGCACTGGCAACACAATCTCACGTTCGTGACACATGACCTGTTAAAAAATATAATGGCAGTCTCTTGAATACTGCCAAGCATCCCGATGCATGTCTGCATCGTTCACTTGGGAACGGGTCGTGACCCGGTATCTAGAGAACCAATCCAGTGTCTGTGGTGCCTGTAGAGGAAGCTTTTCAGCTAGGGCAGCAATAATTACAGTGCAACTTTTAGCCCAAGGGCAACTGTTTGTGAAACTTGCCCTTACAGGATTGCTACACAATCTTAGGGTTAATGCATATCACGTGCATATTTTGTGAGTTGTAAAATAACCGAGCTAGGGCAATTAAAGTGATTTCCGTAATTTTCCAAGTACAAGTATATGACTGATCAAGCCAATTAGTGATATGGGAATTAATTAGCATTTGATTATTAACTTTTCTCACAGTTTGCCCCAAAATCTCAATTGTAAAGAGACCATGTGCTCTGAAAGGCATCACACACTAATGCTTTATGTTCAATTAGGCTCTAAAAGTAGAAACTCTGAACTTGACGCATGCTGCTTATACCAGTTAGTGGCACGTCCCCCCCCCCCCCCCCCCTAACTGAGTGCCTACAAGCCATTGGTGGCCTAGGGCCATGCACGAGCGTGACCGAGGATACACAAAGGCCGAAAGATGACCAGAGGGTGCTACCCCTACTCCGGCCTCCCTCGCAGCTGCCACAACACGCGCTGCCTCGCTATATAAGGCTGTGCGTGGGGGTCCTAGCGAGTTGTTCCTGCAGTCTCTGCCAAGCACCTGGGTGCTGGAGTCTAGACTACTAAGAGACCTTCAACACCCCTTACAGAGGCTGTCACCAATGACCTAACAGTCTTCAGTAGCCACAAGAGGCTGCCACCATTGATGTTGCCGTTAGAGCTCTGCAGCCCCTATACCGGATGCTCCAGCGATGCCAATAGCTACCAGAAGCTTTCTGGAGCATTATACATACCACACGTAATTCTTCACGTGTCACTGTGCTTAATAAGTATTTAATACACTGCTTTGTTTCGCTTACCCTCAAGTTTCATTCATAGGGTAATCTGTTGCCAATTACTGGGAGTACCTCCCAACTTAGTATCGCCGATAGGAACTGGGAAATTATTCTTATTCGGCAATTAGCTACAACTGGAGACTCCCCCTCAAGTGGTTCCAGGTTGAAAAACGCACACATTAGACGGCCAGCTATTCTATTCCTACCAAGTATACAGTTACTGGAGGAATAGAATAGGAGTCGCAATTACTAGCAACACTTCTCAATCAGGGAGAGACAGTATATCAGAGTTGTATCCATACTGGAGCACTTGGGTGCTACAGCCTGGCCTTGGTTGGGAAACTCGCACCCAGTAATAGTCTTGGCAACCCACATGGCTCCAATGTTTCTGATCAGCCTGCAACAGTGGGGATCTTCTGAAGCACTGGAGCTTGCGTTGGCAATATTAAGTTAGGGCTAAGTCTGTGGCCCTCCTTTTTATTTATTAATATTAAGTCTGTGGCCCTCCTTTTTAGTTTCTCCGTAGTTTCACCCGCTCTATGCCATTCACGGTGAGGCACGGCACCAGGAGAGAGGAGCAAAGAGTTGTGTGCGTTGCTGTCAGACAACTGGCTGGTCTAACCCCACTTACAGTTAGCAGAAGAGAGAAACGAGATTGTGTCGCCTTGCTTCGGTCACTGGCACCACCTATGACGACTGCCATTAACCCAGCTACTTTCCTGTCAGCACCGCTACGTACACATCCGATCTGTCGTACAGTGGTAAGAGGGTTACTGAACAAGACTGAGAACCGGCTAGGCATTACTATTAGAAACTTCTGTAGCAGGGCATCACAGGACTGGAAGTACGAGTTCTGCGCAATCACGTCTTGCCCTTGCTACTGCCAGAGCTGAAGATGAGCAATGAAATCAGTTATATCCCACTGTCACCCACAAACCGACAAGGCACCAACCGCTAGTACCTCCCGCCCATCATCGACTACGACTAGCTCCGAAACGAGTCGCAAGCCTGACCCATCCAAGGGAATAGTAAACCGTAAAATCGAAAACATTATACCGACTTGTAAGTCCATGTGCCCGACTGCTGTATCCAGTCGTAAGTAAGCCTAAGCTAAACCTGCAGGCACAACCGACCTAAGTGCAACTAAAGCCACGCGTCAGTATGTTTTACTTCTTTATGTAATGAGGTCAGTAAACTGATCCCTTGCAGAGTGGCGCGAGCTCTCCGCGAGGACGCTGCTCGTCTGCGCTATCTCCGGCAGTCTGATTCCACCACACGTAGATGGTGCACATGCATCACGGAGGACTTCTCCCACACTTAACTTCAGTAGCATAATGTAGTTTACCAGAACCTTTGTAACTTACTCTAGGAGGCATACTTCAATTAAGGTAAATGATAATATTAAGGCATGCTGGGGAGCATGAATACCCTGGTTATATATTACATTTTCATGTGAATTTTGTACTCTCTCTCCCTCTCCCTCTCCCCCTCCCTCTCTCTCTCTCTCCTCTCTCTCTCTCTCTCTCTCTCTCTCTCTCTCTCTCTCCCCCCTCTCTCCCTCCCTCCCCCTCCCTCCCTCCCTCCCTCCCTCCCTCCTAATGAATACCTACTTAATGTTATATCTGCAGAGGACCTGAGTGAGCCCTGTTAAAACAGACTGCCAATTCTCTAGAATTATAGGTACATGTGCAGTTTAATCAGCAGCAGAGTAGTGAATGACATTTCAGGCAGAGTTTTATATCCAGTAATGGTTTGGAACTTAACCTCAAACAAGTTATTATAACTATATACCACAAGGGTTGTGGTTGTTAAGAAGCATGTGAAACAATTAATGGTAAACACTTGCTGGTAACTACAAGAACTTTTAACAGCAGTTGCTTGTCTATACTTTTGTAATTACTTATTGACAAGTATGTATTGATGAATGGTACTTATATAAATTACTACAACTCCTCCACACATACTTCAACAACCAAAGGAAACAATGCCGAGACATCTAGTAGGATAGGATGTGTTCCTGGGAAGGGACATTGGAGATACTTGGTTTCCTGCCCTGTACTAAGGAGTCTTAAAACTGGAGGAAGGGTCAAACCAAGCACAGAGTTTTACAAAAGGGTATTCCTATTCAGAGTGGCCACATGGCACGTTAGCCTGCCCGACTCGCCTGGCAGACAGTGTCTCGCCACACCGCCAGAGATGGCAGGGTGCCTGAGGCCATATATCGAGCATAGGAGGGTACAGTAGAACCTCTCTGTTATGACTCCTCGTGGTTCCCGAGAATGGGGTCGTAATAAAAAATTTTGGGCCAATTTTGACCCACTCCTAACCCCTATGTCCTAACTTGCCATTTTTTGCATGAAGATAATTTTCAATTGTCTCTGGTGCATTAAAAAACCACTTTCTAAATTAAATATACACACACGTGTATATTTTAATAGCTGGACATCTCCTGATTAATTTGATACCCAAGAAAGGCATATTGGACCACCCCTTGTCTTAAAATAGAACGCCTAAACATAGTATGACATGGCCATTTAAAGTGTGCAAAAAGATTAGATTATGTATTATTAAAATATAACTAAACACTGTTGGAGATGCCTTTTGTTAGAAGTAAAAAAAACAGAGCATTAATTATTGATAATATATATGAAGATACATTGGATCACCTGTGCGCTGGGTCGCATCTGTCGATTGGTCCTAGATCCTTGGGATGGGGCAGCTGTCGGTCAGTCACTACAAGTTGGCGGGCAGGCCACGGCCCGCTACAAGATTATTCTGGTGGGCGGGGACCAGCCGGTCCCTGCCAGTGCTGTCGTTACAGGGCCAGTTCGCATCGTAACAGTGGCCCGATGTTGATAAAACATGCTGATAGATGCGATTCACGTCAATGTGTTGAATTTATACTAAATGTAGGTGGCGTGTTGGCCTCTGCACTGGCACGAAGAGGCCCGGCAATGTTTACGGGAATATAAATATTTAGTGCGGTGTACTTGAAATATTAGCTATCCCGAATTTTTCATTGAAAACTTCCGACGTGACCTATACATGCACATGGCCTTGCTCGCCAAAATATGGTAACATAAGAACACGTTTTATTTGCACACACTTAACTACTTTTATTCATTTTACACATAAAATTGACTTAACAAGGAAAAAAAAAACAATTGCGCAGCATAAAAAAAATTAGCATATTACGTAGGCATGGGTGCACATAAACTTAAGCACTTAAAAAAAAAAAAGGCATTCAAATTTAATTGAAGTTGTACATACACTGATTAAGAAACTAGTCTGTGTAATGTGCCACTGTTTTTTTTACAGTACAAGAGGAGGGATAATGTAAGCGAAAAAACAGGGAGTTACGCAGGGGCGGCGGCATGAGACTAGGACAAAGAATTCTTACTGACCCGACTTGCAAACCCCCCCCCCCCCCTTTTTTTTTTTCCCCGTGACTCCTCGGACAATACACCAGTGTCCCCTTCTGGCATTAAGTAATTTATTGCTTCACGCTACATGGGACAGCCAATGTCAAAGTCTATGATGGTAAAGGCCATTCACAGTAAAGTGAGCACTTGTGAAAGCCCTCTCTTGTGGAATAATAGTCAATAAGTATGCTTTACTTTATCCTTAGACATTAACTTCCAAGTGTGGTGGAATATACACAGTGTGTTTATTACTTACATGGCAACATTTATTTAAAAAGATATTTAAAGGATAAAAAATGGCTGAAAGGAAAAAGTAACCAGACCGTCAAATGCGCTCACTTTACCGTGAACAGTGTATAGCTTGAGAAATGCTTGACCACTAACATCAGTAAGGGCTAGTTTTCCATAGACTAAAAACTGTGGATAATAGAAACTAGTACTGCTGTTGGAGAAAAGGTCTACAAAACAAATCTGCGCAGAACTGAAACCACGGTTCACGATACCGTGGTTGGCGAGGGATTACTGTATCTATTTTTAGACGTGTCTCAAATTTTCGGCTCTTTCGACCTAAACTTTACACTGTTCCTCGGGATTGGGTTGTAATAGAGGGGTTTTACTGTAGTTCTCCCACCCGCTCGATACAGGGAGACGTCACAAGGGGCATGTCACGCCTCCCACACCGACCCGGCATGCACCTGCCCACAAGCCACAAATAAGACAGTGTGCGGTCGAGGTCGGGAGTTATTGTCTCCAGTAGCTAGCCTCAACACTTTGTGTGCTGAGGTGCTCTACTGATCTTGGCTTTCACGGTCCTCTCCAAGAGCTTCCAGTTCTTCACCAACCACCTGTGGCCGCCGCCACCGCCACCACCACCACCAGCACCACCACCTTCCAGAAGCTTCAAAACCTTCTGGTAAATCGTTACCACCAGAAGCCATCGTGTGCAGAAGGCTAGTACTTAACACTTCCATTGTCAATCCTCCTGGGTCAACAGCCACCACTACTTGCTGGTAGTGGTCCTCCTTAAAGTTAGGGCCTCTTCTAGGTAACCCCCATAGGCTTAGTTGCGTAAAGCTATGGTTTATTTTCCATTTGCATCTTAAGTAGTCTTAGGAGCAGGTCACCTTCACCCGTTAATTACGTAGCTAATATTTCTGCCACACAAACCTGCTTAGTTTTACAAATGAGTCGCCTAGTATTTATTGTTTCAATAAATACTAATTCTTTAACATATCCGAGCGTTCTTTGTCATACGAGTAGAACCTATCTGTCACGAAGTATAGACCTAAAGGGGCAAGCAAGGGACCGGTTTGTTTTACTACTAGTGTAGAGAAGAATGTCAGACCCTCTTCAGGGGCCTGCCGACCACCACACAAACCTCGTATTTCAACGGTCACCCATTCTATTCACCCCAGTGTATAGAACGGTAGAGCCTCTACCACTAGGTACACACCCCACCGAGGCAGGATAGTCACCTCAAGTTGTATCGCTGACCGGAGCGCCTATCTAAGGTGCTGGCAGGGGTATTTGCTTGGGATTGGAGGCCTTACCTTTGTGGACCACACCTGGCAGTGGCAGGAAGATGGTCTACGACCCACACCTCCAGGTGCTTGTACTGTTTGGAGCCAGGGAACGCACCATCAGCAATTGTCGACTTGCACACCTAGTCAGGATTTCTTCCATTGCTTGCAGTTTACAAGGGATATCAAGTGCGTTGTACTTCTATGCCATTCCAAGTCGGACATGGTGCTCTAAGAGCGGAGAAGACTACAGAGTTCAGTACAGCTAAGCAGGCATGTGTTGCTAACCTCATCACTCTGGGAATTGAGACCCCGCGGGTGCAGGCCCAAGCCGCTCGACACGCGGGGAGACCGGCGTCTCTCATTGGGAGTTTTGATTTTTACTCCGCCCCGACTAGGAAAGGCAATGAGGATCATCTGGTAATCCGGGCCCTGATCACGGGGAGCGACATACGGCTCGGGCGTGCCAATCTGCACTGTGGCAGCTGAGAAGGAATGCAGCGGAATCACACCTGGCAGAATATATATATAATTTATTGCTCAATACAAAAATTGTTAACAAAAACAAACTGTGTGCAACACATTTTCTAATTCAAGTACAACTATATAAACTGCATTAATATTTGTATAAGTTTACCACCAATATTGTACCATATAACTTTTCATAACACAATATCCAACAAGAACTGTATAATATTACTATACATATGCCTAGACATACAGTCATCATACACATATGTTCCTACAATTTACCTCTCAAATTTGCAAACATCATATGCAAAAGCAAACTGTTAAATTGAGGCATGGCTATAGCAAGTACGCTTCACTAATGTGATGAATTAAAATTTCCTATAACCTGTATTTTGTTATGTTAATAATACTTTTAAGTAAGGAATATTCTTAGTCAGCATGGTTTATAGCTGGTCATAATTATTCATACGCCGGTGAACCAACAATAAAATAGGGCATGAAACAACCTTGCACAGCATGAATTGTATGACAATTGTTCACTATGCATGCTGTGGTGTGGACAGAGTATCTGGCATGTTGTTTGTGCACTACAAACAGCCGAACTGGTTCCAGAATTAAGAGAAACTATAACAAAAGAAAGAAAATTCATCCCACTATACTAAAAGAAAAAAAATTACATTCCTGAATTGCAGCTTAGTTGGAAGAATTTGTCCAACTAGGAGTATTTTCAAATAACATAAAGATAACAAGGACTTTGTAAACAAGGAGATACCTGGTTGTCCTCATAACCTTACTACAACCTTACAGAAGAGGATAATACATATTTAGACTCGCGACACAAAATCCTTGAGTAATCTCCTCTAAAATATCAGTGCACATTCGTACACTTCAGGAAACAGGTTTCGTCAAGGGCTATCCGTACAGTTTTCAACTGAGCAGAATATAGAGCCAGGGTATCTAGAAAGAAGCCATATGTTGGTAAAGCAAATCAAAAGAAGAGAGTAACATTTGCTCAGGATGATATTAATAAATGCCCTGACTTCTGGTACAAAGTACTTTCACAGATGAAAGTAAGTTCAACATATTCCACAATGATGATAGAATGTTAAGTGTGGAGAAGGCCCAAAACCGAGATAGAACTTCAGAACCTCCAAGCTACTGTGAAACATGGTGACGGTAGTTGTGTTATGGTGGAAGAGTAGGTCAGCTTCTTGGGGGGAACAGACTAGAATTTATTGAGGAAACTACTGACAGGTTTGAATATTTGGACATACTAAAGGAAATTTGCAAAAGAACATTGATATGCTGACTTTGGAAATTATCTTTAAGCTGGATACACAATACCCTGATGAACACAATATGACAGCCTCAACATGACAAAAAAAAAGCAGCCAACAAAATACAAGGTCACTGTGACGTCAGCCCATCAGAACCCTGACAGGCCAACATTGCATAAAATAATATTATTGTCGTGCGAGCTGTGCTCCAGGTAAAACAACGGCTGTTGTGTTTTTACTTTTTACACTCCCCCAGGGAAAAAAATGGAAAATTTCTGCTAAAAGCAGCTAATTTATAAAGTGCATAATTATAGCGAACTCTACGATATTCACACTGTTGGTTGATTTGCACATAAAGATTTGACATTGTATACAGCATGTATAGGAAACATGTGTACAAACTCGGGCACGTGATTGATGACCAGAAAAGAGGAAGATTGATATACAACACCCATGGTCCATATCAAATAAGAAGGGCTGTAGCAGCCCATAAAGGTGGTGGGCGACAAGGGCATTAAGTGCATTAGGAGAACACTAATTTATATACAGAGCAAATAAACCAAGATCTTGGATACACGGCAGGTATGGTCTGTCTTGCACAACACAAAAACAACCCCCCCCCCCCCCCCAACACCTATCATGTAAATAATAGGGGTTGGCACCCTTTGATTGTATGCAACACATACATAGTGAGGTAAAATTGATCGTGAATATCATGTGATAAAGTCAGACAACGTTAGTAGCAAATAAGTGCTCCTTGTTGCAACTCTCTTAGGACCCACCGTTTCCGGTCAAATAACAAATGAATGGTACAGTGGTAGCAATAGCATGGCCTAGTGAGCAGGCAACCCTTCTCGCAACCGGAGGAATTCTGCAGGGAGTTCCCGCCGAATGCGGGGATTGCAGCCTGGAGCAGTATGTGTTGCCTACTCACGAGGCCATGGTCTTGCTAACACTGTACCCTTTGTTCGCACTTTACGCAGTAATGGTGGGTCCTTGGGAGTTGCAACTAGGGAGCATTTTATGCTACTTACAATAGCCTACGTCATCCAAACGTACTGCACCAGGCTTACACACATGTTGTTGGTTGGTATGATGCACAATGGTACACGCCACAGCTGGTCCCCCCCCCCCCCCCCTGAGCAGTGTAGTTTTCCGCCCCATCTACCCGAGTGGCCCATTATTCACAGCATACCACTGCTATGAGTCACTAGATACTGTAGCCGTGAACATGAATGAGTACACAAATTCGGAAATGACTGACATGGCCTTGGTGTATGGTGAATTGAGAGGCAATGGCAAGGCAGCTGCGCGTGTGTACTGACAAAGATACCCTGCATGACATCAGCAAACCACCAGACAATTGCACATCTTAAACAGCGGCTACGAGAAACAGGTATGTTTCAGCATCGATGTGGACCTGGTCGACCGAGAACCGCCTGCACTCCGCAGTTTGAAGAGGCTGTCTTAGAGATTGTAGCAGACAACGCTTTGACGAGCAGCCACGTGGTCGCGCGGAGAATGGATGCATTACGTGGCACATTATGGTGTGTCCTCCATGAACAACTGCTGTGACCATACCATGTGCGTAGGGTACAAGCAATGGGGACAGCGGCCCTCGGCTAGACATTTGTTGATGATTCATGCAGCACTGTGCAATTGATCGTGATTTCCCAGCTCTTGTAATGTTTACAGTTGAAGCCGCGTTCACACAGAAGGCTTTTGCAACAGTGGAAATGTCCACATGTGGGGTGGTGCCAACCCATACACAACTCTAACAAGAGGCTACCAGTACTGCCTTACCATTATCATTTGGGCCAGAATAGTGGGGGAGAATATTATTGGCCTATTCTTGCTGCCGAATCGTGTGCCTGGGTTTCAATATTACGATTTTCTGCAGTTCTGTTTACCATAGTTACTGGATGATGTTCAACTCGCTATCAGAGAATGTATGTGGCTGTAACACGATGGTGCACCGCCCCATTTCACCAGGATTATGTGTGACCACCTGAACACAGCACATCCTGCTCACTCGATGGGACAGGGTAGGCCTCGTGCTTGGCCACCATGCTCCCCGGACCTTACGCCATTAGACTTCTGGCTGTAGTGATTTCTTAAGGTGTACGAGGCACCCATGGCATTTGAAGAGGATCTGTTAGCGAGGGTCATGGCTGCCTGCGATCACATGCGAGACACACCACGAGTGTTTCAACGCGTCCGCCAGTCTCTAATGCTCTGGATGAACTACTGCATTGACATGGGCGGGGCACATTTAGAACATTTGTTGTAAACTTTGTTGTGATACGCCACTGGCATAATCCAGAATGATTGCTGTCTATGTTCTGTTGTGCAGATAGTGCCTTCTGTACCGATGACGCATTCCTACTTCACAGAATTTACATGTGGTTTACACACATTAGTACAGAGTCACACTACTGGGCCCATTACACCCCTATCACTACTCGCAACACCGACTGCATTGTAGTACATGATACATCATCACTGAACTCACCACACGTGTGTTTCTCATGACTACAGCCACAGTTAGCCAGTGCAACCAACATGCTGTTGTCTTCGTTTCGACCCTGTGCTGCACAATCTGCCACCTACACAGCTATGTTACTCTTTGATGTAGCACATATCCTAAGATTCTGTTGTATGCATGTTGGTTCCTGGCCATACTTAATCGGCGGGCAGTTAACCTGCTTGCCTCCCACCAAGGCGAACTCGGTTCAATTCCCGGCCGGGTCACCCCCGGATGTTCACGTGGGCATGGTGCTGGACGATGCCGCTGGTCAGCAGGATTTCTCTGGGTTCTCCCGTTTACCCTGCCAATTCAGTCCAGCACAAATCCATACTTACCTGAACCACCTCATCTGCCCTCAAGACCTCACTGTTACGTGCCACACCTCTCTCTTCACGCATTCAGCAGGGACTCCCTGCTGAATTCCTCCAGGTGCAAGTAGGGTTGCCTACTCACTAGGCCATGCTATTGCTACCACTGTACCCTTCGTTTGCAATTTCACCGGAAACTGTGGGTCCTAGAGAGTTGCAACAAGGAAAGCTTATTTGCTACTTACGTCGTCCTGCTTTATCCCATGGTATTCACAATCAATTTATCATCACTGTGTACATGTTGCATGCAATCAAAGGGTGCCAACCCCTAATATTTACATGATGGGGGTGTGTAAGACGGACCATACCTACTCTGTATCCAAACTCTTGGTTTACTTGCTCCATATACCAATTTGTGTTCTTCTAACGCAAGAACTTTGCCTAATATCCCATGTAATGTCCTTGTTGCACCATCTTAAGGGGCTGCTACAGCCCCTATTATTTGAGATGGACCATGAGTGTCCTATATCAATCTTCCTCTTTTCGGGTCACGAATCACATGCCCGAGTTTGTAATCATGTTTCCTATACATGCTGTATAACATTAGTACACAAATTAAAAATTGTTGTGAACTTTAATGAATGGTATTTATAAATTCAAATACATCAAAATTCATACTTTGTATTGACACATGCCCGAATAGACTGACTTGGCACGTTGGTTGAGGATTTTTCCGCTAAAACCCAAAAGCGGAGTAGTTTGGTTTAGATAGTAGGCGTGAGACAAGCGGTGTTGGTAAGCACTTACTTACTCAAACTTCTTGGGCGTTGTGGTCGGGGTAGGTTTCATCTAGATGCGGCATGTTCGGTCTACGCCGGATTGGAAATTCCACAGGTGTGCTTCATTTGTCCAGAAGTTGAGATTGTCCCAGCCGAGTTTCACTTCCATACCGGCCAGAAATACTTTTACCACAAGGTGACACGTAGGATGTAAGTGGATATAAGGTGGGAAGTCAATTACCAGAACCGGAACAGGCGCGACTGCCTGACGTCTAAGTTCAGTGGCGTGGTTCCGTTCCACCTACCTCTCCTGCGTAGGACGTGGTAGTGTGATCCACGGTTTGAGAGCAGTGTGAGTCCGGTATTGTTCCCTACATTTTCAACCACTCCTCTTCTCGTGAGGCATAGGGTAAACAGTTCGACAGCCTATGTGATGTACTAAGACAGGAAGGTTTGACATTGTAACCCAATAATGCCAGCACGAGCTTTATAAGTCCCCACTGATCCCCCCTCCCCCCAGTATGCGGGCTGATCAGGGACGTGGAGCCATGGGGACCGCCAAGCCTCTACTGGTTGTGTGTTTGCACCAGGTCGAATGGCAAAACTTAGGCTATGGTCATCATGCACTGAATTAGTGCGAATGGTGAAAAATAACCTGAGTCTGTCACCCCTCCCGGTGTGAAGGTGTTTCTAGTGGTTGTGACATCGCTGTTTCTCTCCCATGAGCACTGACTTAGAGCTAATGTGTGACACAGAAGAAACAGGTAGCCATCTAATATGTATGTCTTCTGGTGTGCAGACATCTGAAAGGGTTTCACAGTCAGGCTAAGTCGGTTTAAACAAATCTTCCGGATCCTGTCGGTAGTGCATGGCGTATTCTGTCTCCAACAGTTAATTCAAACAAATACTCTGAAAATAAAAAACAGAAAGGTAGAGAAGAATGATTGTTTATTGAATATTCAATAAACACGCGACCCGTGCTACCTCCTACCAAACCGTGGAGGGATGAAGGTAAACTGTGGTTCTAGATGTAGGCAACCTGGTTCTAAGTGAAAAAAGGGAAAAATAGCTGGTTCTAGATGAATATTAATTAGTTAAAGTTAAACTACTAAGTAAAATGTGTCTAGAGGACACAAAGTGAAGTTGAATACGTATGTTTGTGTTCGTTGGTCGTTGAGATATAGTAAGTAGCCACTGGAGGTCGTACTTGAAGTTTGCAAGATCTCCTCAGGTTCCATCACTGAGTAAGTGCTGGATGTTGCGAGAGAGGATGCTTAAGAATGGCTGCCCGTGCCCGGCATTGTCCGGACTTATATAGTGGAAGCTTGTATGCTGTCGGTGCGGGCTACGTGGAGGGCGTGATGTCCTTCTGCCCTGGTTGGCATGGGAAGACTCTGGTCAGCGTTTCTGCTTCATGCCTCGTCGGTAGCGCTCGGCCTTGCCCGAGGTCTGAGCAGCTTGTAGGCTCTCAGCATTGAGAAGGGGGGGACGGCATGACTGCTGGGTTGCGTATCCTCCAGGTGAAGAGAATTAGCTCATACGTTCCTGTTGGCTGTAGGGTAGGCAATGTGTGACATCTGTAGTAGTGTAAATAGGTACTCATGGTGATGAATCGTAATCGTATTTGATTAGTTGTATAAGCGGAATGCGTCATTTTTGCACTCCCTCTCCCCCCTGGTCCGTTGCGATGAAGGCTCATCATAGAATAGGTGGTGGAGAAAGGCGTAGGCCCCCCTCTCTGGAAGGTCTAGAAGGACTGGGTAGGCATTGGTAGATGTGATGGGGCAGATATAACAAAAAAATTTTTTTTGCACACAGGTAGGCAGGACCCTTAAGCTTGGGTGGCTTGACCGCTATACCGGCACAGGTTCTGTGTGCTCTGGTCTCCCAGTCGGCGAAGCAAAACTTGTGACATTGAGTGGCGGTAACCGGCTGGTGACCTTGATTCTCGCTCTCTCTCTTTCGGGCGGGCGTCCTTCTCTGCCCCCACCCTGGTGATGCGGCGAGCATGTGTATTCCCCCCGTGTTGCAAAGATTACGGGGTTAGGAAGCCAGGTGTGTCGGGCGCCCCACCGGCCTACATTTCATACGCGTACCATTGACAAAAAACCAGCATATTGCTGGTGGATATTACAAGGGAATCGTATGCAAAATCCTGAAAGAAAAGTTATATAAAACAATGGCACATCAAAACGAGGGGATTAAAAGTGATGAAATTTAAAAATTATGTACAAGCCTTACTTGCGGAAGGTGGGGAAACCTCACAACTATCCTGGAGAATACTGCAGTGATTTAAGAAAGAAAAGGGAAATTATTTCCAGGAAACCTTTGGTTCTGTCAGCAAGCGAAATAGTCACATGTGACATGGTGCTAGGTGGACAACGACAGGCCCTTCAACACCTGGGTTGACCGACTTAACGAATACAAAGCGAGTACACTACATGCATGACTATTGCGGCAAATTATGCGCACATTAGTCGCTTAATACAACATACATAAACACTCAATAAAATAAAGTTAATCATATTTTGCACCAGGTTTGGGGAGCTTGTATGCTCAGAGCCTTTTATAATGATTAGGTGCACATGATATAGCAAACAAAAGCACACAAAATATATGAATACCAAGCATAATATAAAAATACCCTCTTACAAAATGGCATTCTTCTTGTAGGCGATCTTCACATATACACTTTACAAACGTATTTGAGATATTTAATTGTGTACCTACACATCAAATCAGATTTAACGCTGAAAAGCATTAAAATAAATTAACCTAACTATCCCTTGTGGGAGTCCATCTTGTATCGTAGGTCTAACAGCTAGTATGTACACTGTGTATCTTAGTTGGAATGTTCAAGGTAAGTTCCTAAAGAATGTTCACGTCAGCACGTGCTGAAAATACATTCTTACAAAACGGGAATTGAGACAGGGCATCTGGCAGGTCGTTCTCTTTTCCTGGGCATTGTTGTACCTCGAAGTCAAACTCAGTAAGGCCGAGCTTGGCCTTCGAATTCCGAGACTCATGTAGCCATTGTAGGGCTTTAGAGTTGGTCCGTAGAATGAAGTGTTACCCCTTGAGATAATACCTATATTTCTTCATGACCCAGATAACGGCCAGTCACTCCTGCTCATTGATGTGGTAGCGTTGCTCTGTTTTGTTTAAGCAGGTAGATGCATACGCTATCACATGTGGATGTCCTTCATTTTGTTAGTACAGTACTGCACCCAGTCCGTCCTGACACGCGTCCGTTTGCAGTATTAAGGGTTCGTCTCCTTGGGGTCGATGGAGTTGGTGGATTTTCTTGAAGCTGTTCTTCAAATCGAAAAAACGCTTGTCGTTGTTCCAGACCCCATTGCCAATGTGAATCTTTCTCGAGGAGTGGATGTAGTGATGCCATATATGTTGCAATATTTGGAAGGAAGTCTCAGCCAATTACGCTGACCCAGGTACCGTCATAGATGTTGCTTATTTGAAAGTTCTTCCGCTTCTTCAATCGCTCGTATAGAGCTATGTTGCGGGAAGTTAGGTGATATGACGTGTCCCAGATAATCTATTGAGGACTTGCCGGAGAAGCTTTTAGACAGCTTGCAAGTCATTCCGTGTAATTCGAGTCTTTCCAACACTCGCAGATGGCCTAGATGCTCTTCCCAGCTATTGAATATATTATTACATCGTTGAGATAAGCGAAGCAGAACTCGCCGATGTAACCTGTTAATACTTCAGCAAACATTAATCGTTCAGATGTAGCTGGGGGATTTTTCAAGCCGAATAGCATGACTCTAAATTGAAGGGTTTCACCCTCTGGTGTTGTAAAGGCCGTATATTTGTGACTGTCTGGGTGGACTGCAATCTGCCAATATCCAGACCCCATGTTGAGAGTACTGAATATTTTGGCTTTGCCGATGTCTCGTAGTGTATGAAACAAGTCTATAGCTGGAGGAGCTATCGGGTCGGTAACTTCATTTAGCAACTTGTAATTTACACAAAATCGAAATTTCCCATCTTTCTTAGGCATGAGGACATGTTAGTTATATGGGAAATTCAATGACTCCATGATCCCCTGGTCCTTCATGTCATTGATATGCTCCATGATGAGGTAACGGCAGCGGGCTGACACTCAATATGGACGATTGTAGACTGGTATGTCAATTGTAGGCCATATTTCATGTTGTATAGAATGTGTCTGTTGTAAGCAGTCCTTGTCTGAATGCTCAGGCGTGCTTATCTAGTATAACTTTTAATTGGTAGAATTCTGGTTCGTCGAGTTTGTGGTTAATGCTCATTGGGTCGATGGGCATTGGCGGGATGTCGTCTGGGTTTTGATCCCAGTTCACAGTAATCCGGTGGGTTTCTCCCAGATCGGCTCTACGTTGTCCATGATCTGAATGCATTGATTGCGGATGAGCCACGGGCACCCTAGTATTACTGATTCGGACATGGTTGGTGACACAATAAATTCTGTTGGTGTACCAATACTTTGAATTTTTATGTTCAGAGTAATTCGGCCGGTTACATCCCGGGTGGAATATGGTTGCATCATTCTTACTATTTTGGCTTGCGGTCTTATTTTGGCGAGCTGGTTTGGTGTTAACAGATTACTTCCGGTGGCTGCTGAGTCAAGTAAAGCGAGTACCCAGTCGTTATTTACCACCACCTCTATGTGTGGGGCTATGTGGGAATTGGTACTTCCTCACTTCATCCCTGGAGAACGGGCCCTTGTAAACTGAGGGTGGTAGCCCGCTTCGTACCCTGGCATCGGCGTTTCCCGACTTAGTTCCGGGAGTTAGGTTTCCAGTTGGTCGTGTTGGGATATTTGACTGCGTTTTGTCAACTCAGTTTGGTGGAACGGCAGCCCCTTCTGGTTTCTGAGGGCAGTCCTTGTCCCTCTGGTTCTCTGGACAGAATCAGCATTTGTGTACAAATGCCATGCAAGGGGTTGAGGCTGGCACGCCTTTAAGGGACGCAGCCAGTTGTGCTCGTGCTCGATCAACTAATTCGTCAAAGGTGGTGGGTCTTGCCGTTAGGATTACTTCCCTGAGATTTGGCAGTAACATTCGACCGATGGAACGAACGGCAGTAGCTTCATCGACTCTGGGGAACACATTTCGAAACATTTGTTCCTATCGTCGTCAAATACCTGGGTCTGGCTGTAAAACTGCATCATAAGTCTAGCCAACACCTCCTCGCCAGTGAATTCAGCCGCTATCCAGTTACTGAACTGCTTCCAGTCCGTTAAGAATTCTCCGTATCTTTCCCACCATGTGGGGGTGAAGCCCTCCAAAAGAAGTTGGGTCCTATTGACCTATTGTTTCGGTGGCGGGTCTGTTGTTTTGAATTATTTTTCGCATTCCTGCGTGAATGCTACTGGATCTTCGTGTGGGAGACCTGCAAAGTCAGTTATCTGAGCATCATCCCTACCGGTTGCTGGAAGGCCAGGTGCCATTCCGGGTTGTATATATTGCCGGGATGGCTTAGATATGCAAGAGTGAGAGATGTGCTTTCTTCGGCATCTCTCGCACTGGTAGGCCATCCCGGGCATAGATACGCATTCGTCAGGTGGTGATAGGGTTCATTCACTGCACGTCATACCTCTGATGCGGTTTATGCCTCGGCCAGGACACGTAATTTCATTGCAGAAACTTGTAGATTGTTGACAGTAAGTGGTACAGTGGTACTCTAATCCGTCTGTGTACCAGGCCTCTTGATGCCAGCCTATGCAGGCATAATGAAAGAGTTTAGTGCAGTAGGTGCATTCTATTCTTAGTGTGCCATGGCCTGGACAGTCGGCATGGCTACACTGTACGTCGGATATATCATGCTCGTTGTTGAGGTTTTTGCCAGTAGCGGCATTGTCCTCGAAGTCTGACATGGTAACAGCTAAGGGTGCCACGGGGTGTTTTGGTTACTCCCGAACTCCACTTGACTGATTGTTTCCACCCTTTATTCTCAGGGTATGGTTGGTCTAGTTTGTGCAGTTTACTGCGCACAGCTATTCGCCTGACGCCCCATGTTGGGCACCAGAAAATCTCTCGACACATGCCTGATTAGACTGACTTGGCACGTTGGTCGAGGATTTTTTCTGCTAGACTAAAAGCAGGGTAGTTTGGTTTAGATAGTAGACGTGTGGGGAGGGGTGTTGGTTAGCACTTACTTACTCAAACTTCTTGGGCATTGTGGTCGGGGTAGGTTACATCTAGATGCGGTGAGTTCGGTCTATGCCAGATCGGAGATTCCACAGGTGTGCTTCATTTGTCCAGAAGTTGAGTTGTCCCTGCCGAGTTGCACTTCGGTACCGGTCAGAAACCCTTTTACCACAGGGTGACACGTAGGATGTATGCGTATATAAGGTGGGAAGTCAGTTACCAGAACCGGAGCAGGCGCGACTGCCTGACGTCTAAGTTCCATAGCGCGGTTCCGTTCTATCTGCTTCTCCTGCATAGGACGTGGTAGTGCGATCCACGGTTTGAGAGCAGAGTGAGCCAAGAATTGTTCCCTACGTTTTCTACCACTCCTCTTCTTGTGAGGAATAGGGTAAACAGTTTGACAGCCTATGTGATGTACTTCAACAGGAAGGTTTGACAATGTAACCCAATAGTGACTTGCCGGCACGAGCTCGATAAAAGTCCCCACTGATCCGCCACAGTATGCGGGCTGATCAGGGACGTGGAGCCATGGGGACCGCCAAGCCTCTACTGGTTGTGTGTTTGCACCAGGTCGAATGGCAAAACTTAGGCTATGGTCATCATGCACTGAATTATTGCGAATGGTGAGAAATAACCTGAGTCTGTCACCCCTCCCGGTGTGAAGGTGTTTCTAGTGGTTGTGACGTCGCTGTTTCTTTCCCATGAGCACTGACTTAGAGCTAATGTGTGACACAGAAGAAACAGGTAGCCATCTAATATGTATGTCTTCTGACGTGCAGACATCTGAAAGGGTTTCACAGTCAAGCTAACTCGGTTTAAACAAATCTTCCGGTTCCTGTCGGCAGTGTATGGCGTATTCTGTCTCCAACAGTTAATTCAAACAAATACTCTGGAAATAAAAAACAGAAAGGTAGAGAAGAATAATTGTTTATTGAATATTCAATAAACATGTGACCCATGCTACTTCCTACCAAACCGTGGAGTGCTGAAGGTAACTGCGTTTCCAGGTGTAGGCGACCTAGTTGTAAGTTAAAAGGGGAATAGCTGGTTCTAGACGAATATAAATTAGTTAAAGTTAAACTGCTACGTAAAAGGTGTCTAGAGGACACAAAGCGAAGTTGAATACGTATGTTTGTGTTCATTGGTGGTCGAGACGTAGTAAGTAGCCGCTGGGGGCGTACTTGAAGTTTCTAAGATCTCCAGAGGTTCCAACACTGAGTCAGTGCTGGATGTCTCGAGAGAGGATGCATAAGAATGACTGCCCATGCCCGGCATCATCCGGACTCGTTTAGTGGAAGCTTGTAGGCTGTCGGCGCGGGCTGCGGGGAGGGCGTGGCATCCTTCTGCCCTGGTTGGCATGTGAAGACTCTGATCAGTGTTTCTGCTTTGTGCCTCGTCGGTAGCGCTCGGCTGTTCCCGAAGTCTGGGCATCTTGTAGGCTCTCAGCTTGGGGAAGGGGAAGGGGTGACTGCTGGATTGCATATCCTCCAAATGAAGATAATTTGCTCATAAGTTCCTGTTACCTGTAGGGTAGGCAATGTTTCACTCATGTATGTAGTAGTGGAAGTAGGTACTCTTGGCAACGAGTCGTAATTGTAGTTGATTAGTTGTATTAGTGGGTAAGCATCAATATAGTAATTGCTAGGTACTTCTGCAGTATTATGCATAATTTTAAGTTCAGTGAAGGACAAATACATTAAATTTCTTCTTTTGTTTTCAATACTATTTATAATACTGTGCAGTTTGTAACACGCTACTGTCCTGTTCTCTCATTGTAGTTCTCAGCAAACACCAACGAACTAGCTCAGCGTGAGTTGGAGACTTTGACTACATAATAATGAAAGTTTGTTGATACCAGGATTGCCAATAAATAAATGAAGAAGTTAAATGTTTACTGGAGATTTATTGTCGTCTCGGTAAAACAAACTATTGACACTCACAGCTGACGAACAAACAAAAAGAAACAACACAGAATGACACCCTTCATAAAACAAAACTTCTCACTTCGAGAGTTAAAAAGATGAGAGAGAATAGTCACTTTTCTCTCCTCGCACCGACGGAAAATAAATTTAATAGATATTTGAATTGAAATGTCCGAAATACAAAAGAAGGTTAAAGTCGCGGGTGCTTGTTGGTGCAAGTAACGTGATCACTCGTTGTAAGCTGTCAGACTGACAGCTGACAAACGATCATGCTGCGACAAACTGTTGTAATACCCTAGAAAGATCATGCTTCAATATATATTGGTAGAAAGTTTCCTCATTGAAAACAAATTGTTTTTGAGCAGTCGTTCACGTCAGTCAAAGGTGACCCCTGTCATTTTCCTCGTTTCACTATGTCGTGCAATGCGGTGGCAATGTTTTTAGTTTATTAACCTAGTGAAAAGGAAAAGATACGCTATCATCCTATGACGTCTGTTGTTGACATCTGTTACTACTGATGAAATAAGGAAAGAAAAATAATTTTTTTGGGAAAACTAAAATATATGAAATACAAACAAGTTGTCATTGCCACGACTTTTCAAATATTACTTGAATTACTATCCTTGACTGAAATATAGACAACTGAAATACTTCCCGAATATACCAATTATATATATATATATATATATATATATATATATATATATATATCTAGCTGCAATGCCACAAGTTTTTCATAAAACAGAATAAATACACTTGTCATTTCAGTACTGCAGAAGGCAATACCCAGACAAAAGCTAAAGATTGTCAGGATATTATGAACACCAGCCAAAAGAGTCTGAGGCACAAGAGAGTTGTGCATATGAAGTATTATTGAACAACTGTGTTCTTTATTTTCTGTAAAGTGTATATTGTTTTGTTTCTACATGATTACTTTTATCCAGCTTCAAATGCACATGTCGAGCTAACATATTTATTTGTGTTATATATGCAGATTTTTCTTATTTGTTGACATGTAGGTAAACATTGACAAAAAATATTAATCTGTCACAAACTCAGATCCTTCTCTCCCAGCTAAAGTGAATAAACTGAACACATGTCCATGACTGTAATTCTTTCTTCTTTTAATGCAGACACATTGCATATAACTACTTGAGGATGCCTAATTTAACATAGGTAGCTAAACTCTTTGCAGTTAATAATATATCCACCTCAAACACATTAAAATATAAGGAAGTAACACTTACTTAATTTTTTTTTGTCCAACCATCCATCTATTTTTGTAATTACAAAGTACAGTGTGTTTATGTTTTTAATATTTGGTTAAGTAGCTTTTGCTGCAATGAAACCCATAACTAATCAAATAAAATTAACCATCACTTGCTAAGCAAACCTATATGCAAAAACATTGACCTCAAAATATTTAATATGCAAAAATAAGACAACTATCAATATTTTTAAAGTAAAAATTGGAGTAAAACATGATCTTATAATCAGATAAAAACTGTACTTCTGCTATGTCGTATGACCAAATTTAAGTGATTGTGTAGCAACTATACTTGGAGGAAGGGATTTTGGATGAGATGATAAACAAACAAATTGGTCAAATATTGCAAAATTTAATCCAGCTGTCAAAAAATATTTTGTCTTTTATCAGTTAAATCTGTTAGCTTGGTAAAAGTAATATCTGTATGCTTTATTATAAAAATGGATAATTTTCAAGCTCTCCATGACCTTTCAACAACCCAATAAGAACCAATACGAACTATGCACAAATTATGAAAACCATAGTCTATTGTTAAAACAAAAATATATCTATACATGAAGCAGATCCCATTCATCAATCAACATTGTGCAGCACTAGAAATGGCATTAACGAGGACACATTGCATGCCTACCTCCATCTACAGGAATGTTTGCACCAGTGATAAAACTAGAGTCATCACTGGTAAGGAAAGCTATTGCTTTAGCAACCTCATCTGGGGTTCCTGGCCGACCAAGAGCATGAGTCTCCTTGCTTCGCTCAAGGAACTTGGCATAAGTATCTTCATCCAGTCCCCCACGCTTCTGTAGCTCGGTTATGGTCACACCAGGATTCACGCTGTTCACACGTACACCTTTGGGTGCCAGCTCTAGGGCCACGCACCTCGTGAACTGGTCCAGCGCAGACTTGGACATGTTATAAGCCAGCACACCTGGGAATGACCTTATACCATTCACGCTGGACACGTTGACAATGTTCCCCTTGCTCTTCACCAGGTGGGGAACGGCCAGCATCGTCAAGTGGTATATGGATCGTACGTTTACATTGAAGACCCTGTCGTACTGCTCCAAGGAAGTGTTTTCGATACTCCCCATTTCAAGCACACCGGCATTGTTGATGAGAACATCAAGTTTGCCGAAATGGTTTATGGTGGACTCGAGAATATTGCTGGCATCTTTCTCATTTGTCAACTCACCAATCACTATGTACGGCTTCAGCTGAGAAGTTGAACTGGCCTCGCAAAGTCGGGCTACCTTGTTCAGGTTTTCTGAGTTGCGGCCTGTGAGAGAGAGGCTAGCTCCAAGCCGGGACAAATAGACGGCAGTAGCAGAACCAATTCCTGAACTAGCACCTGTTACCAGCACCACTCGACCGCTCAAAGACATTGTGTACCTAAAAAAAAAAAAAAAAAAAAACAATTCTTTTTTTGTTTTACTAACTATAACATGTCGGCAGTACACACTGATGAATATGGAACATTACATTACTGTGAATGAGTTTTGTATTAAACTGTCAATGTATTTGTAAATGCTTGCTCCTAGACTCAGCTGTGTGCTTTATGTAGCATCACATTATTTAAGAATGTAAACATTACAGTTTACATTGCCATACATTTACATGCTAAAGTTGAACCATCTGTACTACTGCTTTGTTGCACTATCAATGACAAAGTGTCTTTTGGCAGTCTTTTTTCTACATGTTCAAGAAAAAATACAGCGACACCCTATTAACAAGTTCCGAATTAAAAATGTTTCTTGCTTATAATTTTGCACCTGGTCATAAACACCAAAGTAATGTGACCCTTTTAATATGTTTTCCTGGTTAATAAGCTTAATGTGTTCAGTCACTCCAGAAACTTCTTAAAGAGTTTTACTTCAGTTTACTGTGAAAATCTTAATGCAATCTATTCACAAACAATAATTTTCATGAAAATGAGATGCTGCTGAAAAGAACAGAATCTGCAGAGATTCTTGAAAGAAGCTCTCTGTAAAACAAATATGTAAAGTCTTAACAATGGCTCAAAATCAGGAGGCCTTTAACCACTAGCCCATGAACATGAGACAAGATGGTGGTGTATATTTACACAAATTCACCCCAAGTATAGTTATGTTTAAATACGTATATCGCAGTTATTATAGTGTGTGTGCAAATAAAATTTACCACTTAATTAATTCGGTGTGGAACAAAAGTTAACGCCGGCTAACAGCCAGTGGCGCTAGAGCCCATGACGGCGCTCACCATGCATGTGTCACGTGTACATGCACGTGCGCAAAGAGGCTCATTACTGAACTTTCCTAACAGAATATTATTTTTGCAGAGTTTGAAATGTCTTAATATGTTTTTAAGTGTTTGTTGTCAATTTGAAAATGTTTGGTTATGAATTAAAAGTGCACGATTAAAAACAGTAATATACTGGTGTGAACGCCATCATAAAGAGACACTAAAAAAATACAGAAAATTATTAAGAAAATTCTAAAATGTAAAACAATATTTAAATTATTCGTGCCACTTTTATTTTTCAATAATAAAATATTTTACTCAGCGTGCATAGCACTTCCGCTTATGTGAACCCCGTAGGCAGCCATGGTAGGACCGTGCGACGCTTGCCTCTCAGCAGTCTCTCTAAGAGAGCTGGCGAGGTAAGACGCTGTCACGTACACACTACAACATTTGAACACTGATGTAGATTTCAATAGCACTTTTAGTATACTGCTTAACCTTTGCTTGCGTATATTTTGCCAGACATTTCCCCAGCACTATGCTTCCGCTTAACTAATTTATTTCGCCCTTGTGGCATTTTCAACTTAATCGAGGAGAAGGAGGAAAAATATGTCGGAGAGGTTGTGCGACCCACGAAAGTTGAATCAGGCATCATCTGCTTCTGCTAAAGGCGTTTTATTGCAATTTCTGTAATACACTCTGTGTGCAATTTTAAGGGCTTTAATTCTATGTATGTATTTGAGGGTATTTTTTCATGTTTGAATATTTTACGGCAACATCGCATTAAACCACGTGGTCAACCGACGCCACGTCTATGTCTGCACCATCATTGCATTTTGAGAGCTTATTTACGTAATATCATGTGTGCAATATTTTATTTCAGGGTTCTATGTATTGTCCTTCAGGGTTCCGTGTAATTTTCATGTAAATTGATGCTTTTGTGTTAGACCACACGGTGACTTTAATGTTTGCTTTTTCCGCCATCAGGCATGCTACAAACTTGTAATTATTCCAATCGTAAAGAGAACAATTTTCTCAACAAGAATAACAATTTGTCAGAATTTAATTTGCAGTGTCCACAAAGAAATATTGCAATTTCACCTGCACCACATGGTCTGCTACGAACTTCATCCAGCGGCATCCGCGCCAACTAAGCTTGTTTTCATGCACATGCATGTTTATTGTGAATACTCATCTTGTGCCCCATCATCTTCTAAGGGTATCTATGTAAATTGTGTAGTTTTGTATTTTGTGTACGGTGACATTACTTCTGCCCTAGCCGGCTATGTGTATATGCCATCACCATACTACCCACATGCTGGAGGGCGAGCCCAGATCAGTTTGCATTAGTGATGCAAAGTAATCACACGTGTTAATGTATCATTAATGTTTCATTTTGTAATTCGCTGTGTCCTGTCTTCAGGGAAAGATCGTCAGTCCATCCTAGTGGCTGTCGACTCTTTTCCCTTGTGAAGATTGTGTTTTCTTACACCACGGTCAGATCATTCATCTAGGCATGTGATAGAGTAATTGCGGGCTGGGGAGCACCCAAGCGGAGTTAGCTAGACACGACCGAGTGTATCATTAAATTTCATGGCACGTTGAATTGTACACACTGTATAAATAAAACAAGTCTTACAGTGATTCATTCTTTTATTTTGTAGTGACAGTGTCCTTGCCACCTGTGTTTTTCAAGTGTTAAAATGTTTAGTATCGAAGTTTAGTGTTGTAAACGTGTATTGTAAGTACACTCGGGTGAGACAGACACACAGAACCCACAGCATTCCTGAGAGCCCTGAGTCTCAACAGTGTGGTGATTGGGAAGCACCACTGGCGCCCACATCATCAGTAAGTAATTTGTGTAATTTTTCATCTCATGTCTTACCCGACAGCATCAAAGTATGTTCATGAAAACTCAATCCATGGACCATAAAAGAAGTGATCAGGAGAGTACAATGCAAGGAAAGAGGTTGGACACCAAAGCTGAAAGCTTGCCTTCAAGGAAGAAGCTTGGAAAAGTAGCTTCCAGTACTGAAGGAAAAAATTTTGCATAAACACCAAAATGAGATAAGAATAATAGATCCTCGAGAGTGTTGGGTGGAATTTGGACAAATGGGACGCCAGAAGCAGAACAGGGAGGGTGACGCTAGATATAAGCTTCAATGTTCTAATTGAGCACTAATGATTGTGTGTACACCAACAGTGGAGTAACACACACAACACAATTTCACAATATATTAATAATTTACATATTTTTTAACAGTCTCATATACGTATGTTGCAAAAAAATACCATGCTACAGTGACTAAAAAATTATTTCCTTTCAAGAAATTTGAAAAAATAATAAATAAAAATAAAAATTATTCTTAGGGAAGAATAACACACTTGAATTACGGTAGCCTATTACATTTTCACACAAACTGTTTTTTTTTATTCCACATATAAATGCATGAAAGTTCAGTAAATATTGAAGAAATAGAGTTCATGCTGCACTGTTGGCAACAAATAATAAACAATCAGAAGTCCGGCCAGCAAATAAAGGATCAAAGTCTAACCTGGAAGTACCAACTCTTTCTTCTTCCTGGGGCCACGGTGACTGAGCGGTTAGCGTGCTCGCATCCCACCAAGGCAATCCGGGTTCAATCCCCGGCCGGGTCAATCCGGATTTTCACATGTGGGAATTGTGCTGGACGATGCCTGGTCTGCGTGTTTTTGCCTCATCGCTGGTAACAAACCGTGGACAGTTTCGGAGACGAATTTGAAGAATGTTAAACAGCTTGTACACGTACGATATACACCCATTCACATAAGTGTACACAGTTTGTACGAGAATATATCAATTAAATGGTGATTTGAAGCCACAATGTTGGTCTTTGTTCCTTGCCGGACATTCTTGCATCCATACCCCATGTGGTGTCACCTTTAATATGTACATGTTGTTCACTTTACACTGTACATAATACATTTCCTGTGTTGGGTAATTTTTGGGAGATTAACAATAGTTGCCATAACTTCTGAATCAGCCCTCATATATAGTTCGCCCTAACCATCTGGAAGGTTTAACGCACCCCGAGTCATGCTGAGAGAACGAGATCACTTATCCAGAGCATTCTTCAGATAAATGCAGAAATCAATACAACCATGGTAAGCTGCGCACACTGTACAAAGAATTATCGTGTCTGCTTACTTTCTGTAACAGATACGTGGCCACCGGTCTATCGCTCGCCTGTTCATTCAAAATAATGTTTTACTTGCTGCAGCTGTTATCATACAACTGTTATACTTCATTTCCACTCGCTCATGCAGGATGCAAAGCAACAAGCATGTAACATTGTCGCCTCCTTAAGTCTGTTCATCCTGAAATGATACTGCAACATCCGGACCATCGTAGAGTGCCAGTTGGTCGATGTGGACAACCTTAAACTTCGCCCAAGAGCCTTGTCAACAAATCTGAAAACCACGTCATTGATCTTATTCAGAATCCTGTAGGGGCCTTCCCAACATTTCTGTAGCTTCGGACAGTACCCTTTTCTCCTCTGTGGGTTGTACAGCCACACCAGTTGTCCTTCATAAAATACCTAGGCCGACATTCTCCTATAATACTGCAATTTCATTCTGTAACTATTTATTCTGAGGTGCTGTTGAGCAAAATCATGAATGCCAACTAGTCTGTTACATAATTTGCTGGCATAATCAAGGACTGCAGCTTCCTCTTCTGTCGGTCCACTAAACAGCAGGTCACTGGGAAGGAGTAGCTCTCTTCCAAACCGCATCTTAGATGGTGTTACCCTTGTAGACTCATAACTGCTGAATGGTAAGCAAGAAGAAACTGATGCTAACCACGTCCTCCTCCTTATAGACCATTTGCCCACCACACCTTTATTCACCGCATACTTCAGTGCAGCACGCATCTGCGCTCTACGAGTGCCAGTATAGTGTGCCAATGTGTTTTGTGCCACGCATGGAGTGCAGAGCATGGCCAGAGCGGCCACATGTTCTGCAATGCGGATGGATATGCAACGCAGAAATAGAGCCCAAGATGGTAACAAGGGCTTTACAGCAGATTTTGTTTGATTCCTAATAATCCCCACCTCCACAAGCGTCAGGAACCCACATCTACTTCTCAGGAGGGAAATGGGAAGTGGGGGTAAGGGGGCTGGACACCTCTGTTACCTCAGTCCTGCAATGTAGCCCAGAATTGACACCACAGCAGGCATTAATCAATCAGATTAGTGTGTAACAACGCACAGTCCAGCGTATCCCTGTGTTTGTTAATGAACAGTCATGCGCTTATCGATACAGCAGCATCACACAATTTTGTTCAGCCTAGATTCATACATAAAAGTGACATAACACCCACTGATCACGTGATTAGACTCGCTACAGACCAGCATAGTAGTGCAGCAATAGGAAAGCCCATAGTCACTGTGAGGTTACGTGATTTGGAGACAATAACGACTGCGATAATTACAGCAGAAATCACGGAGGATGCAATATCGGGTGGCCCATGGTTATCGGAACAGAACAGTATAGTACAGCCTACAGCCAGACATATTCATTTTGGGGCAAAGGAGAGGACAGTGTGCTACATAGATAAGCAAACAGCTGATAGCATGCTTAGAATATTGCTAGAGGAGATTGACCACAGTATACAGGCAGAATATCAAGAGGCTTTTCAGGGCCTGCTAGATGAACACAGAGGTTTTTTCTATAAGTATGATGCATTACATAGAACAACAGTAGCTGAGCAATAAATTCCCGTAATGCAAGTAGGGCCTATCTACTCTACCCCGCATAGTTACCTCCGTCATCAGTCCCGAATAATAAATAACCATATCAAAGAAATGCTAGCAGACGGAGAGATCGAGACAAGATGGAGTAATTTCAATTCTGCCATAACACTTGCACCAGAAAAGGGCGGGACGTGCCGATTCTGCATGGATTTCCGCCTCGTCAATCAGGTGACATGTAGTGCGTGGCCGCCATATATAAGTGTTAAGGATGCACTAGGTTCATTGGGCAAAGCAAAAATTCTGTCATCCCTTGATTTGTGCTTCCAATTCTGCACCATGTCCTTTGATCTGAAATGTGCCCAAGCTACTTTTCAATCCATGATGGTGTGAGTAATGGAAGGCCTAGTCTGATAATTTACGCTCTTGTAATTAGACAACGTGGTTGTGACATTGTAGAGCTGGAAGGAGCACATACATCACTTGTCCATGGTATTGGAACACCCAGCAATAAACGGCCTTACATGCGCCGCCAGAGCAAGTGTCACTCAGGCCGGACTAGTCTAGAATTCCTAGGGCACGTTGTTGACAAGTCAGGAAATAAGCAGAACCCAGAGCAGTAAGCCTCATTGACAACTACCAGCCACAGTGTATGCCTAGCCACAGTGTATGCTAAGCAGCTACGCAGTTTTTCGGCCTAATTAACTGGCTCAGAGAGAACATTGAGGGGTTCGCTATAATAACAGCCCCGCTAACTGATTTCTTGTCACCACAGCAACGGTTCACATGGACCAGCAAGGTGGAAGCAGCATTCCAGCAAATCAAAGCTCGTTTCTGGGCGTGCCCGACCTTAGCCAGGTACGACCCAACACGTCACCTCTACTTACAGACTGACGCCAGTCAGGAGGGACTGGATGCAGTCTTGTACCAGTGCATGGAGGACGGTAAGCGGAAAGTAATTGATTTCGCAAGCACAAAGTCAGGGCAGACAGAAAGGCGCTTAGACGTGAATGAGCGTGAATACTTGGCAGTCGTCTGGGCAATTAAAAAGTATAGGGCATACTTAAAATACCAAAGATTTACTTTGTGTATGGACAACCACTGTCTTATGTGGTTGCATAATGTGCAAGAGGCTCGCAGCAAACAGACTCGGTGGGCGTTGCTTGTACAAGCATACAACTTTGTCGTAGAGAACGTTCCGGGAAGGAGAATCAGCTCACTGACACATTATCAAGAATGCCCAATACTGACGTAGTTGTGCAGGACGAGGCAAAATGGGATGCCATCCTACCCCTGGACACTCAAGAACCGCTCAGGGAGGCAAAATTACAGCAGATAAGTGTTGTGAACTGCAACGTTCTAATATCCAATCTGCACCAGGAAGTAGTGGATGCACAAGTAGGGTGTGCATTTGCACAAAAGAAAAAGGAAAAATACACTATGCAAAGTGTCGAACAATGGCGTGTAGTCGACGGCATATTAGAGACCTTTTCACCGCAGGATAAAAATACATCGAGGCTGTATGTACCACCGGAAACATATGCAGCGCAATGGGTGCCGAAAATCACCCGACCCCCACAAGCGGGTCTGATGCCGAAGTGAAGTGGACCGCACAATGTGGTCAAGAGCTATGGGCCGACAACTTGTCTGGTCCGAGTGGGGAAGATCATCTGAGCCCACTGTGACGACATCCGGCTATCGTTGGGAGATGTTCCCGACGAGCCACGGTGGCAATCCGCCTACTGATCTCAGCGAGCAAGATGCCAGGGAGAAGGGTGGCCCAGCACCTCCCTCGGAGGGGTCGCCAATAAGAACCCAAGTGTCGCAGACGCCGGATACGACGGTGCCCTGCAGGAATCGGGATGACAGGAATCCTGTGTTGAGGAGTGATGTGGTACCGGAAAGCAACTTCGACTCATCACCAGTAAGTGAAAAACCAGGAGATCGGCAAGCAACTGGAACTGCACCTCAAGGTACCCACAACGGCAATGCCACCGCCGAGCGGCCTGGGGCAGTTGGAGGAGAGGAAGGTGCGACTAAACCTCCCCCAGGAGGGCCATCAGCAAGTGCCAAGGCCCGATGTCGCCTGGCACCAGGAGGGGCAAGTCCGACAGTCAGCCCTGCAGTGTTTGACTCCACGGCGCCGGGGAGCGCCGCCATGCCATGCGAACACTTGCATTGCACTTATCAGAGGGGCCCCGCCAACCGATGCTACGATGCTCGCCATTGTGGTGCTTACACTGGAAGGAGAGGCCAGTAACAGTTGGCCACATGCAGGTGTGGCACGGTCAGCTGTACATGTGATCATCAGCCCTCGGTTGCCACCTGCCCGGGTCGTGCCTGGAGGCAGCACGACTGTGACCATGAGAGCAGCACGAGCAACAGCAGTGATGGTGATAGCGAAGGCAGTGAGTCGGTCAGCTCACTCTGCCTTCGCCTGTCACAACGGCGGCCACATCCGCCACTGATCTGCACAATGTACTGGGTACACGTAACGCTCCACAAGTAGCAGGATCGCAGAGAGCAGCATGGGAGGTAGCACAAGAGCCCTTATATGCTATGTCAGTGTTAGCAGGGGAGGCATTGGTGTCTGTGCTGCACGTGATGAGCGCGGCTGCAAACTGTCTCTTGACGCCAACCAAGTCCTCCTTATAGACCATTTGCCCACCGCATCCTATAGCACAGAATATATCCGTGCTCTAAGAGCACCAGCCTAGTGCGTCAATGTGTTTTGTGCCATGTATGGAGTGCAGTGCAAGTAGTGCAGCGTATGGCCAGAGCGGCCACGTGCTCTGCAATGCGGAAGGATATGCAAGGCAGAAATAGGGCCTAAGATGGTAAACAGGGCTTTATGGCAGATGCCATTTGATTCCTAATCACATGGACATGAGAGACGTCCTAAAAGGTAGCCCTTTAGTACATTAGTTCTTTTAAAGTACTTCCCTGATCATGTTTATTTTGCTTCACCTCATGTGTTTCATGTTCGCTTCACCCCACATCTCTTTGCAAGTGTTTATGTGTATTATTATTAAATCTCAATATTTGATATGCTGTTACATTGCACATTAAAAAGAGTGTTTTAAGTCATTGGTATGCAAAGTTGGTCGAGAAGTAGTCCCACGTGATGTGCTTACCTGCCACCACCGGCCAGCACTTCACGCAGGCAAGTTAGTCATTGTTCAGCATCTATAGGGGACGGTTGCGTGTTACCGCGTCTCACATTGCAGCACTCGGAGAGAACTCTAGCTTTGTTTTACCAACCATTTTAGTATGAAATAGTAAGTAGATTACCGAAACCTCATTTCGTACAGCCACCCAGGACATCGCCCCTCATCTTCCTCAGTGCTTGCATCACCTGAGGAAGCTTACGTTTTTTATTTAATGACTTGTCAGCGGGTTAAGCCCAACACCAGTGTAAAGTTGCCTCCTAAAGGGGTATGTAATTGAATACCAAGTAAATTCCACAGTGATTGAAATCGCGTGTTTTATTCCTGTTTGCCTACGGGCACTTAAGGGCGTGAGCCCTCACCATTTCCCACCAACATTCCATAGTTTGATATCAGTGTTCCAGTGTGTGTATTTTCAGTATATTATGTTCTGCATAGTTTATTATCATTGTTTTGGGGTGTGTGGTAAGACCAAATACGCCACAGCGCAATACGCGCGTAAGTTATCAGATTAGTTCAGAGGAGTACAGCAGCTGCAGAGATTATAGAGTAAAACAAATAATGTAATTTACCCGACGTACTGGAGGAACTGCTAGTAAGAACATTTGGAAGTACCTGTGTGACCTGCTTGCAAACACCTATCACGACCCGAACCCCCCCCCCCCCCCCCCCGCCGATACAAATGGTGGTATTGGACAAATTTATCATTTTAACAGGAAAACTGTCAGCATTAGAAAATATCCCAGTCCCTGCTACGATTTTACCTGGCAGGACGACAATCCTCTCTGCTGGCTTAATTAGACCCAAAATGTCTAATAAACTTGACGCCGGCTAACAGCCAGCGGCGCTAGAGCCCATGACAGCACTCATCACGCATGTGTCATGTGCCCCGCACGTGCGCAAAGAGACCAATAATTTTGAACTTTCACATAAATGTTATTTTTCAGTGTCAAATGTGTTTTATATTTGTCCTTGCAGAGTTTAATATGTCTTAAAATGTGTTCCAAGTGTTTATTGCTATTTTAAATTATTTGGTTATAAAATTCACAGTGCCCGTGGCACCAAGATTAAGAACACTGATATTCCGGCATAAACACCGCCATAAAGAGACACTAAATTAATATGAAAAATTCACAGGAAAATTATAGAAATGTAAAACAGTATTTAATTTATGCCATTTTATTTTCAATAGCAAAATATTTTACTCGGCGTGCATAGCACATCCGCTTATATGAATCCCGCAGGTGGCCATGGTAGGTCCGTGCGACGCTTGTCTCTGGACAGTCTGTCGAGGAGAGCTGGCGAGGTAAGACACTGTCACGTACGCACTACAACTTTTGTTCACTGATTTAGGTTTCCATAGTCAATTTAGCTTACCGGTTAATCTTTGCTTGCGTACGTTTTTGTCAGACATTTTCCCCAGCATTATGTTTCTGCTTTATTCATTTATTTCGCCCTTGTGGCAATTTTAACTTAATCGAGGAGAAGGAGTAGAAAGATGTCGGAGTGTTCACGTGACCCACGCAACTTGAATCAGGCACCATCTGCCTATGTTTAGCATTTCATTGTAACTTCTGCATAATTACTACACGCAATTTTAAGAGCTTTATTTTTATGTATGTATTTAAGGGTAATTTTCGTGTTTGAATAAATTACGGCAACATCACGTATAACCATGTGGCAGATTGAAGCCAAGTCATTGTATAAGTCATCATTGTGTTTTAAGAGCTTATTTATATATCATATGGGCAATCATTTATTTCAGGGTTTTATGTCAGTTTTATTCAGGGTTCAATGTATTTTTCATGTAAATTGATGCTGTTCGTACTTGACCACGCGATCACAGTAATGTTTGATTTCACCGCCATCAGGCATGTTACAAGCCTGTAACGTCTCTGATCGTAAAGAGAACCACATGCTCAACACGAATAATACTTTGTTTGAATTTTGTTAGCTATTTCCATGCAGAAATATTGCAATTTCACCTGCACCACATGGTCCGCTACGAACTTCATCCAGCGGCATCTGCACCACCTAAGCTTGTTTTCACACATGTATGTGTTTATTGTGAATATTCATCTCGTGTCCCATTTTATTTCATGTCTTATTCAAGGGTCTATGTAATTGTGTAATTAGTGTACGGTGCAATTACTCCTGTCCTAGCCGGCTCTGTGTATAGGCCCGTCACCACACTAATCACGTGCTGGAGGGCGAGTCCCAACAAGTTTGCGTTAGTGATGCCGAGTAATCACTCATGTTAATGTGTATTAAGGGTATTCATTTGTAATTCACCGTATCCTGTCTTCAGGGAAAAACTGTTGGTCCACCCTAGCAGCTGTCGGCCCTATTCCCTTGTGAAGGTTGTGCTTTCACGCACCTCGGTGAGATCATCCATTTAGGCGTGCGCTAGCTTAATTACGGGGTGGGGAGCATCCAAGCGGAATTGGCTAGTCATGACTGAGATAACCATTTCATTGGCACACTGATGTGTATGAACGATATCAATAAAAACAAGTCTACAGTGAACTCAATTTTTTATTCAGTAGTGACAGTGTCCTAGCCACATTTTTTTTATAAATTGTTTATTTCAGTGATTTTATTAAAAGTTTAGTATTGCCAACATGTTTGTAAGTACTCATGGGTGATACTGACACACAGAACCCACAGCATCCCTGAGAATCCCGAGTCTCAATAGTGCGGTGATTGGGAAGCACCGCTGGCGCCCAAATTGTCAGTAAGTATTTGGGTCATTGTTCGTCTCGTTTTTTCACCCGATGGCGTCAGTGTTTATTGTGAATACTCATCTCATGTCCCATCTTGCTTCATGTATCTTTTGAGGGTTTATGTAATTTTGTAATTCGTGTATGGTGCAATTATTCCCGTCCTAGCCGGCTCTGCGTATAGGCTGTCACCACACTACCCACGTGCTGAAGGGCGAGCTCCGACAAGTTTGTGTTAGAGATGACGAGTAATCACAAGTGTTAATATGTATCATCAAGGGTTTCATTTGTAAAATTCACCGGGTCCTGTCTTCAGGGAAAACCGTCAGTCCACCCTAGCGGCTGTTGGCCCTCTTCCCTTGTGAAGGCTGTGCTTTCACGCACCTCTGTGAATCAACCATCTAGGCATGCGCTAGATTAATTGCGGGCTGGGGAGCACCGAAGCGGAATTGGCTTGTCATGTCTGAGAGTATCATAATTTCATTGGTCCTTAGATCTGTACGAGTAATAATAATAATAAAAACAAGTCTACAGTGAACTTACCTCTTTTATTCAGTAGTGGCAGTATCCTAGCCACATGTATTTTCTTAAGTGTATATTTCAAAGTGATGCTTAGTAAAAGTTTAGTTTAGCCTACATGTTTGTAAGTATGCATGGGTGAGACAGACACACAGAACCCACAGCATCCCTGAGTCTCAATAGTGTGATGATTGGGAAGGATCGCTGTCACCCTAATTACCAGTAAGTATTTGTGTCATCATTCGTCTCATGTCTCACCCGACGGCATCAAACTTTCCTTGATATCTGCCTGTAATGACAATTTCACTAAAATCGAGCAGCACAGTGGGTTGACCACACACTACTGGACAGCTAATTGGGGAGGGCAAATCATGCTGTGTTGACACTACCAAATCTGTACTGCCTACTCGTAGCACACCAAGTCGAGTACAGATGCAGCACCCCAGTTTACGTGGTACATCAAGCCCCGAAATGTATCCATCCTCTATTTCTGCTATGTAAACATTTTGCTCTATGGTAAGGTCACCCAGCTTCAAAATCACTTTTCTCTTACCAATAACTGGTGTGGTCTCACCGGTTACTGTAGTCAGATAGCACTGCTCCATGCTGTCGTCGGGCGAACGCTGGGGGGAAATCCAGAGAATGCCTGGCTTTACTACTGTTATGGCCAACCCAGTATCGACAATCATCTGACAAGGAACATCAATCAGCTCCTCTCCACCAGTATTGCATCCCAATCTTGTTTCACCAACTGTATATGTGAGAACATTGGGGCCTTCCCTCCAGCAGCCACCGACCTTCGTCCCCAAAGATTGGTGTTTACAAGTTTTCTGAACGTGTGGTATTCTCACCTGCCACTCCCTGACTCTTTTCCCCACTGCTGCTGTTGATGTGGGGAGTAGCTCTCAGATGCCTCGGCTGTTCACATGACCAACAAACAGGCCATTTAGGTGGGTGGCGGCAAAGATCTGTAGCATGGACTCTAGAAGCGATGTCCCTCATAAACGTCTACATTTCCTTCAGTGTCTTCTTGATGCCATTGTCATCTTTATTCAGGACCACTGCCTGTACCGGACATCGGGGTGCGAACACCTGTCTTGCTGACTCCACCTCCAGTGCTCGGGCCAGGAGGGCGTCCTGCTTGGTGTGAGGTGCAGCCAGACGTACCGCTTGCCATACCTCTGTGTCCGTGCTGGCATCAATGAAAAAGCCTACTACGATGATGATGTGCACCTCCTTGGGGCATCCTTCCAGAGATAAGTGGGAGAGCCACACAATGTTTTGCCATAGCTCTTGCAGAGGCTCTCCTGGTCACTGGGTGCGGCTTCGCAGATGGACATGGTCACCAAAACATAGCTCCAAGGCAGACACCAGTGTGGGGTACTCCAGTCGATGTCACTCTGGCAGAGATTGTAGTATACTCAGTGCAGGGCCTCTTAGTACAGCGGTGAGGTAGTAAGCCAGCTGTTTGGTTGTCCAACCATTCAGGCTACCGATTATTTCAAACTGGTGTTGGTACTCCCGCCAAGACGTCTGACCATCATAAGGGGCAGGCTTAATGAGACCCTCTTCCCCACTCCATGCTGTGCGACACCAATACCGCAGATCTTCTCGCTCTCCTCCGAGGTTGCTGTGTTGGTTTCAACTTGCACTGCTTGTTCACTTTTCTCAGCTGTCGATGTGGTGGTACTGGCACTCTGCTGCTAAAGAAATTCACTCTCAAAAGTGTCCATCCTTTCACTGACAACGTACATTCTTTCTTTTACACAGTCGATTTTCTCATCTACACTCTTGTATTCACTAACCCATTAATGCCTTGAATTCTCTCTCACACACACGCACACATGCGCGCGCGTGCACACACACATATATATATATATATATATATATATATATATATGATCTATTTTCTTGTCTACATTCTTATTTATACTATTTTACAGTTTCAATTACTGAAATAATTGAGATATTTACAGTTACATTTACGCTTTCTTTCATACTACTAACTTGGTTATTTACATCTTCTTTCAAGCTATTCACACTTGCGCTCACTTGGCTACTTATCCCCTCAGTTAATGCTTACAGTGATTCAAGTTCTGTGGTCATTTTTATAGTTAACATTCACTGCTGTAGTTGTACAAAAGTTTTAATAACTAATTACTAGACTATTGCATTACTTGATTAACAATTAAATTCCTCCATTCCATTTCTGATACCAGTGTTATGGTACATGGGACGCCTGAGGGGCGTAGCTGAGTTCGCGAGGAATGGAGGTCTTAATAAAAATTAATGAACAAAATTTTATTTCCAATTTATTTACACAACTATTATTTACATCATTATATTATGTCTCTTCACTATTACTCTTTTTATTTAACAGTGAGCACAATATTTAATGTCTATTTCAATTTTAATTAATATCCTTCTTAATTGTCTCCGTTTGGTTACAGTCAATTAACTCATACTCGTTATTAACACGTGTTCAGTCTGTCTATTGCCATCATTTGTAATGTCTTTCACTCGTGCATCTTGTCCAATAGTCCAGCCCGCCAGCTGCACTTCACTGCTTGATACTAGTCAGAGATTTACCCTTCTGCTGGTCACTTCTCTCGCTGCTCGTCTTCTATTGCTCGGAACTCAGCCACTCATAACTACTCGGCTCGGAGGCCTGTCACACTCTTATATCATTCGCCCTGACCATCTCGAAGGTTTGACGCACACTGAGTCATGCTGAGAGAACGAGTTCAGTCATCCAGAGCATTCTTCAAATAAACACAGAAATCAATACAACCAGAGGCAGCAGCACACGTTGCAAAAATAATTATTGTGTCAGCTTGCTTTCTGTAACAGATACGTTGTCACCAGCCTATCGCTTGCCTGCTCATTCAAAACAATCCTTTGACTTGCTGCCACCACTATCATATAACTGCTGTCCTTCACTTCCACTCGCTCACGCAGGATGTAAAGCAGTGAGTGCATAACAGTATTTTCTTAATCAAAAATGTATTCACATATGTAAAAAATAATTTTTTTTAGTGAAAAAATACTTTTTTTAAAATGATAACATCCCATTTGACCCGTACAGTGTGTAAAACTGTAGAGTTGCCAAGGTTCTACTGTATCTCCACCTGTCACCAACAAACTTCAGACTCACATGAAGCCGCCTGGCAGTACCTTCATCTACAACTTTACCTATTCAACGTCACCTGTTGACAACACTTGTGTATGGTGGTACACTTACTACTGATTTTCAAACTGAAACATTCTTGTATAGCCCTGAAAATGTAAAAAACTCTTAACATATTTCACAACTAATCTGTAAAGTCAGCAGTGCACCCAGGATATTGGTTTGAAGAGGGCATAAGACATCAAAAAATAACATTAGAAAATGTTCACTATATAAATAGGCAACTACACAATAAAAATATTGATTATTCACAAAATATTACATCCTAAAAATGATTTCATTTTGCCCACTGTAACTACTACACACCACTTTCTATTTTAATTGTGTTAATCCTTCATATTCTACTGAATGTAGTGTCTTTTAAGTTTTCACCCATGTGACAAGTGCACATGTGTTCCTCTGCCATGGTTAGCAACAAGTTATCAGTATTTAAGTGGCTCTTGGCTTGCTGTAAGACCACTTCTTTCTTTCCTCTTTCGTTTTCAAGAAACTTAAATCCCACGAATGAAGTGAATGACTTGCTAATTATTTTTACTGGCAATTATATTTAATGTTTAAATTCTTTTTCTTTGAGGGTGGCACGTACCTCAAGTGTCAACATCCTGAGTGCGCCCCTATGTAAAGTACACTGCTTTCTCCTTGTTCCAGTGTTTCCAAGTGTTATTTTCACAAACATGTGTGTCTGGAATCAATTCTCATCATATCAAAAAACTTCTGCAAGTCTTTTTGCAAATTTAAGGGCTATAAATCTTTGAGTTTAAAATTATGTACAAATTATACCTTGTAACAGCTAAATTAAATTTAGCTTTCTTATTTCTGTTTTTTTTTTTTTTGCAAGTGGATTGATTTTTGTGCAAAACAATGCCAATTAAATCACACAAAAAATATAACAGAAAAAATTTATTTGCTGTTAAATTATATGTTTATTATAAAGTTTACAAATAAATGAATTACTGACATATGTACACACACATATCCAAAGTGGTTCAATATGTACTATATACATGTACATAAAGATAAAATGTTCATTTCATCTACCCAGCACCCACTATCAGATTTATACAGAGTGAACTTACAACTGATGTACTGACAATATAAGGTAAAAGCAGGAATGCTTTTTCTGGTACATTGACACTCATCACGTATGACGTGTGGAAAGGAACAGATACTGTATCTGCAGCTCCCAACCAAGTCATCTTGCCATTTAAACAATCACAGTGGATTACATGATAATGATGATGCAATTTCCTGTGCTCAACACACAATTAAAACAAAAATAATTTTAAATAATCTACTTTGTTAAGAAAATTTCCTAATATCAATATGTTTGCTGCTTCATGTAACTTACTGCAATTCAAACACATTCCAAAACTTTTAATATCAACTTTTTAATCGTAATTGGTTTTACAGTCTTGGCAAACAATTCACAGCTGACACACACACTAATTTTAAATTATGCTTAAGCTATAACACACACTGATAAGAACACACACACTCAAATAAATTAGGCTCATGTTATCCTTCAGACTTTTCCTCTACCAAAACAAATATTAAAAAAAACTATAAATTAAATGAAAGATATACTACCATGTCTTACAACTAACTACAGCCAACCAACAGTATATAATTTCCTTCTCAAGCAGAGGCAATGTATAAAAAATATTTCTGCTAAACCTAGACATATATGATGTCCAATTTGTCATGGATGTTGGTAATGAACACGGTGCAGAGGTTGGCATGACTAGTGAGACAATGATGGCTGCCAGCTAGAAGTGATCAGAGTAAGAGTAGCAAGTAATAACCAGCCTTTAGCAATAACTGTGTGTGAAGTAGTGATGCGCGAGTGTTAGGCTGTTTGCAGTTGACTTATTGTACCATTTTTAAATGCCCTTATTAGGATATCATTTCCTGCTGATTTTGCATCCTCCCACAATACATAGAATTAATGTTGCACCATACCCAATGTGTTAATTCTTATTCATATGTACATCAACTACACCAACTCCATTAAATAAATTTAATGTTTGCAGCTTTAATACAAGACATGGAATGACTTGGTCTACATCACTTGTACTACTTAACTCACAAGCTGATCATGGTTAGTTAAGACTTTCTGAAATCAACCTTCAAAAAATGTCACTGCCCTACCTACATTTATTTTAATGAGCCAACTGACTGGAATACGCCCAGTAAAGTTGGTAATAAATAAAAGAGAGGAAGTAATTTTATGCCTTACCATTTGAATTAAAAGTGTAATGGAAACATTTGTGAAAACGATACTGAAATTATTTCTTGAATTTTTTTTGTATATATAGGTGTAAGATTGACTTTTCTATCACAGTTTCACTTGACATGAATTAATAAATTGATCAGACATGTGGAAATGTGAATTTTACATATGGTGGAAAAATACACAATGTGCATACCAGCGTATCTGAAGCAGGCTTTCAAACGTGCTACATTTACAGTGTACCTATATATCAGTTCAGCCCCCTTATGACTTAGGATATAAACAGTTTAAATGTAAATGGGTATGCCTTACGGAGAAATAGAACATATTCTCAATTTCTAATATACCCATTAGCTCAATTGCCAAGATGGTAAATACTCAAGTAATTACTCCAAGCCTTATACATTTGCTTATGCAAAAATTAAAGGTTCTGACAGCATAGGCCTATTTATATGCCAAGTTATCTCACTGCAAGTGTAAAAAACTTTGAAACACTCCTGAGTCCTATAGTGATAAAATAATGAAACTTAACAAAAGTACTGAAACTATGGCAATACACCAGGCACATTTCATATAGTCTATTTGTGGTTTCTTCACAAAAAAAAAGTATGACGTGTTTGGTTGTTTCCTAAATACGTTACGTATAACAAGTTTTTTATAACTGTGTTAGCATAAAAGTACCTTATTTTTGGATATATAAAATCTTTACTTATATTTATACTATAAATTAAAATATTTCATTTATAATTAATGTGAATACAGAGAGAAAATAGGTGAGTTGGTAATGCCAGTAAAACCTAGTTCTTACGCAAAATATTATTACAGTGAGTGCACACAAATGTGGTGCTTTGGCCCTGTGGTGTAATTTTCTAAGCTTTGTTTGCATGAGGCATAGGGATATGCTGGAAGTAGAACTTCGGTAGGGTGTCAGAAAAGTTGGAAATAATAGTAAATTGATTATACACCATGGCTTTGCCCACCCCGAGATGTTTAGCTCAGAACACTATTGCATTGTCACAAGCCAAGCATTATGATTCTAGTGTCCAAATCCCCACTTGGTTACAAATACTTTTTAGTTCTTTTACATAATGTTTTAAGTTACTGCCATTTATAACTTGTTTGTTAAAAATGGTTTACTTTTAGCATCCTTTTGTGAAATGCAATCATGCGAAATCAACAGTTCAGTTAAATTGACTGGTTGCAATTTCCTATTGTAAAAGGATTTTTTCGTATTCTATTTTACATCTATTTGTTAAATTATTGTACAAAAAACACAAAAGCATGGGTTGATGAATAGCATAAACTGACATTATACAAGATGTGTATAGTAAAGTCTCATTACAAAGCACTTGATTTTAAAGTACACCTTTCAAATAATAGCAGATGTACCTAAATACCTGTTCAGTAAAATTTTCTTTCAGTAGCCTAATAAGTATAAAATTATAAGTCCCTCTGTGTACTTTGTATTGAGATTCTAATGTATACCTACAAATTATTTAAGTATAATTTTCAATACATACACAGCACTCACAAAATTTAAAAAATACATCCACTAGAAACAAAATTATGTTTAATCCTCTAATTTTTTCTGATGCATAAAAATCCACCAAAACGTGACTCAACTGCTCTCCACACTTTTCTGCTAGTACTTTAGACAATGTGTGGGTATGAAATGCTGTGTTATTTCTTCTCCACTGGTACATAAACTAATGTAGTTTACCCACGAGGCCATGGTAGAACAGACAATGACAGAAGTTAGGTATATATTGTGTAGGGCCAGCCTAATTGCCATCTTCCTCCTCCATCAACGTTATTTAAACTTAATGACCATCTGCTACCCTTCACAGTTTGTTTCACTGCACTAAACTCCAGCACTGTTAGAATTATTTTTGGAATTCTTAGGGTTATCAGTATGTACATGATGTGCAGGGTTGCAAAAAAAAAAACACTAATGATTTACAGTGCTCACAATAAACTGTGACTCGAAATAATGTTGTTTCATACATGGTTTATTACATTTAAAATAACCTCTGTTTCATAAATACTTTAAACAAATTTCCATTTATCCTTTGCACTCCTTTGAACCAGGTACTACATCTTCAATTTATTATTCCGGTCTGTTAAAACTAGATATCCAGTTGCCCAAATTATGTTTCATTGCTCTTTAGATGTTTTAGAATGGACCATCATTTTTCTGTGTGGTTACAGGCAAACATTTTCCCATGCATAAGAACCAAATACTTGGAATGTGATGGATTTGGCATGACAAAATGGTTTAAAGGATTAAGCAGCTGGCTTATGGATGTACACAGATGAAGTTCTCATGTGCTTGGGTCATGACCTGTGATACACACTATTAATTTCTTATGCATTAGGACTCCTAGAGTTTTAGTTTTTACTTTAGTGACAACCAACTGCAGTGTTTAAAAAAGATGCAAGATTCAGTGTGGAATGAGCCAGAAATAAACTGCTACACTACAGTGACTGCATCTGCTGTTCAAAAACATATATCAAAGATGCTTAATAGGACAATATTTGTGTTTGTGATATGCCTAATATAGACTACTGTCTAAGTAACAAAACCATTTATAAACAAGGTCACCACAGAGGTGGCACAGTCACTTTTCTGAACTCAAAATAAAATTTTTGGTTACAAAAAACATGTAGAATAACATTTCAAATGAGATATTTTCATTTCAATATTATGTGACAAGATTTTTATGGTTAAAATGTAAAGACATGAAAACGATGGACTCATTACTGCTCAGTTGTCACAAAATTAATATGAATCAAATAGCCCAAAATATAATGTAATGCAAATGTGACACATTCTTATTCTCCGAAAAGGTACTTTAAGGTGAAAACCTAAGTTTTTCAGGAGGAAAAAAAAAAAAAAAAAAAAAAAAAAAAATTGTGAACATTATAGTTTTCAAGATATGAATGGAACTTGCTGAGAGTATAAATGCTACAAGCTATTTTTTAACACTGAAATATGATCAAAACCAATTAATTCCTGGTTTGCACACAAATCCTGAACAGAATTCTTGATTAGTTAAGATTTTTATAGTGATGTGTACCCATTCACCCACATTTGACATTACTTTCCAATAAAATAGACAGCTTATATTGCAAGTTAATTGGGAAATTAATTAGCTCCATTAGCATCTTACAGATTTGGATATCATTTAAATTTTTTGTGAGTGAAGTTAGTACTCAAAAAAAGGATATGCATGCAACAAATTTACATGATGGAGATATTTCTGGAAATGATCACCATTAAAAGCAAACAAAGAATTTGATCCTGTTGATAAAAGTTGCTTATCTTAGAATACAAGAATAGGCATTTTGTTAAGTATAAAAAAAACCATGACACAATTGTCATGCACTATGTAAAACAGAACAAGAACAAATGTAACAGAACAACGGCTGTCAGCACAAGATGCTATTTAAAAAGTAAAAACTAATGAAATTGTAGAAAAAATTTTATAAAAGAATTTCAGTTTTCAGCAAGATATATTCTGTATTTAAATCTATAAAATCTCACCTCTAACATTGCTGGAAAACAACTATCAGTCCTAAAAGTGAAAAAAGATAATTATTCTAATTTCATTTGACAACTGGCTAGGTATGTACTGTGTCAACACATCATTCTCTTTTTTTTCTCTTCCACTCTACTCCAAACCTCTCTCTTCATACGAAGGGGCTAGAAATGTGAGTCGGGTGCGGTCGTAGCTGTTGTCTGTCGTACGCCAAAAGCAAATCTGGGAACGAGACAAGACAGAAGAGCACACAGGAGTATGAAATATACATGTCTGTGTTTATATAAGGAATAACCCAAAACCTGGGATTTATGGAAAGTCTAGCATCGACCTCCTTTAACCTCCCTCCAAAGTTAAATCTAGAAGGTAATGTGCATAAAAATTGGTTGCAGTTTAAGCGCCATATTATGGTTTACCTCGGAGCTAGTGGAAACGACCCGAACCTAGTGGTAGATGCAACTTCAGAACAAAAGAGAAGAGTTTCCAAAACAAAAGCAAGAATACTGCTGAACAGCGCAGGGGAAGATGCGATGGACTTGGCGGTGACGTTTGGCCTAGGGGACAAAGACTTTGACAAGTTAATTGAAGCCTTTGATAACTACGTTGCTCCAAAGCTGAATGAAACCTATGAAAGGTATGTATTTAATCAGTGCTGCCAGAAGGGAGACATTTAACCACTTCCTTACTGAGGCTAAGAAGTTGCTAGAGTTGCAGTTATGAGGACATGCAGGAGTTATTTAGAGTTATGGAGATGTTCAGCTACGTCAGGGAATATGTGCCAGACTTTGCAAAAGTTGCAGCACTCCTCAGAGACCTACAAAGATCTAAAACAGAGTGGAATTGGTTAGATGTTCACACAAAAGTTTTTGAGGCAATTAAGAGTAAAATAGCAGCTGCAACAACACTAGACAACTTTGACCCCGGGTATCCCATAGTGATTCACACTGATGCTTCAGAATCAGGGTTAGGTTGCTGCCTCATGCAAAACGACAAGTCAATTGTCTATGCTACACGCTGTCCAACACCTACCGAAGCCAATTATACACAGGTTGAAAAAGAGATGTTGAAAATACAGTGGCCATTACAAAGTTTCACAATCTAGTGTATGGATATCCTGTTACAGTTATTACTGATCATAGGCCTCTTGTACCCCTGATGCAAAAAACTCCATAGAATAGGGTCCACTAAGCTAAAACGAATGCGTATGAAATTGTACAAATACGACATTCTACTGAAGTATAGACCTGGAAAGGAAATTATGTGGCAGATATCCTTTCCAGGGCATATCTAACAGACTCCAGCATGACAGAAGTTGTTCACGCCTTGTAGTCCTTGCCCTTCAGTGAGAGAGCCAAAGAGGAACTGATCACTGTAACCCAGGATGATCCAGTGCTGCAAGATGTAAGCAAGTACTACTATAATGGGTGGCCAAAACATATATATCAAGTGACAGATAGAGCACAAGTGTACTGGAAATACAGATCTAACCTGTCTGTAGAGGATGGCATTGTGATAATGAATGACCTGGACGAGGACTGTGTAATAGTAGTCATCCCAGTAGCACTGAGAGGTAAGATGCTCCAGCTGCTGCACGAGGGACACTGTGGGAAGGACAAATGTCAAGCGAAAGCCAGGCAGGCTTTTTTTTTGGCCAGCCATGAACGAGCATATCACAGCATATGTTAAAATGTGTCGGGTGTGTGAATCTCAACCGGCAAAGCAAAAGGAAACACACTAGCAGATCCTTTCCAATCCTCCCTTGGGAACAGATCTCAACAGACATACTTAATCAGTATGGAAAAAGCTACCTAGTAATTGTGGATCACTACTCACAGTGGCTGGAAATTATTCCAATCCCAGATAAAACTGCTTCATCTGTAATCCAGGCATTTAAAACTGCCACCAGCACTCATGGTAACCCTAAAACTATATATGCAGATAATTTTCCATTTAACTCTCTTCAGTTCAGACAACATGTGACTGAGACGCATAGCAAACTTGCGACATCTAGCCCCAGATTCCCTCAAAGCAACAGGAGAGCCGAAAAGGCAGTGAGCATCGCAAAATCGATCTTCACAAAAGCTATAATGGAATGCAAGGATTGGTGGGATCTGTTACGGGAGTACAGGAATACACCCATAGTGTCGCTGAAAGCATCACCAGCTCAGCTGCTTGTACGCAGAACAATTAGATCAGGGTCATCTAGCACCACATACAACTTACAACCTAGGGTGCAGAAGAATGTGTTAGCAAAGGTCAGAGAAAACCAGCTAAAAAGGGAAACCTGGTATAACAAAACAGCCAAAAGTCATTGGACCACTTCCAACCAAGACACAAGGTGCTCATCAGCACAGGGAAAAAGAGATCCATGGACCAGGAGGAAGATATCCCTAGATCATTCTGGGTCATGACAGAAGATGGTATTGTAAGGCGAACAACAAAGCATATCAGTGAGCGCCACACCAGATCACCCAAGTCAGACAGCTACCAGTTCCAGCTACTGGGTGAGTTGGCCAGAAGCAACTGAAAACCAAACTGACAGGTCCATGAGCATTAGACGACTGTCAACTTCAGGTCAAGAAGAGGAACGAGAAGCCCTGGAAGCTCCAGCTATCAAAATAACTTGCAGTGGTAGAGTGAGCAGACTACCACAGTGTTTCATTGAAAAAAATAAAAAAAAATAAAAAAGGGAAGGGGTTGCACAACTTGTAGTGACTGACTTAGAATGATGATTGGTGTTTAGGTTGGTGGCACTGGACACGTAGGATAGAGTGAAATGTAAGATAGCTACAGTAGTAACTGTAAGCATAGCATAGCTTGATGTAATGATATTATAATAAAGTATGTGAATAACTACAAATCATGTATAATACTACATTAGCCCCTACTGACACTTAAACAGTGACGATATTAGGATTACACAAAGAGTTCATTCAATAAACAACATTTTACTAATTGTCATTTGGACAGAGAAGGCTCAATTCAAAGACATTGCCCCAGGTATTTATTGGACCCTTTAATTCTTTCTCAGCATAAAGCTTGCCTCTCCTAAAGACTGTACCACAATGTGAAACATAGCAGAGCAAACACAAGTGTTTCCAACAGTCATCAAGCACGACTTTGGTGAACTGGAAAAGTCATGTTCTTCCTGTAGTACAAAACAATCTTAATGTTGAAAATGCCTTGCTGATAATCCAGGTCAATACGATCTGGTCTTCAAGAGGAGCCACAAACATTCTAAACGTCTGGAATGAAACCAACAGAAATTTTTTGCAGCAACTGCTGAAAGGGCGCTATTACCACCCTACATTATAAGGCTGTATGACTTGTGGACTGAAGATGGACCTTGTGGAGTTCAATTAGTCAAATAAAATCCGGTTAGATGGCTGGCTGATGTTTTGTCGATTGGTTTGAGAAAATAACTATCGTACATTATTGCAAGTATTTACAAGGCAAAATGGACGTAAATAATAACCTGAGCTCTCACACATATCCTGCTGTGGTCGAGTTGTGCAAAATTAATTACATTACTTCAGTCTTTCTGCCACCAGCCAATTCAATATATTTAAGCCATCAGCTTACTTGGTACTCTCCAAACCACTGAAAAATATCTGCACCAAGTAATGAAATGGTAGAAAATTAAGAGAAGCAAGAACAAACCTTTTAAGGAGGATTTGATTCAAAGTCTGTTGCAACATACTTTCAACAGAATGGGGGAAAATCTGTAAAGGATTATTGCTTCAGTTTTCAATACAGCAGGGCCTGGGAGAAAATGGATGCAGATGAAAGTCTAACAAACTATCTCAAATAAATGTATTACAGCAATGAAGATAGCAATAGTGAAGCATGAGGCCACAAGAAACTGATGAAAGTACTAACTGAAAGTACTAACTGAAAGAATGGTTTCTGCAACAGACTTCATCATTTTGAAGACAAAAAAAAAAGTTGTCAGATGAAGAAGGAATAGGTAAGGCAGGTAGTCACATACAACCAATAGAAGAAAGAACCTGGGTAAAGGAGAGTTTCTTGTACAACAAAGGCATTGAAAAATTTTAATAGGGAAAGTATCTTGAAATTACACTGATAATTTGCAATAAAGATGTTCAACATTTACATAATGTAGCTAATGAGTATGAGTTACAGCAGGTGCAAATAATCATAGTTCTGAACCCACCAGATACTAAAATGGGCAAAACATCAATTTGATAACTTAAGATAAGTTACTGCCCAATATTGTTACAAAATGTAATTTAGTCATCTCTACTTAATAAAGTAGTTTTTAACAAGATATGCAGTGGCATCCCTAATAACACCAATATAAACTGGAATAAGAACTGTTGGCTAAAATATTAGCCATGCCTAATGACCCCAACATTGGGGTAAACTAAGACACATGCAAAAAAAATAGTAGTAGTTTCAGTTATACAACAATATTTTCAAACAGGCTACGGAAACATAGTTAGTTGTAATGATAAATATACTGAGTTGAAATAAACTAATTATTTAAAAATTGTAAAGGTAAACACTAAAAAAATGTCCCTATTCAACCATTTTATGATACATGAACTGAAACTGTTTTTGTTCTGATTGTTTAAAACCAACACAAGATTAGTTGAGAATTAGTTCATAACATATGGAATAGTTGTAATTAACTCACTAAGCATTATATGTACATTGCAGGGAACTTCAATTGCTCGTCAAATAATCTTAACCATACATCAATTTGAAATTTCATTTTGAAGTTGCAATGCGGGGACAATGAAAACCAACTTGGTGCCAGTTATGTATGTAGATGTTGGCAGTAATACTAGTATTTGTGAATGATGTAGGGATGGTAGCACTCGTTCGCATGCGAGACTCGTGGACGTAATGAAGCTTTGTCAAGTGTTGTTGTGTAGTCTTTATCATGGCGATACTACATAAATACAAATGTGATGATAAAAATTAGTGGGTAGTTCATTCACAAAAGTGCCTTAACCAAAGACTGTGCCCACCCTCACAGTTTTCCCAAATTACAGAACAATTCACCACTCCAAAATATTTGAAAGGCAAATCAATAATAATGTATTAAAATAAAAAATAAGAACATATATATATATATACATTATTAAATACCTGGTGTTTCAGTAATATTGGCACAACCTGCAGGGACATGTAAAGGAAAATGAAATGATGACAAAAGCCCTAATAAACATAGGTCCGGAAACCAACTGTTTCAGAGATATGACTTGTGCATATGTGCAACCATTGCATTATTACAACGTTGTTCATGCCTATGTTCCACGTACCAGCCCTCACGTTGAATGTCAACAGCGGTGTGCACTCGTAGCAGCATTTGAAGCAGTTGTCATGGCTCCACGCACATTTTCTAATGAAGAGATGGCTGACATCCATTCCATGTATGTACGTGCTAATGGCAACACATGGAAGGCAGCATGACTGTACCACGAAGCGTTCCCTCACAGAGGACAGGCAGACAGCTGAGTTTTCATGAGCTTCCATTAGCACTTTGGGAATCAATAAAAATATGTTCGTCATAACAATAAATTATTTTAAAAATAAAATCCCTACAAATTTCCTCCAGCCATTTGTTAATTTTCATGTAAATAGAACTTGTGGAGGTCTGGTAAAAAAAAAAAATCATTTAAATTTTAACCCCCCCCCCCCCCCCCCCCCCTGGAAATAATATAATTTCTATGCCTCTGGTCCATGGCTTGCTCCCACGAGTCCAGTTTTCCCTTTCACCATTAATTTCCATTTTCCATAAACTATTAGCCATTTGCACTCAACTTTCCTTGAGCAGGCAAATTTGGAAAATAAAAATGAAGTGAAGTTTAAATTGTAGTTACTTAGTATTTAAAATCATCTGTAATGCCACATATATGGAAACTGCATAATATGTATATTGTGTTCTTATTTTGTGTCACTGAAACAATAGTATCCTGAAGTTTATATTTACTGAAGTTATTGACAACTAACACTACCTTTTGTTCAGACTTCACACTAAATAGCTTTCTCTTCATATGTATAGACGATAGCACATAAAACTACAATGTAGAAGACTGTGGCTTTAAGTCCCGGTGAAGTAGAAATTTTGTATTACACCCCACGAAATTACTATAAAAACACAACTCTTACAGCTTCTTGAGAGTAGTTAAGGGATGGAAAATATTTAACTGAAAATGTTTTAATCCACACGTGTTTCAATGTCAATCGAGAGAGTACTTAGCCAGTTTAAAGGGCTAGGTGATGTGATCAATTAAATATTCAATTACAGAATTAGAACACCTTTTATCATTGCATACCTTATTGCGAGCGAACAGTTAATCACATCTCTCTGAAGAAAAAAAAAAAAGGGGCATTTATGATATTCAAATGTTTTGCGAAAAATTAACTTGCACCATTTGTAAACATGTTAAGTGCCCACTGATATAGGCTGTTCACAGTAAAATGATCACTTTTGAAAGCCCTGCGTACGATCTACTTGTATGCACATTGTGTATTATTCAGCCTTGTATAATTAACATTGTCACGGGCCGTATCACTTTATGCCTCGGTCAAGTGAAACTGTGAAATTATTATAAAAGTAAATATTTTACAAATATGCTCTTTTTTTGCACTTCAATGATTAAAAAAAGGTTAAAGAGAAAGAAATAATTTAAGTTATCAGTCACCAATCATTACCTAACACTTTTCATTCAATGATAAGTTATGGAACTATTTCCCATCCATTTGGACCAACTTTACTGGGCACATGTCACATATTACGCCTGTTAAAATATATGCAGGAAGGCCAGTGACATTTTTGTAAGGTTGATTTCAAAAGTGCTCACTTTATTATGAACAGCCTTTACACATACGTATTTGGTGACTGGAATATGTTCAGAGAATGCCCCTCTCTACCACATATCCCTAAATAATTTTTAATAGGCCTGGTGATTGGAGGTATGTCAAAGAAATTCAGCAATAATAATCCACTCAGTTCAGTTTATTCATAGACTTTTACGTTAATTAATGCACAGTACCAAACACAAAAAAAGACTGCACAGGTTTTGCCCTTTAAATTCTGCCATCCTCGACATTCACCTAGTACACCTTAAGGTAGATAGGGCTTAATGTCTCGTCAACAGCAAGGTCTTTAGAGATAGAGCAAGTTGCTTAAAGAAGTAGCTACGAGGAAGGCATCTGCAATGGCCTGCAGTAAGGAACCATACTAGCATTTTCCTGAATTGATTTTGGGAAAGCATGGATAATCAAAATCAGAATGGCCCAACCTGGAATCAAGCCAAGATACTTCTGAATGTGAGTCTGTAATACAACCTAAGGTCATACTGGTCCTGCCAGTGGTGAGACTAGCACTAATCGCATACAAAAAAAACCTGGGTTTGACTTGCGGCAAAATTATGCCAAAATTTTTGTGTGTGGGCAACAATGCAGATGCTAGCCAGCAGGTTTCTTTGCGGCACTTACTCCTGGTCATGCATTCCATTGGTGCACCTTGTCACTTCCCAAGTGCACACAACAAAAAAACTACTTGTTATGCCCTTAAAGCTCACTCAACTATAGTTAAATTCCAAACTTTTGGCTCACATACTAATACTGTACTGTTACTCTATAGCGGTGCATTTGCTTTATATTATAACCTTACAAGCATCAAACCGAGTAAATCTAGAACAGAACTAAAGATTATGTACAAAATTATTCTGACACTTGTTATTTAATACTGTAATTTCACATGTTCACTTACATTTAGAACAAAAATTAACATTTCTTATATTCCAGTAACAGTTTGTACTCCCATTTGCTAAGTCATAAAAAATAAGAAACTACTCGAGATTATCTCTAATAAAATGTAATCTGACAATAAATATTTTCAACCAACAAAAATATTACGACACATACCAACGAAAATAAAGTTCACTAAACACTTTCAGTTCTCTGGATTTTGGAGGTCTAGATAGATTGAACCATGTTAAGCTCAGCCCGTAATGTTTGGTTGGATACACATCTGAACTTTGTGGTGGAGGCTGGAACACTTTAGGGCAATTGTAGAGCAGATACATCTTAACAGTATGGGAGTATACTTGGGGTCATTGTCTTGGTAGAACATGAACTTCCTTGTAATACCTAGTTTTTCTGCACATCATAAATCTTGTTGCAGATGATTCAAGTAGCCTTTCTGTTTCAAGATGATGTCAATGAGCACCCACATCAGAAGCGGACATACAACCCTTTACCATTAATGTCCAATGCTGTTTTACAGTACTCAAATTGTTAGTTGTCAGCTCTTGGTTAGGGTTTCTCCAGACTATTCGCCTATCATAAGAACCATGCATGTTGAATTTGCTTTCATCTACACATACTGTTTTCCCATCAAATTTCTTTATTTTGATACTCCTTTGAGAACTGCAATTGTTTGCGCCCGTTTCGCCTGTAAATATAGGGCTTTCTCGAGCAACTCTACCATTATGAAAGGCGTTTTTCAAAGTCCTAATGGTTTGGGCATGGACTCTTACCAGTGGCTGATCGAACTTCACTAGCAAACTTAGGAGCACTTCTCTATTAGGGCTTTGGGATGGCCAGTGTGTTGTTTCAGCTCTATCCCGTCTTCATTGTTATACCTATGAATGATATTGGCTGTTGTAGTTCTCTTCATTAGTAGCATATCACAATGCAGCTGGGAAGAGCCCTACCCCAAAACAGCAGCAGTCTTATCACATTGGAATAAAGACACTGTGCCAAAAACTACCTGCCAGCCACAGTCCCTCTCCCTGACAAGTGCAGTCTGTAAGCCCCTTGCCCCCTTTGTCCATTTACTATACTAGTTCCCTTTTAGTCTCTACGAGCATTAATTCACAATCCAATTTACAGTCTTTTTAACTACTTCAGAGAACCGAGCCAGCTGTAGTGTTTGGTTGTGTTTAAGTGCATTTTTGACATAGAATTAATTTAAGTGGTATCTGGAAGCAGACTGACCAGGCCTCCTCGGATAGCTGAGAGCTATCTGAGTGTTGGCTGGAGTCAGTGGATGCTGGGACATTGATTATACGAACCATTAGAATAATTTTCATTTTAATTCACAATGATTTCAGTGACTTTGTTTTATCAACTTATTTGTGCTGCAACCTACACTGATTTGTGTACGGGCTGTGGACCTGTGTAAGCTCTCGAGGGAAAGATTCCTCCCTATATCCCTTTGTTGGTGATTTTGCTAAGCTGATAAAATAGCTTGTAAGAGATGAGTATGCTATAAGTTAACCATTTATTCAGTTGTTTTTGGGAAATAAATTAGTAATGTTGAATAAGCAAGTAAGTAGTCAAGAATGCTCCCTGGTGTTAAGTGTGTTGAGGTATTGAATATATAAATTATTAATTTTCTTAGAAGTCTTGGTTTGGTGGTACTTTAATTTAGGCCAGATTAACCGAAAGGGTCTTTCATTGGTCTGTGTTCCCCATCCTTTACAGGTAGGTTTCTTTTCAAAGAGATAGCAAATGAGATATAGAAGTTATAATTAGTGAGTGCTAAGTTATGCCAGCTCCAGCCAATGTGAATAAAGATGGGGCTGACGAGAGATGTCGGTGGCTGAGGTTGATAAGTTTTCTGAGTACTAACCTCAAGTGGAGAAAGCATATGCAACATGAAGTGCATATCGGCATACGTCCACCATAATGTGGTGTGGGCTCTGTGGATACTTGGAATTAATCAGGGAATGAGGGGCTCACATGCACATCCACTGTTTTCTATGTTTTTTTTTTACAAATTCATACTTTATAACAAAAAGTTTTGTTAAAAGAAATGACATGCAAAATGAAATTACTATATCTTGTACTCTGCAATGCACATACATCTACACGAACATTATTAAAGTTTCATAATGCTGTGTCACACCAAATACAGAATTACGTCTAACAACTTCAAAAGTCATGTTTAGGAAGTATCTGAATATTTATTTTAAGAAACAGTACAAGTTATGTGAATGAACCACCAAAGCTAAACACACACTGATATAAAAAATAAATATCTTACATTCGGACATACATGATCTAAGTGAAGTAAATAAACAGCTTTGTTGCACTTATAAACTTTTCTGGGGATAAAATCACAACATATGTAAATCTATCCAATAGTTTTATCAGCCACACCAACAGTTGAGAACTGGGATCCCTAAATTCTACCAATTTTTGCCTATAATCTTTGCTGCTGTCAATGCAAATATTACCAGCTTTTGAAACTTACTCTCACTGGAGGAACGTGGTAGCATTCTTATAAGTTTGCAATATTTTATGCCACACTATTCTTGACATTTGCATACTGAATGACAAGCATTAAATAGCTTTCCAAACGTTTGTTTTTGTTCAGTCTGATGCTGGGAGAAAGCTGCTGTGTGCGACATACTATGTGCTTGCTCCATGAATGCAACCAATAAATATGGCAGCCATACTTCAATCATATTGCCAACAATTTTTGAAACTGTTGCAAAACAAAAATTGAATGCAGATACCTCTAATCACATAGGTTACGTAGGGCTTAGATCAAATCATTGCAGTTTGATTGTACATAGCACCAAATAAAATTACCAGTACTGATTTTATAAGTGTAAATATTCAGAACTTTGTTAGAAATATTTAATATAGTTTGTATGCAACTAGATTAATTTATTTATTTAAAAGAAAAAAAATGGTGTCTAACAAAAAAAAAATTAACACATCTTCATCAAGGAGAACAATAAAATCACCCAAGAGAAAAATGCATAGAATATTGTCATGAAATGTAACATTAACATGCTAATTGTTTGTGCCATATGAACATTCCTGTTGCTGTGAAGTTGTCTAATTCTGTACACATGAAATAAATTTTTTTTAACACTAAACAAAATACCTGGATAGAATTTCATAAAAACACATGCTACAGGAGTTTACCAGTGGCCACAATCACATAAACATATTGGCAAGAACTATAAAGTTTAAGCAGTGTCCAAATTCAGGTATAGGCTCTGTTCATGGTAAAGTGAGCATTTTTGAAAGCCCTCTCATTTGGAATGAGAGTTGATAGATATATTGTATTTTAGCCTTAGACGTTAACTTCTGAGTGCGGTGGAATATACACACTGTTTATTACTTACATGACAACATTTATTTTTAAAATGTAGCTAAAGGATAAAAAATGGACTAAAGGAAAAAGTAACTGGTAGGGCCTTTGCTCACTTTACAGTGAACAGCCCCTATATAGTAGCATGCTTGCACCCCTGCATACTTCATTTACCTTTGAGAACATACTTGAATTCAAACATGCAATCTTGTTTGCTTTGACAACAGCTATTAGCCAACTCCTCAATTTTGTTGAAGGTGCAGAACTTGATAAATTCTTTTAGTTGAATGGCTAAATCAAATATTAAATATTTATTTGGAATAACATAACATATATTGTCAGTCAGCTTGTATGTGAGTTCACAGTTTTGATTGCGTGTTTTACCTTAGTTTATGTATGTTATGAACAGATATGCCTAGTACAAATTTACTGTTTAGAACTTTTTTAAGGTATAGTTCCAAATGTTATGCTTACAAAATAGTGATGTTGCCCTATTAGTCTGTTAATAAAATAATACTGTATTGTCAAAAATTAATTTTAACCTACAAACTGTTTCACAAAATGGTGGCACATATACACTGCAAGGGCATGAGAAGTATACATGTTCATTTACTTATGTACATGCGTATTTCACTTGCAACTCAGACAGCACTGACAATATCACTTCTGGGGACAGGTAAACCATGAGTATGTACTTCAGGTGAATTAGGACACAGCTGCAGCAAGGCTCTGATACACACTAAAAGATGCACCAATACATTTGATGAAACAAAGACAATCACAATTTTGACGAAGTAATCTTTAATGAAATATTTACAATCTTTTTTCTATGATGTTTGAGCCAGTCAATTTCTCCAAACTGTAAAAAGTTCCCAAATTCTCTAAATGCAATGGCATAGCTATTTTATACGACAAACTTTTCCACAATTGAACAGCAAATCTGCCAGGCTGCAAACAGGCCTGTTGTCTTGACATGTCTACAGATGAGAACCAAATTTGTAAGCTTTTATGAATGAAGAATGGAATTATCAAAGTATAATTTTAACGAGGCTCAAATACTAAATTATTTTAATACAGATATGGTCAGTAATCTTGGCTCTAGCAGCTTTATAATAGATATACTAAATTGTATCAACTGCATAATCACATAGCCCAAAAATTTTCATTGGGATTTCTAGAAAAAAAAATGAAGGAGCATGTTTTGATAAAATTTGCTTGGATTCAAAGTAGCAGTGTGTGACAATACTGTTAATGCTAAAAATAATGTCATGTAATATTTCACGATTCAAGTCATACAAATTATTGTTTCAGCAATGTGAATAAACCACAACGGGATACAGTTGGTATGGATATGATGAAAAATCAAAGGGATCTAATTTTTAGTGAAGTTAATGAGAATGTTAAAACCCAACAATTAAAAGATATGAATAATTCTACAGAAAATTGAAATGTATAAACATCACTGAGCAACAAGAGTAACAAAAATGTGTATAGTTTTCGTTTTCAAAAAACACCATTACTGGAAAAACTTACGACACAGGAGAACATTTTTTTCTTTCTCAACTTTGATACATTATCATATGGTTTGCTACAATTTCCACCCCAGATTATGCAAGTGCTTCAATTGCAGTTTTCCAGGTTGGTGGACTATTTGTGAGGGTAAATAACCATCTTGCCTTCATATTTATTATATTCAATTAAATACTTCAGATTTTATGCAGTTTTTTGCAATACAATGCTTTTCATTCAGTATTGGGAAACGTCACACTTCTGCTATATGAAATACACGCCATTAATAGCCAACACATGGGAAATGTCACACTTCTGCTATATGAAATACACACCATTAATAGCCAACACATGGGGAAATAGTAAAACCACCATATACTGTATTTAAGAATATTTTGGTACTTTGTTCTTGCAGATCTTGACTCTCCATCAGGACTAACTGAAATGGTTTTTGGGGAGTTCAGAATCACTCCTTACACTATCTTACTTAATTCAGTCAACTGATGTAGGTGCCAGATCACCAGAGAGGTGGGAGGTACTGGGAAATAAGAAAGCATGAAAGCTGGTTACAGAAGGTTCTGAAAAAAACATTTACTGGACCCAAGCCCATGTTTGACTTGTCAAACAACCAATTCAAAATGTATTTGAAGGGATGGATGGTAAGGAAAGCCACAGCATGTACTGGAAAACCAATAAATGCTGTACGTACTCAGCTGAGGCATGTTTATCAAACTACTCCAGCTGAGCAAGGAACATCTATGTTTGGTAGCTGGGCTGCTCAATGTCTAAAACATTGATTTTCAAAGTGGGAGGCGCCCTTTCCCCCCCCCTCCCCAGGGAGGCGTGACTACTTGCTAAGGGGTGCACGGGTGCTAAAGTATAGAACCAAACTCGATATTGCCAGTGATTAATGTTGTGCAATTACTTCTATTCAACCAAGAATTGGGAATCTTGTTAAAAAATATCCAAGCTCATCCGTCTCATTGATTTATTTGTTCACCACTATTTAGTTTTCAATAAGCATTAAAATTTAATGATTAAATAAGACCTTCGAAACTTTTATTCATTTTTGTTTTACCCTTATAATAATAATGAAATTTTGTCAAAGAGGGTAGGGAGGTGTGGTAAATAAAGTTTGGGAACCCCTGGTCTAGAGAATGTTAAAAGAGCATCAGTATGAAATGGAAAAGGCAACCCTACTTGTTGAGGCCTTGAGGTGAAAATGCTATTCAGTTCCTAACTAGAAAGATCTAGGTAAATCAGGAGTTCAAATCTTTGGATACATTTCACTTAAAACTTACAGCAGCGTAGAGTTTCCAACTGAAGACGCTGGGCTACTTGGGGGCTGCATGAATAACAGCAAATAATTTACAGCAACCCCTACTTTACACTTTTCAAGGGACAGGGAAAAAATGTTGCAAAATGCAGGAGAGCGTAATAAGAGGGCAACTTATGCTGTAAAATCAAACATTGAGACCAAAAAGAATGTGTGTAAAATGCAGGAAACTGTAAAATCAGGGGTATAATACTGCGGTTCATTTGTATTCAATTTCTTTTTTAAAAAACAAAGAGGGGCAGAAAAAGGGTAATGATTATAGCAAAGTGCACAAACAACTTTGGTGTGCAGGTGACTATAGACTGTTCATGGTAAAGCTGATCACTTTTGAGGCCCTCGTTACTTTTTCCTTTCGGCGATCTGCTTAAATAAATATTGCCATGTAATAAACACAGTGCATATATTTCACTGGACTTGAAAGTTAATGTCTAAGGCTACAATAAATTATATTTATCGACTATTATTCCCAATGAGAAGGTTTTCAAACGTGCTCAATTTACTGCGAACAGCCTGTATGATGCATGAACTACAGATTTAGTGGAAGTTACTGGCCTATTTTGAAAATATAAGTTCGTTAGAGGCAGCACATTTGTAGTGGTCTACATGAGACTTGGATCAAAATTATGAAACTGTGCTATATTAGATGACACGTGCTGCTTTTGCTGAAACTTTAAACATTCAAATTTTACGCCCATGAATAAGTAAGTAGAGCTTACATGGTTATTAAAAAATATCACAAAATATATTCGCTACCTTACTTATATTGCATCTCAAGGATTTTAGTCGATTTTTTTAAAACTGAAGATTTGATGATGTATAAAAAGACTTCAAATTTAATTTAGACTAGCAAGTTATCATTATGTCGGAATCATCATATAAAATACTCAGGATGGAAATTCTGATTAAGAAAATCTAAGCACATACAATAACCTCACTGTGCTTACGTGCCACTAACATTAAAAGCTGCCATCTTCCGCACTTTATTACCTAACAGAACATTTCAACACGGACCACATATTAAGATGCTATAATTGTGTATGTAAGACCAGTAAACTTCATTGATCCACAAAATATTTTCATTATTACATTATAATTTCATGAAAAAACCATTAAAAAATATAATTTAATTACAAAGAAAACAAAATGGGATTTTTCAACCACTTGAATATTATATAAATACTGCATGTGTAACAAATTCCAAAATATACAAAAAATTAAAGCTACACAACATAATATCAAAAGGTGCAAAACTGGTTCCATGGAAGTCAGTAATTGTTTCAACTAACAGTATACATCAGAAACAAGAATGCAGCATGACATGAACGCTATACAGGCTGATCAGATACTGTAACAGTAGAAGTTTGATGGTCAAAAAAAGCAATCAATTTAAGTTTAATGTTATACATTTTAATTAAATTTCACAACCAAAAAGAATAATGAAAGGCTTACGCATGTTTCATGAAAATCCACCCATATTATGGCAAGGACAAAAATATACTATTGGATGTTAACGATGAAAACAATTCTGTATACTTTTAGTGAACTTTAAATTCAACAAAAGAAATACTTTTCTTCATCATAACATTTTACTAATACTTCACAAAGTTATTTCACAGCACTCATTACTGTGATAAGAAAGACTGCACCTGCACACAAGAGACATTGCAGTTTCACAAAAATTGTTATGCACGAGTATGTATTTGGCATAATTCTGCAAGTGATGGACAAATATTTTTATACATTTGCTTATTTCAGTACAATTTAATGCATACAAACTGTTTAACAGAATAAATTAGTATACATGTAAAGTATTAAAATTAATGCATGAACTTGTACATTAAATCAAATTTGCAAATTTTCTACAGGTGTACATAAACTGTAGCATTTTTTGATGACATGCACTTATAATTTCCAAAGGAAAACTAGTCAAGGTGCAGTTCTGTTATGGCTGTATACAACTTTGTAGATAAATAAAATATGGGATGTTTACGACATTCAGTTATAGGCTGTCCACAGTAAACTAAGTCTTTTGAGGCCCTAGTTATGTTTTCTTTTCAGCCATTTTTATCCTTCAACCACCATTCTAAATGCATATTACACTGTAAGTAATACACACAGTGTGAATATTCCACAGTACACTGACAACGTTTAAGACTAAAATAAAATACCTATATTTAATGACTATTATTCCAAATGAGAGGGCTTTTCAAAAATGCTCCTAAAACTGCAAACACAACAACATATGGCAAATGGAAAGGTTGCAATGCTATGTTTTCCAAACAAAAAAGAGAAAAAAATCACTCAAAAATAAAAAATAACAATGAAATACCACAAATAATTTTGCTTTTATAAGACAGCATCAATGTGACCCAACTTTTAAAGTAAATGAAAGTATACTTCTCACAGATCTTCAGATACTGACAAACTGTCGCTGCTGTTAAACTGATACCTAACATTAATCTCATTCTCATAAGCATGAAGCATAAATGTACCAACAGCAACAACTGTGAACTCCTACACATTTTAAATTATATCTCTAATAGAAGATACCTAGTGTATTGGTATGGAAAAATTCAAGAAGATACCTAGTGTATTGGTATGGAAAAATTCAAGACTTCCAATTATTTTAATAAATTATTTTGCACTTTAGCCTATATTACTTTCATTAATTTGTTTTGTATTTGATGCAAAGCATATGTCCTGAATCACATTCACTTACACAACAGATACTTCTCACAACCATCTTATTCTATCACAAAATTATGTATGTCATCTACAGCCCCCATACAAGTTGCAGAAAGGGTCATAAAAATTATCTAAGTCTTAAACAGAAAAAAGAGTGAACTTTTTATCGGAGTTAAAAACTGAAACCAAAATTTAAATTAAAACTTGGTGGCTAAAGAAATTAAGAACCCTGTCGAAGAACAAATGTGTTTTTTTTCTAGGTGGAGGAGAGGGCAGACTTACATTCTGTCGTGTCTGGTTAAACTGCTGTGTTTGAGTGTGTTTCTTTGTGGTGTTGTCCCATTTTGTTCCTACTTATTTTGTCAGTGTTGTCTTAACATTTTCAAGCAGGTTTCTAGCCTGTGTTGTTTTCTATGTGTTATTTGTTGATCGGATGACATAACGGATGTTGAAACTTCACCTGAATATTGGAACAGTTCCAACCACTTAGTAAGTTTGCTAAGCAGAGACTTGAGTCCAGTAAGCAGACCTGTTACTACCAGTGTAATATAGCTACTCCAGCAGACAGAAGTCAGTTAAGAACTACTTTTATTTGCCACCAAGTGATATTTCTCAAAAAACCCGGATGAAATAAATTTTTTCAGTCTGACACACAAGTTAAACCAGGCGAGCCGTTTCTCTCAAATTAATACCCAATCCCTGCCAAGTACGTAAGTGAAGCAGAAGAATATCTAAAATTAATGTTGTCTTAGAAAATTGTCAGACACGAATCAAGCCCATATTGCAATCCCATGGTTTGCGTACGGAAAAATGATGGCTTCGTACGCGTGTGTTTGGACGCAAGAAAACTGAATGACATCACAACAAAAACCAGGGAAAGTCCACGCCCTACCGAGGAATTGCTACAACTGTACCAGGGAATGAACTTTACGACTACCATCTATTTGACACATGGGTACGGGCAGGTACCTTTATCAGATTCTTCGCAACAGTATACCGGATTTTTATTCTGAAATCAACTGTTTGTTTTAATGTCCTACCATTCAGATTGTGTAATGCGGTAGCCCAGTTTGCTCACTATATGAGCGTAACACTGGGTGATGATTGCTCTGATTTTGCAAGATCTTATGTGGATGATATTCTCATAGTTTCTAGCATGTTTGAAGAACACCTTTAATGTCTGCTGATAAAGCTAGCTAGAGCTGGAATGATAACGAAGCTTAAGAAATCACTATTCTGTCAAGACGAAGTGCCTTTTTTAGGAGACGTCCTAACGCCGACCGGCATATGAACTGCACTGGACAAGCTTGTAACAAGCATCTAACTACGCCTTGGGAACTAAGTTCACACAGATCGGTGAAGATGGTGTCGAACGCACGGTGGCAATGGTCAGCTGCATGCTGAACAAGGCAGAGAAAAATTACTCCATTACAGAAAAAGAAATGCTACATGTAATATGGTCGCTACAGCACTTCCATAACTTACTGCTCGGATAATTTTACGGGCAGACCACCAGGCATTTTTCAGCCTTAAAACTGGAAAGGTTTTTAGCAGTCTCCTAACCCGCTGGGCATTATTGGTGCAAGAATTTGACGTAGAGTTCCGCCACATTAAGAGGACTGACAACGTGGCCACCGACTAAGTTGAAATCCCAACAGCGCATCTGAGGACAAGGAAATACTGCAACCCAATGACAGCGCAATATTTATAGGATATATATATATGAAGTTCCCGGTAATGAGGAAATGAGCCGACCAGAGTCTTAAAGAGGTTATTTAAGGATTACGTCGTGAGAAAGCAATCTGCACGATGAGAACGGCAATGCACTGAAAGATGTGTAATGATTTAAGCAAGTGGCATAAGTGAATAAGGAACTATGCCTAAGTCATACCTAAACTATGCTAAATGCCTGCTGCACGCCACACCTTGAAAGAAAAGTTTGGTACTCACAGATATACAGGTCCTCCCGTGCATGGAAATGAAGAGTTACCATAGTAATGAGGTGACATGCTGGGGTAGTCATACCGTCATAAGAGGACTGTTTTAAGCTTCCGTAGGCTTTGTTTTAAGGATTAAGACATCTTGATTCCTACCGTCAGGCAAGCTGCTGTGTGTCGCAGGCCCAGCAGGGTTTTGCAGTTTTACTAGGGAAAAATACAAGTTCTGGTTGTTATTATAGCAAACTGTCTGAGGGCCAAAACAGTTTTATTAAGAAGCACAGAAAAGGTCTGCTTGCGCTTCCTATGCGGGAATAATTAATTGGGTTGACTTCGGCAAGTGTAACGTGTGGTACATTACAGAACTGTAAATCAGTGTACTAGGACTTGTAAGCCCAAAATGGGGGAAAATGCAGAACCAAACCCGGGACTCGATACAGCGCAAAACATCTAGACATTTTCGACGAAATAGGATCTGTGAGTCAAACACTACAATTTATAACACACGGCAGTATTATTTACGATGGCCGAAGATTAAGTTTGGTAAAAATGATGCCTACCAGTATGCCATTTTGACAGAGTCACCCAAGCTCAGTTTTCTCTTTACACCGAAGTTAACCCTGCAGTTTAAAAATTGACTCTTGCTCTCCAGTCAGATTGAGTTTATCTTTCCAACTATGTTTAATAGGAAAAATATTAGTTTGAAAAGAAATATTATAATCATGGTGTCTGTCACTGGTTTGGCTATCTCAGTTACTGCCACTTAAAAGAAAGTTATTTCTTTAATATCAAATGTATGCATTTTATTCTAAACTTCAAACTATTGAAATATTTATGGTCACAAACCTATGTTGATAGTTGTACCGGATACCACTAGTCTGTGGAGTTATGAGTAATTATATCTTCAGTGAAAGATTTAAATGTTGACAGAAATTTTTCAGTATTCAAATAAATATGAGCTGGTGATAATTTTATGGAAAGTATTTCACTTACAGTAGAAGTTGGTTTTGACTATTTCCTGCTAATTATGTCTAGTGTCACATTTGGTTATTCAGTATCTGGTATTATTTTGTCCTCTCAAGGTAAGACTAACTAAAAAGAGCAATGGAGAAATTCTTCCACGGTCACTGAGTTTCTGATTAATGGTAAGTCTACTAAGGATTTGTAAGTACTGGTACTCAAAGGATAAACTCTTTTCGCTACACATTCACTACATTTATGTCTATGGGCCTGCCATTTCATCTGGGCTACACGTAATTACATACATACTATTAGTAGCTGCTACATATTTATTCCAGGCACATTAAGGGGACTATGTCGCTGCGCACCCAAAGTCAAGAAGTGAGGGAGCGATACGGGCGACAGTTACACGCATGCCTAGCGCCTCATCAATCTTACACGCAAGGCATGCAGTGTTTGTCTTAACACTGTACTGTGCAAATTAAATCTGTAACAGTGGGATTTTATTACACCACAATGAAAGACCACAGATTAACCCACATCCGTAGCTTTGTACTTTGCTCTTGCTGCTTAAGGAAACTGCATAGGCAAACTGTAAAAATGCAATATTTGACAATTTTCACAAATTTTTTCTCTAAGAAATCACTTAATATGACAAAAGTAAAAAAAAAATAGCACCATAGGAAATTCTCTTTTATCTTTTCTGACAAAAAGTCATATTTCCAGAACTTTTATTTACGATACGTGTTTACGCGCAAACAACAATTTCATAGAAAATAATCAGTACATAGTATCCTTAATTAGCAGCTTCACGCAGAAATGAAATTATGAATTTAAAAAGCAACTATGCGCTCTGTAAAACCGAAAAATATAATTAATTTTATGTAAATTTTTTGACAGCTTGTTTGAAATCATTTGACCTTATAACTGAAATTTTTTATACCAAAGAATAACCCAAAATTATTTCCAAAACAAATTTCTTACAATGCAAAAAAACTTTTAAGTCGCTGCTTCATTGCACTCATTGAACTAATATGTCAGGTAAATATTTTTAATTTTGATGATTACAATCTCCATTTAAATAATTCCACATATGTTATGGTGTATGCTTAGAAATATTTGTCAATTTACAAAATTTTACTGCAGCATTTGGAAAAAATTATTCTTGTAATAAATTTCAACACCTTCAAATGGTGCATACCCCTAGTGAAAACAAGAAAGAAAAAACATACACTTTTTTACATATACAATACGAGAGGTGACAATGTATAATTATGTTTTCTAATGTAATAAAAATGTTTCCCTTTCAACAACAAATTAAGTGAAAGAACTGTAATTATAGAGAATACGGGCTGTTCTGAAAATCAGGAAAATAATACCTGCAAATGCTATATATGGTCATTACTAATAACACTTAATGAGGGCTATGAAGAACAAAGTGTTTTATGTGGTAAAACGCGTAATACTTATGTCCAAAATATTTCTATTGGGTGACATCATGTTAAATGTGAGAATACCTTTGGAGTCCAAACCTTAATTCACAGGGTATATTTATGCAGATGCGCTAAGATTATACAGGTATAAAACATTGTAGCCAAGCAGTGTCAGAATCATTTGATTTTGTTGAATTTCTCAATGATTACCTTGTCTATATTCATGAGGGGATTGTAATTAGTAATAGAAAAAATATACATATTGTATATGATACAAAAAGAAATTCACAGGTGTTGTTTACAAACTGTTGAAGTGTATCGCCATGATACATTCATTGACTAATGATGCAGACAGGAAACAAACGGACATCAATTTTGGTTTACATGACGGTTGTATGCTGGACGAGTGTGCAATGTCATGTGAATTTGACCGTACAAATGCATGTGATGTAAGAGTGCTGTAAGTGTGTTTCATTGTAATTTGTTTCATTTGAAGTGTTAAATTAAATTAATGTGTGCAAATATTAGTTTCTTTGCAATAACGTTCATGTGAAATGTTCAAATATAATTATTGTGCTGAAGTAAGAGTGTCTGAGGAGTTTCAACATATTGAATATAAGCCAATGTGTCCTATATGTTAGGTATAGGCTATAAATCATTAAGGACCCATAATCGCTGCTTACATGGGTAACATTATTTATACCCTAGTTTTTGCATGGAAAGTGTATTTAATTGTACTGTATAGTGTTGCATGTGAAATTAGGAACTGAACGTCTTACCTACTGCTGCCACTAGTCATGTGAAATATAGAAGACCCAACCAAATTAAACCTAACTTCAAGATAGGTTAATCAAAGGGGATGGATGAACCGATGCAAGCTTATATTTTTATACTTTCCTCCTGTAATCACATATCATGAAGTAAGGTTGAGTTATGTTAGGTCTTCTTGCATTTAACCAGGTTAATGAACCCAAATAATATGTAATTTTTATAAATTTTGCGTGTTTAACCCCACAATTTTCCTATTCTTCATAGCCCTCCCCTCTATCGCATTTGGTAGTATGTAATGCAAATATTGTGATGCCCTTAGTAAATTCATGCTCAGTGTAATTAGTAATTACGATTTAACATGATATGGGAACTAAAATGACATGGAATTTACATATATTTTACATGTGTTACACCACAATTTCACTGATTTTCATAGCCCTCTCCACTATCGCATTTGGTAGTATTATGTAATGCGAGTATCACAATTATCAAAGTAAATTTGTTTCTATGTAATTAGTAATGTCGTTTACACCATTTTCTGTGAAAATTTATTATTTTAATTTCGGAAAAGCCCCTATTCTATATAGTTACCTAAATAACTTTAACATTGATTCTTGTAAAACCTCATGGCAAGTTTCAAAGCATTATATTTGTGCAGAATTATCAATTTTTGAAACTGATAGAAGTAATAATAAAAATAAATATGCTAAAAAAATATTTTAACACTTAGGGCCGGTTTCACTAACGAAGTTTAACTTTTCGGAACATAGAGATAATTTTATCAGATGAGAGGTTTAACCTCGATAATGTTGAGCGTGTTTCACCAGGTTTAATCGCCATAAAGAATATCTCGTTATAATTCTCTCGATATATTGACTTAATCGCAATTTTCTCTTGGTAAACATTAGAGATTTTGCTTCGAGCTTGTACAAAGAAATCATTTTGAGAAAATTATGGCAAGTCGTGAAGGAAGCCATCTCCTCTTTATTTATATGAAATAACTTTGCCCTCTCGTCAACTTCCCAAAGGATTTGTTTATGTTTTACAGTTTAAACCGCAAAATCGGCGGGTTAATATTTTGTCTAGATATTCAGAGAAAATAGAGATTAAGGTGCATGGGGAAACATAAAATACAGACAATCAAGATTATTTGTCAGTTAATCTTGATAAACTATCATTATCTCGCATGATGAAACCGGCCCTTATAATGTTTTATTTGCTCAATACTAATAGTGAGCCAATACAAAAAATCTCTTGATATCTGAGACATCAAAAGTTTTGCCTCAAAGTTAATTTGACATGGAATGACCCTACTGTCAAACCAGCAATGTGCAAGTATTTAGACTGAAATATATATTTACACACAATGCTTACTTTTTTTAACATATAATGTTACACAATGGGGAAAAATTTCAAATTTTATGTGATTATGCAAACAATACAATTTACAATGGCCTATGACTTGGAAAACAATACTGAAAATCCAAAATGTTTCACACAAGCTGGCAAATGTAACAAAATTTTACCCATTCCAACACAGTATACCGTTTATTAATTTTATAAATCACAATTCATAAAATATAACTGCCAAATAGCCCAATATGCTACAATAATTATTACGTACTGATGATTCTAAGGAAATAAAAGTTGAGCGACAAAATATGTCGCCAAGCCTATACTTCACTGCACAAATATTTAACCGTATTAAATTATACCTTTCCAGTTTAATTTTTAGTTTAATGCACAGCTGATTTTTAAAAAGCACTACAGTATTTCTGTTGCTAAAGTATGCAAAACAAGAAAATACAGCAGTGGATGCATTTTTCAAATATTATACAAAAAGACTACAGTTTTGTACAAGTAAAAAAAGAGTAAACAAGTTGAGCACAACAACAAACCATACGAACTGACTATGAAATATGGATTCGCTAACTAGCACGCAAGTCTTCCTGCACACGCCAGCGTGCCAGCTCCATTGCAGCCACTGCGTCCTCCGCACTGTCGTGACCCCCCACATCCTCCTGGATCACCTTCCGCAGGATATCCTGGGCCAAATTCTTCAGGCTGCGCTTGTATGGTGGGCCCAATCGGTGCGGAAACAGAACACTTGTATCTACAACTGTATCGTGAATTATTTTTAATGCTTTAAAGTCAGAATCTAAACTGTGGCCTATTAAGATAGTCTTCTCATTAAAAAGGCCCAGCAGCACTGCCTGAACATCAAATATACTCGTCGTAACATCGTCCAGATCACTCCGCTCTATTCCACTATACCGAGTGTTACAATCAAGAACGGCGTTCTCTGGCTTGACCAACGTCTCGTACAATGTACTCAGTTCTGAGTCTATGACGGTCACTCGAGCCAGTTCGAGGCCTCCTATAGTATAAACCATCTCGCAGTCTAAAGCAAAAACACCATAGTCACCATCAGGGGGTTCCTCGTCCTTAGGAAACGTGTGAACAAAACCTTTCAAATTGTCTACATCATAGCTGTCCGAAACATGGCAGCTTGCCGTACAGCAGCCGACAGAATCTTCTGTCTTGCAGCAAGAGTAGCGAGTGTCCCACATTCCGTTCAATTTCAGTTTGATCCTGCGCCCTGGATGATAGGTGCAATGCTCATCTCGAACTGCTAACCCGTGTTTGTTCACCTGATAACGAACATTGCATCTGCAGCATATTCTTTCATGTGGATCCGAGCAAACACGTGGCTTTTTTAACGGCTGAACTGTTGCCACACCCTTCTCTATTAGATGTGGTCTTGGAAAACCATTAGATATCAATTCCTCTTCAGTAAGTACGTATTTTCTCAAAATTTCATACATAGACTTCTTTACTTCATTCTCAGTGTGTCTGTTTGTTTTCTTAACACTCCAAGAACCCTTTGTTTTGCCAGCTAAAATATCTGCATGAGAAACCATGTTGTTATGACTGCCTGAAACTGAACTAGGACATTTGGCCTCTTGACGGATGCGCTGTATCAAAGCTGCCATACGATTAAAGTACAACGTCCGCACAGTGCACTTTGAGAACACGGCATGCTCTTCACTCGCTGCCTTTTCACAAGCATCCTTCACAGAAATATGTTTCTTGTATTCATCAAATAAACATACAAGGTACTTCTGACGTGTCTGTAAGGGAACTACACCCACATGTGCACCATCTATTACAGATGGCTGCAAAATTATTTCCTGGGAAGGTGTGTGCGCAACACGCTGCGAGCCTTTCGGCACAGTCTGAGCAATGGTGCCGCATGAACTTTCCCCTGTTGAAACCTCTGCCTCTGGAATGTAATCTGTGGCACTGGATGGTTCTTTAGAGTCACAGGATCCCCTAGAGTTCAATCTGTTAGCCACCACGCTTCTGAATGGAGCTTTGGGTTTTGCCATCAATGATATGACATTGGAAACTGGAGCTATCCTCACACGACCTAATAAAGTAGGGGGCTTTATGCTGGTACTGGTGCTTTCAACCTTAGCCATTTTTGTAGGGTCTTCCATGTCACTGCTCTCAAGAAGAGCTTCCCTAGCCTTGGCAATTCTATCAAGCAACGCTTGAGCAGGATTCACAGATCGCTTTGATGCAGGTAATGGAAGACGTGAAACTGTACTCTCTTTGGCACCAGAATGTGCAACACGTTTTTTTTTTGGGACAACCACAGCATCTTCATCATCCTCATTATCCACTTCTCTTGCTCTTTTCTTTTGAGAAACATTAATCGCTTCTGGCTCATATTCTTGAAATATTCTCATACACTCCTCAGTAATCGATTCATCCGATTCTGAAGCTGAATCTTTAATTAGTATACATGAATCTGACCCATTATCACTTTCATCATTATGTACCAATCCTCTATCCTTATCCTTCACGATATTATTTGGCATGGGCTTTGACTTTTGACTTTTATGATCTCTCTTGCTACTGCTGCTGCTGCGTTTGCTTTTAGACTCCTTTTCAACAGGTTTGCTGCTTGAATGTTTTGAGCTGTGCCGTGAGGAGCTACTATGCCTCCTGCTATCAGAATGCCTACTCTGATGTGAACTTAATTTACTTGAACTATGAGATTTTGAACTACTCTTAGTGCTAGATTTTTCTTCTGAAATGCTGTGCTTACTATGATTTCTTTTATGTTTTCTCTCTTGCTTGCTATGATTCTTTGATGTTTTGCTGTGTTTATGGCCGTGTGCAGACTTGGAATGAGAATGACTTTCTAAATGTTTCTTTATTTCTCGGTGTTTGGCAACTTCGCGCTCCTTGCTCTGTGAGCCTATCTTATTACTTTTGCTGCTGCTGCTACTACTGGTTTTTGAAACTTTTTTCACATCATCTGAATGTTTTGCGTCATTAGTAACATCTCTACTTTTTGTCAGGTTTTTCTCATCCTTGTCACATTTTGTTGACTCATATTTGATTTCTTGATTGCCACTTACAGCTACAGTTACATTTTTTCCTCCACTCAGTTTATCATCAATTATAGAATCACTAACTTCCACTTCCGAAATCTCTTCTGTTTTCAGACTGTTGTTCGTAGCTATTTTTATATCTAATTCATCTCCTGAATACTCATGAGATTCATTTTCGTCAATTTTTTCACTTTCTTCTTCACTTGCTGGGGAGAACCCTACTTCACTCGACTCATCATCTTCCAACTCCGAAACTTCACGATCAACTGCATTATTTTGTAAACATGCATGGTCATCTTCCACCTTTCCCAGACGTGTTGGCTCATAAGAACCAATGTTAGGAAATGAACTTGCACCATTGAGTACTGGTGGAAGTCTACATTCAATACCTGGCCTAAATGGAGTGTACTCCAACTTTTTCTTTGAATTCTTGAAACGAGATACTGGTAACACTGGTTGATTGCTTGAAGTATCTACACCAGGAATAACAGCATCTTCAATCCCTGGCCGAAAAGGAGTATACTCTAATTTCTTCTTAGAGCTTTTAGTAATAGATGCATATGATGCAGTTTTATTTGGCTTAGTCTCAAGGGTACGGAACTGAGGCTGAAGGCACGTTGCCTTGTAAGAAATTGGAATGTGCGACTTCTTTAGTTCTGCTATTGGTGTTGGTTTGTAGGAAGGTACAGACTGTGGTGAAGGTGGTGGTGGCAGGTTAGAAGAGTCTGGTTTCAACTCCTCCAAAACCCTTGACACTAATGATGGAATTTCGGGCGACACTGTTGTTTCGTCCACTGCGGGCGGGACATCGGACTGTAACGTTGGCAATAACTTCCTCACTGTCTCCGAAACAATTTGCACAATACTATCACTGGACTGTGCACCTGTTCCACTGGTGGAAGAAACCTGATCACCGACACACTCGTCTGCGTCATTTTTTACATGACGAAAATGACAATAGGGTCTCTCGCACAAACCACTATTAAAGAAAGGACAATTTATTCCCCTAAAACGTCCTGTAGATGGTAACATGACAGTCACCAAATATCACCTCCAAAGTTGCAATTACATGTTTAATACAAATTAATTTGGAATTCTTTTTTAATTCAAAATGTCCTTAAGACTGCATTAAGGTGCAATAGTTCAAATTTCAATGTCATTGCTTAAATGGACCGCACTAGCAAACGAAGAAAATTTAACCAAAACATCACAAATGATATCACGTGGATTATATTGTTTCCAGAAACATGCGAGCCGCATAAAATAAAAGTAGCAATCTCAGATGTATAAAAATAGCAGCAATTGTTCAAATTTCCTCTCACCAACCACACAGTTCCAATAAATTTCATGTACTGCCCTAGTCAAATTTTTTTCCTTGATAGGATCGCACCATTATAAGGTAAAAACTACAAAACAGCCACAAGTGGTCTAACTGCTGCCAGAAATATTGAAAATCTGAAATATGTACGCTCACGTTAGATTACCAAAAAACCAAACTTATTTAAAACTAAACAATTGTCACACAACAATATTCATATCAACTTACCACAACGAAACTAATACAAAATTTCAATATTAACAACAGTAGCAAAACTATGAAAAATAAATAAATATCGAGATCCAGAAAAATAGGAGTAGTGCACACTAATCATAATTCTTCTATGGCACAAGGTCAAAGCGATAACAACAATGAACTGTGATTATATGAAAAAAAACCTTTGGATTACTAAAAGGAGCCATTACAAAAATAATTTTTAATAAGTAATTACGCGTTTCCTCAAAATAAATATTTATTTCAGGTCTACTACTGGGCCATTTTTCGCATCTGATGAGATATAGGGTGGGAACATCAGAGGCGATACGGATTAAGATTATTTCTTGCAAAAAAAAATGTGAAAAAAAAAATATATATATTTGACCTAGTCATTTGGCATATTTCATACCCCCTCGGATTTGTTCTGTTTCACACAATATAAAATCTAATGCCGTATTCCAATTACAGCACTGGGCTGCACTCAGCCTACATTCCACACGGTACTGAAAGCATTGACCAGTATCATGCCGAAAGTAAAACCATCAGTAAAAATTTGCAATCCAGTAGCGCTCAGTACTGAAATTAGGCGGAATACTCTTCAGCAGTTTTTAGCAGGAACAATGGCTTCTGCTGTTTGCGATAAAGCATGTAGAAAACAAGGAAAGGTTTTTTTTTTTTTTTTTTTTTTTTCGTATTCATCTCATTCTGACTCATCAATTGATGATAAGACCAAAGAATGTGAAAATATACTTTTCACCTGCAACTTCTGAATATAAAAATGAAACTTGCTCGTATACATCGCCACCATATTGCGTTGTCTGCTTTTACTGAGAGTGCCTAATCTTCTGCATGTCAGTAGTTTGAGCGAACATAGTGTCCAACCCAGACGCCACAAAACCATTATTCCGTTACTGATCAGCAGAATCAGAACCTAAAGGGACGTTCGTCAGTACTGATGAGCTCTTTCAGTGCCAAGTGGAATACGGCTTCAGTATGCACTGCCTGAATTTAAACGTGACACAGTCGAGATGGTCCAGGGCCGGAGATGCTCACCCTGAATATCCATAAGGATAATAAAGCAACACTTGCCCTTAAATGACAAAGTGGTTTACATTATGTCAATGTTACATGAACATGAAGTGGTCATATATATAAATTAAGCGAACTCGGCAATCATAGGTCTGCAGAGGACCTTTCGTGGTAAAATTGACCTAAGTCATAAATGGAAAATACTTGTGATGCTGATGTGTCAAATCTCCGTGAAAGTGGAGAGTATAGCAGGTTCGACTCTTGGTGCGTTCCAGTATTAAATTAATATCATATTGTAGTGAAAATGAATTGCAGAATGTACCGAAGGGGTTCGCGGAATGTACACCCGATGCTGTGGGACAGCCCGAGTGCTGAACAAAGAATAACAAATGGCATCGGCTTCCATGAAAAGTTGCATGAACCAACATCAAAATTTTAATCCTAAAGTGGAATGTGACACTGTATTAAAATAAAACATATTACAAAATTCACATAAAATGAACTAAATACATTGGTAACACCCTGGTTAATTAGCAAGAGTTTATTTGGTTAATGAAAATATTTCGATGCGGCACCCCCCACTTGAAAGAGTAATAAAGGAAATTTGGCCTTTATAGACAGTCTGCTATAAAAAGAAAACTTCTACAATACTATTAATACATTTCTATTTTGACGTAATGAAATATTATTTCAAATCGTTGCATTTAATTTCCTGTGAAATTTCGTGATGAGCCTGTATTTCACTTGTGGTGCTGTTGTCAAGTGGTCGCCTACTGAAGGGATGGACAGGTCCAACTTGGCAAAGGCGTGTGGGTATCCACAATCGATGGCACTAATTACAATGAAAACTACCCCTTGTGATTGATTGGAATGAAATCACTACTGGGAACACTTTATCAAAAATATTTCTCATATATTCATCACACTACTGGGCGTGTAGCACTCATGAATTAGCCCACAAGCCAGTTGAGGGCACGTGATCGTTGGTTACGACGTGCGTTGCGGCACAAGCTGCTCCGACATAATTTCCAATTGGCTGTGTGCCTAATGGCTGTGGGTTAGGGGTAAACACCATATTGGATTTCTTACTGTTACAACAGTTACCTACTGAAATTTATGAAGTAGGACGGTCTCTTGAAGAACGTAGTACCTATTGGCAGAAAGCTGTAAGTTCCATTCCCAATAACGTTAACTGTGTATTCGTGAACTGGTGGTGATGTCGGCACGGTGTGGCTGGTACAGTTGGTGTGACTGTGGCGGTTAGAGTGGTCATGACGAGCTGGTGAACGTGTGGCACATGTTAAACATAAAAACTGCTACTGCATAATAATAGCAATTAGATGACATCATATTAAAGACATCAAACTAAATTCAGTCTTACAAACAAGAAAGACAGTTTATTTCAGCTTAAAAGAACACTGGTATGAACACAATTGTCCACGAGTGCTCCTATGAATGCTTCCACATCCGCTGTCACCTATTCCATTTTGTGCACACCAGAGTCGACACGAACGACCATGAGCACGATAGTGCATGTCAACGATAATGGTAATTTACACCTGACACCTGCCACGCTCCCCTCATAGACAGTGTGCCCATTGCTCAACACTAAAGCAGTGCAGCATCCACCCATATTCTATATGTGCAACCAGTGTGTGTATGACATGCATGACATGCAGCATTGTGTAAGAGGTAAAGTGTCACCAATTGTAATGCTTGGCCACAGTGGCCACGAGCTGTATGATGTGGAAGGATACAAACCTTTCAGTTCTATTTAATTATAAAAAGGAAAATACTAAGTATTTAGTGCTGATATCGACTGACCCACAGTCACTAAATTTTGCTAGACATTCAATAAAGCCACCCATACATTTCTTGAACTAGTGTAGTGTTTGTTTCGTTATTTTCTGTTTTATTTCATCTCATATGGAGACGTGTGCCACGTTCCCCTATCCCTAAGACAGTTTGTTTGGCCGAGCGCTACATAAACTTCGTAGCAGGGATGCGCACTCTCCAGATATGCATAGCGCACAGAGTGTTTGTTGTGCATGACAGGTGCATGTGTAACATAGAGCACGCCGGGGAAGTGTATACAGCGCTTTCCTATAAGAAAGACTCCGCGAGGCGTAGTGATACGAAAGGAGAACCATCACAATGCACTAAATAAAAGACTTACGTCTAATGCCGTCATGATAAGAATTAATTTTGTTAAAAAAAGAGATTATTATGTTGTTTCTTTTATCCTGCAAGTGTTGTGTTGTGTTTCTTTGCAAGCGTATAATTTCACCCCCATAGTTACGCTATTTCCATATTCATTTCATCGGTGTTGTGCATGTGTGTTTCATCTAGGGTCGATATGTTAATTTTCTGCATCACATTATGTTAAGTTTCAGCATGGAGAGCAGTAGTCATGTGCCATGCAGAAAGCAGTTCCGACCTTGGTGCGCAAGCCAGCACCATGCCTCCTCACGCACCAAGGGAGGGAGTTAGTAAGTGTTTGACGTCCATCGAGGCTGGTGCATGTAATTACACATTTAGTGTTTCCTGCATACTGTGCTGCATTAATCTTCTGAGACTGTTCAATTCACTGCAATAGTTTAATTAATACCGTAACCATTTGTTGCTCGCCACCCGATACACCATCCTCACTTCCCCGAGGTTTAACATCGCCCAGAGAAGCATAATTCTTCCGTAAGTTATTCTTCATTACCAAGTCATTTTCTCAATGTAACCGCGATGCCCAGTCTAAGCCACTCAAGCAAGTGTTAAGTGTCTCCCTTACAGAAGTGTCAAGTTAATGGAATAAATACTCTGAGAACTCATCAGTGCATAAGTTTATTTCGGTCGCCGCAAGATACTTAAGCCCTAACAATAACTGCATCTAATGCAAGTGAAATTAATCAGGACTTAATTTCAATGTAAGCATGTATAAAAGTCAGTGTACCATATCAGTATGAGTGTATGGATAGTCCTGATAATACACATCGTGCGATGTGTAGGAATTAGAATTTTACTGCCAAATCGTCACTGCAGCAGAACCGCATGGAAACAGCTAAAGGGTTAACTGTAGAGAGGCCCAACTACAAAAATTCATCGGGAGTTTTCGTCCGAGCATACATCACCCAATCCTGAGGTCAACCAGAATCATCATGCTACAGCATCAACCACCATCATTGCATCGCCTTGGCGATGTCTGGTGCCTAGTCGGGTTTCCGGAGATCTCACACCTCGCCATCTCGGAAATCCCACTCAACTCATTTCCATCCCACCGCACGCCATCATATGATCCCATCCACACCTCACTTAACTTGCTTGTTGCCATTATATTATTAGCATTTTGTAAATATCTTTTGTTTAGCATAGCCTCAGCGTGCAGAATGTGTGGTAAGACAAAATGGAATTTCATTTGTGATAGACAGTAGTTCCGTGTGACTCACGCACGTGGCAAGCCAGCCCGCACATCACGTAAATCAAGTTAGTTAGAGCCGAGCATACGGAGGGGCAGGTCGCTTACATGTGTGTCTCGAGATATTGAACCCGAGCGGCACTCTAACTTTTGAGAAAACCATTTAACGTGCATTATCTTAGATACTCTGGAACAGTTTTTCATTCGTCTGCTCGGGATACCTCCCTTCCTCTTCTCCAGAGCTTGCAGTGCCTGGGGAAGCAGTAATTTACACCTAAGTTTTAATGGCGTCATGCTGCATTCTCTGTCTAGCCTATCCGGAAGGTCTAAGTTCGGAAATAAATGTAAGTTATCTCTTGAAGAAATACTGTAACGTCAACTGAATAAATGCTACATTAAAGGAATATCCGTGTTATTATTCAGGTTGGTTTCGGACTTTTCAGGGTGGAGGCCTTCATCTTCCCACCAAGTGTAACCATTGTGCTTTAAATGTATATTGTATTTGCTTTTCATGTATTTTGACTCATCGTATTGTTTTCATGTGTATATGGTAGCATGTAGCTAGCCAGTATAGACCCCCACTGTGTAGCACACAAATCATAATTATTATTATCGTCTGAGGAGTACCAAACCATAGGATGGATTTCACCTTGGCTGTAGGCCAGACGTACCTGAGACAACCACAGTCTGCCATGCCAGAGTACGGCATCATCACAGTGATTCCTGGCACCCCGCGTAGTAAAATAAAAATTTCCTAAGTTTTTCCTTAAACCATATTTCTGTGTATCCGAAATGACTCATCTACCCACTACCACATCACGGCACTGTGTCACACAACCTTAGCGACAGATACTACATAACTTGCCATCAGTTGTGGATAGATGAAGGGTAAATTGAATTTTTAGGAGTGGTGAAGTCTGGAGCGAGGTATTTTGTGGGAAGTAGGTGTAGTTAGCAGGGGCACCAGGCATTATCCAGACATAATGCCATGATGTTGTGGAAGAGCATGCTCTTCTTTTGCTCAGGGTCGTCTGGCCTACGATCATTGGCAGCTCTCATCTCATCTGTGCTGCGGCACTTCTCTCTAGAATTCTCAATAATTGATATGCGTCCTACAAGGTGAATTGTCGCGGATATCCACACACCCATATATTATGTTGTAAAGTCCTGAAAACACTTAGAATTATACTTAGACTAAAAGGTCATACACACATGCATTTTGGCAGCCTGTACCCTGAAGTTCTTTGTCACTTATATGAATAAAACAATCGTTTCTCCATAGCGACTTTTATTAGGTTCTTGCTACACTTTTCCTCAAGGGAAACCCTTTACAACAACTAGCCATTCTATTACATGTCGGCAGTGGTTATGCGGTAAATTGGTGCAAAGGCCCTTGCATTATTTAATGGGACTGAAACTTCCCTAGGCAATGCAAAACATTGGGGAAAGGGAAAGGTTGTGTCCCAGATGGCAGAAAAGAAACAGTTCTGGTTACTTAAAACAGTTTATTGAAGTTAATGAGCAGTGCAAAAGATGATGGCTGCTCAGGCTTGTGGACCAACAGCCATGCAAGTCAGCCATACGGAACTACTTTGTCACACCACACTTGTAAAACATAACTTACTCTTACCCACTCTGCTCTTACTTACAAATAAAAACCGTGTGCATCTTACATTACATGTTACACTTACAAAATACGTGAAATGAGGAGAGGATGGACACACGTGATGATGGGTACATTTGCAGACATAATGAAAACAACACTTTGAAGTGTTCCTGACATCCACATATATCTTGTGCCCATTTGTTCCATCGCAGACACATCAACTACACAGCAACATTCGACCGATCCAAATTAGGTCACAGTCTCGATCAGTGCAGGTCGACAAGAACAGCGTTTATACTTTTCTTGACATCTGCAACTCGTGGCCGCCAGATATAATATTTAACATTAATCACAAGAGGCAACTCTCGTCATGAATGGATATGTGGTCTAAACGAGTGTGTCCCGTGAAGTCACGACCGTTATACGTAACAGTCATTGGAGGGAACACTGGAATAAGCAGTACCACTTATTCCCACATATGTCCGATGTGTGCGATGTCGACAAGCACCATTGCCAAATCCATAGTGCGACGTGGCACCAAGTAGTGTCAAATTATGGAGAATCACATTTCCACAGGAAGTGTAAAGTGACGAGTGGCTCGATAGCCTCATTAATTAATATGCATTTTAAGCAGTGATTATACCTTGATTAACTACGGCAACCTCCCGCTCTAGGTTAGAGAGTATATAACATACCATAGAAGACAGGGCGAACCTCTGACCCTAGTGAAAAAATCAGTGTGTTGGCACATCCATACACATTCCTGGAATTATAACCATTACGAAACACACCGATTTTAATATGTAAATTATAAGGGTGTTCTAATTATCATATATCGAGAATAAGCCACATGAGGCAACATTTCATTTAATATCACCCTTCAATTGTGGTGACATACTCATAACGTCACATTCTTAGCCATATCTGGGGCTCGGGTATTCACGAGTATGTCACGAACGTGTTTTAGCTTAGTAATCATAATTATGTTCAATGTCTTTTTCATTTATCATGCTAATTATTAAGTTCCGTTTTTTCATGTTATAAATTTTGGCGCTGGATTCGCCGGACGTGCTGCGAAGTCGACGCCACATTGTTAGTCAGATTTCAGCACTCCAGATAACCAGCAGGGCAGACAGTAAGCTCCGCGTACCCCTTCTGCAATTCAATCTAGGCTGAATTTTCTTTCATTGCAATAGTTAACATAACTCAGGAACATTTAAGTACTTTTAGTTAGCCGAGGGGAGGTCTCCCTGCATCCTGAAGTAGCGTATCAGGACTTCAAGCATGTGACATGTTCTTACTTAACTCTAACTTAAGGCCTACGCCTTTCTTTCCACAGTAGTGACCATTGGCAGGTCCAGAGTACCGGGTTCGCTTAACCAAGGGTACACATTTCCATGTGCAGCATCATTTCATTGCACTTTTGCAGTAATAAAGCAGTCATGTCATTATTTGATTGCTTTATTGTATTAACTTTCCAGAGTTAATTGGGTCCTGCACTCTCATAGCAGTATCAACTTTAAAGTGTTTTTCTGTGTATGTTTCGTATTTACGGGGCCTGACTCCCTCAAGCAGAGTAAATTCAATTATAATATAGGTGTGCGAAGTGGCCGAAAGATTCGCCCCAAAGGAAATATTTTATACTCAACATAATTTAACCGAAAATTAAATTAGCACTCCTTCATATTGACCGCTTATCCAGTGTCGGCAAAGGCCATCAACCCCATTCAACATCGTTGACTCTACCAAACGTGGCGCTGGGCACATCATCAGTTCCTGTTGTCCACTTTCTCCCAGGCGGGGCATAAACCATCACAGCACTTCTGGAGGTGCAGTTCATCAAATTTGTATTGAAATATAGGGAAGTTATTATGGTCAGCGTCTTGTACATATGTGATCGTGCATCAACATTTTAGCCATTTTAGGGATTAGTAGTACGGTGGAACTCTTTCCTTGTATCACTGCATGCGGGCGCACATGCCTGCTTGGCCAGTATTTCTCCTCCACTTTGCACTGCATCACATTTTACACTTTACACTGCACCTGCAGTTTCAAAACTTTGGTCACCATCATGCTACGGCATATGGTAGAGTTCGACTCTTTGCTGCTGATTCTTTTGTATGGAGGGCAACATGTCTAAGCGATGAGGGCTCGGCACACATCAACCCCCCCCCCCCCCTTTTTTTAGACAGTTTGCAGCCATTGTGCTGTAATTGCCAGCAGACACACTGCCTCCTGACTTGCCAACATGAACACATCTGATAGGAACACTTAGTTGCCTCCTTGTGATGTGCAGTTGATGGCAGTTGCAGTCGGTCCCCGTCGACCTGCAACTGCTTCTTCCGCAGCCTACCGGGTATTGAGATAGCATTTCAAATCGTGCATGTTGCCAGAGGACATCTGCACTTCCGCGACAAATACCAGAGTCGTTATCGCTACTCCCGTTGCTCTCCTTGCTCTTGCATTGCATCTTCACCTGCTCCTGTTCATTGCTCTGCTCCTCTACTTGCTTTCCATGGGCACGACCCTCTCCTGTGATCACCTGGGGGGTGGTCGCATCACCCTGCTCTGATCCCGCAGCTGCTCCGTTCTCTCTTGCACTTGCATCTGTGGTTTCACCACTTTGGGGTGTGTCATAGACATCGTGCATCGTACCATCCTCTAGTGCCTTCCTTGTCAGAAATGCAGGCACTGATAGCAGTGCTGGTGCCTGAAAGGTGCTGCTGGTTGCAGTGCTCCATCGAGTGTGTTGGGACGGATCTTCTGATGCGCACCTCAGGACAACAGTAGGTATGACCTCGTCGGGCTTATTGCACCCTTTGCTGCTGGTCCCATTGAGGATGCTGACAACTTCCGTTCCCCTTCTACTTGTGTGCGACTTGACAGCGATGGCGTTGTAGGGCATTTTGGGGGACAAAATATCTCCACCTTGCATTTCTACAGCATCTTGTGTTGCTCTATGTTGTGGCATGTTCTCAGGTGTCGCTCTATCGAGTGTAACAACTTCCACTGTTGTTGCAGCGTCCCCATTGCTGTGACTGATATAGTCCTGGCGCCTGTTGAACTCTCCGATGTCCGGTGTCGGCAAGACTCGTGTCACTGATGGTGGCTCTCCCCTATGGAAGTGCCGACCCAACTTCCTCATCACTTGCTTGCTCATGGAGGTCGGCAGGCTATTCACTTTCGTGGAGTTGTGAAGTACCGAGTGCATCGGCTCGGGCGATGTCTCCAGGAATGAGACTATGTCTTCTAGGTGCACTCTCATTTTCTTACGTCCCACTCGGGCAATGTATGTGGTCAGCCAATGCTCCGTACGATCTCGCACGGACCGCGAGATTGACAGGCGGTTGACTGCGAGTGTGATCGGAGGTATACACCTGTTGCCCCTGTTCCAATGTGGGTGGTGGTCTCGTGCTTTGTGGGACCCACCTTGCTGCATACCACTTTTGTTGTTCACGTTGCTCACAATGTCTCTGCCAGTGATTCTTCCTCTGTTGCTCGCAGCTTTCGTCACTGCTCGTCACCATGTTCCTCGGGCAACTTCACTCACCTGAAAGGGCTTGGTTTATCCCTAGTGAGACGTCTGCAGGTGTTCTCCCAGTGGCAGCATTCACATGCCGGTGGAGGATAAACAATGCAGCGGGCAGATGTTCAGCCCAACTGTTATGCTTATTTCCCATACGGATTCGCAACTGTGTTTTTAAATCCTGATTGCGATGCTACATGGGATTGGCTTGTGTGTGATAGACTGCTGTCTTCAAATGTTGTAAGACCCAACCCCCTGGGTGAATACCTCCTTCCACTTCCTGACCATTATTTGCTTACTGTTATCAGTAATAATTTGCTTTGGGTAACCCAGTGTGCAAAGAATTCATTTTGAAGGGGTTTCATGACACTTGCTACACGTGCGCTGCCAATCGCGTATGCCACAATCCACCAAAGGAAGTTGTCGTGACTACCAAAATAAATTGCTTACTCCCTACAGACTTGGGGTAAGGGCCCATGAGATCAAGGCTGATAGTCTCAAGCTGTCTTTTTGGCAATCTCGACTGCTGTTGCCGCAAGCCATTTGTGCATAACGATTTGAACTGTAGGTACTTCTGACAATTCCGTTCGAACTGCAGGGCATCACATGATAGGCTGTGCCAGAAAACTTTTACCTTTCATCCCAGATTGTCTGATCCATTCTTGGATGTCGTGCTGTGTGGCTACCATGCACATGCACAAAAACTTTCGCTAACATTTTAGTTGGTACAAACAATCTCAATTTAATGTCATTCCACAGGAAACACGTCTTCCATCGGTGATCCAATACATGCCATTGCTCAACATTTCTGTGAGCACACTTCTGCTTGCAATTGTGCCTGTGTGAATGCACAAATTTTGGGTGGCTTCAACTTCTTTCTACAGTTCACTAACAACGATTTCTGCCTTCATTTCTCTCTATCTGGTGCGACTGTGCTTTGTGTAGCTTTTCTTGCAATTGTGGCGGGAGGATCTCATTCCACTCCGCATCGTCATATACGATGACGTCTGGGCTCGGTGCTAGTGACAATGCATCTGAGAGTTCATTCTCCTTTCCGGTGATATGCTCTACAACTAAGTCATACACTTGCAGTAGCAATTCCCACCAGGTGAGTTTACTATTTGCCACTTCATTCTGCTTAACCAGACTAAAGAGCGGTTATCTGTTCACAGCGTAAATCTTCCCAGACCAATGCTAATTATCTTGTTCACGTCATACCTACATTCAGTAGCGTCTAATTATGCGCTTGCAAATTCGATCACATGTTTTTCACCACCATCTGTGCACTGGTACAGAACTGCACCCAGCCACTCCTGACTGGTATTGGTCTGCAAAAATAGCATTTGTGCGGTGTCGTACCGAAATAGTGTTGGTCATGTTCTGAAACACTCTCTAATTGCTTGAAAAGCATGTACTGCTTCTCCCGTCCACACAAACTGCTATTGCGGTGAAAATAGTTCTCTCAACGGTTCTTTGATTACTGCAAACTCCTCATTGTACTCGCGGATCCAGGTGATCAGTCCAAAAAACTTACGTATCTGTTTGTGCTTATGAAGTGGACATTGCTGTTGTATCAAATATAACTGTTCCGGATTTGGTGTGTTTCCATTCTCAATAACCACATGTCCTTGGAAATTCAACTCAGTTTTACCGAGGTGACACCTCTTCACTGAGCAGGTTAAGCCATTCATAGCATGCCTTTCCAATACTACAGATAATCAATGGACGTGATCTTCCCAGGAGAAGTGTGCAAGCGAGACCGTGGAACAGTGAAGTGTGATGGAAGGGAGGTTGGAAACATGCACAGAAAACAACACGAAATTACATCTGTCTGTAGCAGCAACATGTAGGATAACAGTACTGGAACATGTACTCACAAGTAACATAGCAGTTCATTCTGATGCACAACAGATGATCTAAAACATCAGACAGCATTTCTTCTGGCCGGGACTCTCGTAAGATGTACGCATATACATACAAACATGTGTTAGGAGCCAGACATTAATATCATGCAGGACAGATGGTGTACAGCAGCAACAGCCCCGTCTACCGAAACGAGCATTTGAGACCATATGCCTGGACCTAATGGGGCCATACCCCCGTGTCGCCAATGGGAAAAAGTTTGTCCTGGTCGACACCAACAACTTCTCAAGGTGGGTGGAAGACTATGCAATAAGCAGTGCAAGAGTTAGCAACATCGTACAAGTACTGGAGAAATAATTTTTTCCCCACTGAAGATACCCCAAGCAAGTACTAATGGACAATGAAACACAGTTCATTGGAAGATAGTGGCAAGCAAAGTGCACCCTGGGGTAGGTGTAACACTTGAACATGACGGTGTACTACCTCAGAGCCAAGCTCATGGAGAGCTGCAAACAGGACCTGACGGTACAACTGCAGCTCCATGTTGGTGAGGTACACTAGCTGGGCAGACAACCTGCCTGCTGCCCTCTTCACACTCTGCCGGCATGTGAAAACCGCAACAGGCCGATCACTTGTGTACATTCTGTTGAGACAAAACACCAAGTTCCCCGGCGAAAGGAACTGCCCATACAACAGCACTAATGAGAGTATGGATGACAGCATGGCAAGACGAAAGAGGAGGAAGCAGAGTGTCAGAGAGCAGAGAGAGAGAGAACCAGGAAAGGTAGGTGGCTGGGTGGGTCCCAACGAGCCATCAGAACCCACCCATGTTCGAACGTGGACAGCGCGACAATAAAGATGCAATGATGCCAACACCTTCTAGGCTATCACCCGAGGGTGACTCCAACACCCCCTCCCCCCGTAGACGCTAGTCAAACAGTTACAGGCAGCTACATGGGGTTGCGCACGAGGACAATAGCAGTGGCAGGGACGACAGAGGATCATGTGACTCGTATGAGATTCGTCACGCAGCACGCCGATGTCGGCCACCTGCATCATGCCACACGTGTGTGAACATGAAAGCACTATGGCATCGGCAAGAACATGCAGAATGACAGCAGCATTCTGTACTTCCAGAATGTAGGGACAGGCAAGAAGCCCCAACTTGCTACGTTCACGACGGGCAGACACAAGGAGTTGTGTCTGTCATCAATGACGTATGCTGCTGCTAACGCCCTTGCCAGGGTGGTGGGGTTGTTTGACGTGTGCCCACGTGATCCCTTCCCCTTAGTCTGTTTGATTGCTGCACCAGGTTCTGTAATGCAATGTATGTATGTGCTCTACGAGTGCAAGTGCAATGCAGTGTGACAAGGAACGACATAGGTGCAGAGCAAAATGAGTGCAACCACATGAGCGTTGTGCAGGAAATTCTAAAATAGGCGCTGTGAAATTTCTGTTGTTTAATTTGTGCAATAAAAGGGCAAGGTAAGTTTATTCATTGGGACATAACAAATAAAGGTGCTTGCCTTCACAACCCTAATGCCCTCAGTGTTTTCAAAGTGTATTTTTGTAATTTTCTGTAATGTTCATTCAGTGTCTTTCATCTCCACTTCATCCATGCATTGCAATGTTTTGGTGTAATGAATAATATTTACAGGGTTAATTTTAGGAGCAAACAACTGGCATACAGCGTACATGTCTGATTTACAAATATTATGTTTAAGGAAGTAGTGCAGCGCGGGATGCCAGCACGCCAACCCTACCGGCTTGCCACACAGAGAAAGTCAGTAGCCGTTCGTTTTTTTGAAGGGTCTGCTGCGTCATGACGAACACCTTGTCCTAGTTTTCAGTGTCCTCTGCATTATGATAACTTCAAATGGCTTCTTGGAATATGTGGCAGATCTTTACCGCTGTTCCGACGCCTTGAGTAACGTCAAACCCCATGTACTTGCGGAATTGCAGATGTGGATGCACAGATGCGGAAGTGTAGACATAAAAACACGGGTACAGATGTGTGGATGCAGGTGCGTGTTGTGGGTGAAGGCGTGGTGTGGCAATCCTGCATGGTGCGATGCAGGGGTCTATGTATGGCGAGCACACAGCTGACTGTCGGCGTGTGATGAGTGTATAACATGGGAGGGACAAGTCCCTTCAATTTCTCCTTCTCCCTGTTCATTCCTTCTAATTCATCGTGGACAAAAGGCAGGCACCTGCCTGCCTATGTAAGCGTGCTGCGACTCGCCCTGATCCTTTGTCCCGCTACTGTGATGTTGCACTGACCCTAAATGGCCGATCCATGGTCCACATACCCGCCTTCCTTTAGCAATGGCGGGCACTCACTGCTTTCTCTGCGCTTTTCTCTGTTGACCACGTGCTCGCATTTTGGGTGTCTTGCAGGAGTCTGGGAAGAGTCCCAATGCTGTTAATGTGCAGTGGTACTGTTCTCATTGCCTTTCTCATTGCGGGTAGTAAGAAATCAGTGAGAAAAGAATCAGTGGGAAATTGAAACGATTTGAAAGTTTTGTGGAAAATTTTTTAGAATTTTGAATGTCAGGTAATTATGTTGAAAGGGTAGACAACAAAGTTGAGCAGCATTTGGACATCTGTCATGGGGGTATTTTGGGTGAATTTAATTTTGATGAGCGGTGAAGTCAGGAGTGAGATATTTGGTGGGAAATAGTTGTTGTTAGCAGGGGCACCAGTCATTATCCAGACACAATGCCCTGATGTGGTGGTATAACAGCCTCTTCTTTCACTCAGGGTCGTCCGGCCGAGTACCATTGGCAGCTATCCTCTTATCTGTGCTGAGGCACTCTTCTGTAGAATTCTGAATAATTTACTTGGGTCCTAAGTGCTGAATTATCACTGAAGTGCCTTGTGGCTTACCTGAATGAAACACTTGTTACTCCATAGTGACTTTTATTAGGTACTTACTACACTTTTCCCTAAGAGAAACAATCTACAACTACTAGCAGTACTAATACCAGTCGAAAGTGGCTAAATAGTAAAATGGCTCTAAGGCCCTTGGGTGATTTATTGTGACTGAAACTTCCCTAGGCAATGCAAAAGACTAGGGAAAGTGAGAGGCTGTGTCCCAGGTGGCAGAAACAAAACGGTTCCAGTTATTTACTACAGTCTGTTGAAGATAATGATCAATGCAAAAGATGATGGCAGCTCAGGCTTTTATACCGACAGCACATACAACATGCCCTCGGACTACACAGCATTGACTGCAGTTCAACATGGTGCGTGTGCCAGCATTGCCATGAAGTAAGCCATGTGAAACTACTTTGTCACATTACACTTATAAAACATAATTCTCTTTTACCCAATCTGCTCTAATGTGCTAGCAAAAACTCTGAGCATATTTATTTACATGTTAGAAATGTATTCTAAGTGAAAACAGGTGAGGATGGTTACACATGGTGATGGGTACATTAACAAACATAATGAAAACAACACTTTTTAATGAAATATAGGGCAGTTAGCTATGGTTACAGGTATTCTCTCGTGCACACATAATTGTGCATCACCCCTCTTGCCCTGTTAAGACCTTTTAGGTATTGGAAATAAGGTGGTTCTCTTTCCTTGTATCACTGCATGTGGATGCATGTCGCTGCTTGACCATTATCCCTGTTCCACTATGCAATGCATCACCTGTTACACTTTGCACTTCACTTGCACTTGCGTATTGCTGGTCACCGCCGTGCTACCGTATATGGTAGTGTGCGACACTCTTCTCCGGTGAATGTGTACAGGCGGGTAAATGATCTAAGTGGTGAGGGCTTGCCACACATCAGACTCAAATGGTTGTTTCCCTAATTTGTGAAAGAGGTAACTCTTAAGATATATTAGCAAAAAGCCCAGGACAGAGTCTCTACGAAAGCCACTGCCATCATGCGTACCAGCAATTTGAGGTAGCAACAGATAGTTTCGCACTGCGATGCACGATGCCTTTTCAATGTGCTGTACATTGACTGGCCTGTTGGACTTCTCTACAGTGCTACTTGACTCCAAGTGATTTCCGTTGAAGGGTACCGGGTGTCCACGTATCCCTTATGCCTGTTTGTACCATTTCAGATGCATCAACCACACAGCAACACTCGAAAGAACGCCGTTAGGTCACGGTACTGATCAGTGTACGTTCATCAAGAATGGCGTGTTTAAACTTTTATTGCCGCTCTGAAATTTTAGGCGGCTCTCATAATAAGTTGATATACAGCCCAAATGGGAGTTAACCCGTAAAGTCACGAATGTTAGAAAACAACAGCGTTTGGAGGAAACACTGGGGTAAGTAGCGCCACTTTTTCTCAAACTGACATGTGTCATGTGTCCCGTCTGGAGTTGCGCAGTTAGGATGAGCACTCGATGAGCGGAGCAGCATGTGCAGTGTAGTATAAGTGTGGTCGCAATGCAATGCAACACAAACTTTAGCACATAACATCAGAGGACCCGCTGTAATGTAGTAATATAAAATAGATCGTTTTTCAGTGATATCTTTTATGTAGGGTTTTGTGTGAAATATGTAAACACGAGCATTGACATATTAACATTATTTAGGCAAGGAAACAGACCCAGTGCATTTCAGAGTAAGTAAAGTTTTTTCCATTGTTTCGTGTTGTATAATTCACAATGTGTGCTATCTTCACTTCATTCACCCAAATAAAAACAGTGTTCCATATGAAATGTCATTTTTAAGAATCATTTATGCACGTTCCAACACAAGGTAAGGAATACAAAGGGTTATTAAGTATTTTGTGCCAGACCGCCAATCTCAGTCAGCGCAGTAAGACGTGTAGGCAGTTAGCTACAAGCATCTCGGGGGTGTAGTTGCATGTTACTGTGACTCGGGTTTCGCGCGCTCGGGCAGTCTTCAACTTTTCTTTTTCAATCATTCAATCTCCATAGTTTTAATTCACCGGAACCGTTGCTTAAAACCTTGCACATCACGTTTATCAGCTTTGGGCCATTTCTACAGCGTCCCCTCACCCGCAGGTTGAAGCTGTGATGTGTTATTATAAATGTAAAGTGTAGACCTAAGGGCCTTGGTAAATAAACTGCACGTGGACATGATTTTGTGGCATTCGAGCTCTTCAGGGCATGGGCCCTTAGAATACATGTACAATTTTTCACCTAGTGTCTTAATACGTATTTTCTTTATTCGTTAATGTGCAAGTATTGTGTGTCTAAATGTAGGTGTGTGGCTATCTAATAAATCACTGCATTAACTTAATCGGCGAGCTTTTGCATGTCGCAATATTACATAATATGGGTGTGTGAGCTGACCTGAACAGGCCACTGCGCACTATGCATTTGGAATAATTGTAAGGCGCATTTGTAAGGAGCAGAAGTCCAGGATAGCATTGGTCGTTAGCCGAACGACCCTGGAGGAAACCTCGTCTCTACTGACTCACACGACATCATATACGATGTCTGGTGTCCCGGGTAAAATAACCTTCAAAATTACACCACTCCTTAAATCCTTCCTCAACACACTGAGGCACCATGATGGCACATCAAAGCCTTTTCAATGTGCGCGATGTAGATGGGCTTCGTGGCCGAATCCGGAGTGTGCCTAGCTCCAAGAAGTGTCAAAAGATGGGGAATAATATTCCATGCATAAGTGTAAAGTGGCGAGCGGATCATTAGCAGCATTAAGTAATTAGAGTTAATACAGTCATTTTCAGTAACTACTGCACCATAGTTAATTAGGGAAGCCTCCCAGTTCGTCATAGAGTGTTACCCAAATCTCACACAGTACAGAGCATAGCCCCGCCCCTTTTCAGTGAAATGCACGTGTTGTCATAGGAAATGAAATGCGGAACCTTTTTCCCATTTTGCCATAAGGACATATGCCAATATTTATGAACTAATTATAAGAGCATACATGTATTCATTCATCGATAATGAGCCGAATATAGGTATTACATAAGTTAATAGCACCATTCAAGTGTGATGAAATTCATATGCTGTCACATTCTTAGCCATATCTGGGTTCCGAAATTCTCAGGTATATCACAAAGTAACAATAATTCTGTTCAGTGTTCATTCTTTTATTCATGTGAGTTGTGCAGTAACGTATTTCGTATTTGCATTTAGGTGCTGGGCTCACCGAAGTTCGGTGAAGTCAGTTATGTACTTATTCAACTTGCAGATACATAAATGGTTAGGATCATGTTCTCATATTGATATTTCAAAGCTGTCACTTGAGGGTTATGTGTGTACATCTGCCAAGTGTCATTTCTACATTGTTTTTATTTTTCCCCTTGTCACCTTGTACTTAACGTAAGTACGATACGAACAATCCTTTAGCATAGTATTAAATATCCTTAATTCATATTAGTGCCATCATTTTTTTTTGTTTAATAATAGTTCTTGTAATTAACCATATAGGTATTTATGCATATCCAATGTTCTTCTGGTATTTTATAATTTACATTGTTTTTATCCAGTAAAGACAGTACGGCATATTGCAAAGTTTTTACACATACCTAAAGTGACGTTATGTAGCCACAAATAACACATGACAGTAAAAACCTGCATCTTATTTGTACTAGCTGCTTCATGACTACTCAACCTATTTAATGTTAACTTGTTTTATCACACATCTTAAATAATGGTGTTGGGTAGCCAGAATAGCCCACCGTGAGTGAGCTGGGGTATAAGAGAGGCCAACAGCCCTTACTAGATAAAACAGATTAGATGTGGTACATGATTGGTGGAGAACTTAATCATTCTGTTAATATTATCAGAGACGGTGGATGGGAGGACATTGTCAATGGTGGTCGGCTACGGGACCCCAATATACTCTACATCAACATCATCATTGTACTCGCACCATGAGCTGGCACCCTTACCCAGGCATGTATTCAAACAGTTATGTTCCAATCCACATCATCCCATTTTCCCCCTGGTCTAGAACACAGTGCCATCTAAAGGATACAACTAATGTCACTGTAAAATTAAACATATTCTTTTCGAATCTCGACCTGGCAATCGTGACCTGCCGGTGGTAATTGCAGCGAAAATTAAGGCGAGGACCAAGGATAATTATGTGCGAAATATGTCACAATTTACGTGATGTGCTGGAATGTTAGCTCAGGATGCAAGTCAGGCCTTCCCTTGGTTGAAAGTAAATGAAAAATGTACCTCAGTTACTTTATGCTATTGAATTGAAATATGCAGCCTAAATTGCAGTGCCGAGGGGGTAATGCGGAAGCTTTCCACCTGACCTGTTGTGTCTATTGAGTGCTAAGGTTGGACTGGAGAACATGGCTGCAGTCTCGCCGAAGCTTTGTGGGCCTGGCTTCAAATGCAAAACATGAAAAAAAACCTAACTGCACAACTAATATGATTAAAAGAATGAACACTCGACATAATTATTGCTAATGACTAAAAACACATTGGTGACAAACCCATAAATATCGAAGCCCCATGTATGTCCAAGAATGTGATGTCACGAGCATGTCATTGCACATGAAGGGCATATTAAATGAAATGATGCCTTGTGAGGCTAATTCTCGATGAATGAAGATTGTGCGCACTTATAATTATCATTTGTATGTTGTATTAATGCATAATGGGAAAAACGGGATATAGTGTTTGCATTTCACTTCGTGTGATGTCATAAGCACTGGGGCCATGTAGCACACCGGGTTCAGCCACAATGCCCGCTGACATCATGCACCTGGAAAAAGTGTGGGATAAAGCGGTGCCATTTATCCCCGTATTCTTCCGTCAAATCACTATTTTGTCTAATGGCAGTAGCTTCATATGGTACACCCTTTTAGGCCACATATAAATTAATCACGGACATGTCTGTCACCTAATGTCGATCTGTCTGGTGTCGCTGCTGTGGTTGATGCATCTGCAGTGGTTCAAATGGGCACAATGAATATGTTGACATATTGAACATGACATGGTCAAAAAGAGCCTAAGTTCACAAGAATAATTTTAAGAATAAAATTAGAGTTTTGTAATATTTAAACATGTTTATATTTATGAGTGTAATGCCTTGCCTAACATGCAAGAATGTATGTTTCTCATCCAGTGTTATGTTACACATTATTCATTTTATAAATATTGCAGGTAATTTTGATGCATGCCCCCATCCCCTTCCTCCTTAGCACGTTTGCCAGCAATTCGAGTTCCTGCAATGCTGAGTGTGCGCATGCTCTATGAGCACAAGTGCAATGCAGCACGATAATGGCTGTTATGCGAGTGCAATTCAAAGTGAACAGAGAACACGTGCGCTTTGTTCACAATGAAATCAAATTAGACCATGCTAATTTTCTTATTCACAGCATACAAAGGGGCAAGGAAATGTTATGCAATGGGATGTAACTAGTGCTAGTAAAGATGCTTACCTTGGCATCTTCAAAGCCCTTTGTGTGTTTTAAGTGTATTTTTGTAAGATCTCTATATGTTCATTTACATGTTTCACACCTTCACATTATCGAACGTTTTGCAGTGTTGTGTATTACCAATTCTTAATTACAGGGTTCCGGTACGGTGACTGTGTGCAGTGCATTTAAGTACTGTGTGCAATAAAGTAGTGCAGAGCGGGGTATATGCTTGACTAGCCAGGCGGTACACTGTGTAGAGAGAAGACAGTGTCGATTGTCTTTGTGGGGGGTGTGATTCGTTATGTCGGGGCTCATGTTTTGTGCACTGAGGCCATCATTATGTTGAACTAATCATTTAATTTCAATAATTTGTTAATGTACTGGAACCTATTGTATTTTAGCTGCCCGAGAATTTTCCACCCCTCGCATCCACCAAGTGTTAGCATTGCCTGGGTGTTCTTAATTTTCACCAAATTCTTATTATTACAGTGTCCCTCATGTTGATGTGCTAGTGGTCAGTAACCTTGCAAGTTTTCTCCTAAGGAAAATGAAGTAGAGTCACATAGCAAATTTCAGCCATGAAGCTAGTATTTCCACATGTGATTTATTTTGGTTCGTCGGAAGGCACTTGAGGCGCGGGCCTTCTCCTACCTATATTCTTTAACCTGCAATTGTCGTATAATTCTGTTTAAATGGTCACAAGTCGGTATTGCGCGTAGCAGTGCTTCATATGGGCGTGTAGGGAGTCCGGATATCCCACTGCACCACAAGTAAGGTAAATACTCACATATTATTATTATTCTTTTTGGAAGAGACATCAACTAAAACTGAAGGATTTCGCCATGGTCATCGGCCGAACGACCATGAGGAACGAGTCAACTCTCCTACTTCACGACATTGTTAACCCGACAGTGTCTGGCGCCCTGGGTAATAACTCAACAAAATTCCGAATTATATTCACCCTCGTAAATTTTTTGTACTTGTACCACGTCGGTCATGAGGCATCACCAAGGCCATACCCACCTTTTTAGTCTTGGCTCGACAGTTAGCAGAGTATATCGCACCTACGCAACTTGGAGGTGAAGCAACTTTGAACTTGTAATTTTCATGGCAATAGCATAAAATATTCTGGAACCTTTTTCTTTTGTATCGCGCACCTCTCGAGTATACCTCCCATCAGAGCAGACTCACGGACCTCCAGCATATTCTTTAAATAATTTTTTGGTTACAGGTCTTTTCTCAGCTTACGCCTATGTGGAGCTTTTTTCCACATACCCGCATAACCGTATTTCTATTGTGTTCCATCGCAACATGAGATACTGAGTAATTACCATTTACCTAAACTGAAATGTCTTTTGTTATTTTATTCTCTCTTGCCATATCGTTTTGAAGCTGCCAATTGTAAAATTTCTATAATTAGCCACCACATGCTGCTGACCACGTGCCTTAAATGTGTATGTATGTGTTATGTTGCAAAGTGAACTACAATATGGTAAAGCATGCTGAGGAGTCTGAAAATCACATCTCATGTGCAGAATTGCATATTTTAAGCGATCTAAATTATTATCTAACACCAACTCATTTAAATGCCAGGGGCAAACAGGATATAGCCCAGGCTTTTCAACGTCAACAATTTTTTTGGAGTCATTACTCTCTCCGACATGAATGGTATGTGTCAGTTTTATAATTTATTTTTTCAATTTAAGTCACCATGCCATGCTAAATATTTTAATTAATAATTTAGCATAATTAAAAATATGCAATATTTAAATATAATTGAAGCTATACAATACTCTTCATTAACCATTGTAAATGACTTCACCATTGTATACTTCTACAATATTAAAAACATTTAAAAAAATTCATTTAAATATATAAAATCATCAAAAAACTTTACACATTACAAATATACTTGCAAAACTATTTAAACAATTGATCACGCCATTACAAAGAAAATACAACAGGACTAAACAAACAAGGACTTTAATTCTGGGAGTGGACTTTTTGTTAACCTTCTGTCCATAATCTCAGGACAACTTCTAAGAACATTAAGCGATAACATTTTTAATAGTCCACAAGAATGTAAACCTATTCTCCTTAACTCATTCTTGGTTTCCACAAGTATGATATCCCTCACCACCAAATTTACCAGTACCACAACTTGGTATTTTTTATCATCATACATCTGCCTTTACAAAACTATCCTCCATTTCATATCTTATGGTGATTTCATTGGCCAATACAAGGTGTGGTTAAAAATTTTTGCCGTCCATTTCGAGGGTGGGTTCCTCAACAACAGTTGCACCTTTCTTATGCTTTTGAGCTATGATTTTACAAACATCATTGTGCCTCTTTATCCTATCCACTTTCGTACTGGGGCACACCACTAAAATATATCCTGTTGTTTCAGGACTCATATTACATTGGCGGCAGGTGAAATCACCACCATTGTACCTGGACAAGGTTACACGATTGTTCATTTGATACGTTCGCAACTTTATAGCCTTGGGAAATCTTGCTCATGCTGTATTTAAAATAAATATTAAATTCTAACATTTATTTACTTTATAGTAACTCTTCACTCATGCAACACATTTACTCAGGAAATAATACTGTACATTATAAGAAAACAACTTGTTCTTTGGCTAGAAAGTCCAAGATGTTTGGAAGCGCTGTAAATAATGCTTTCAGCAGGTAGGCGGTCCCAATGGTTTCCCAGCCGACAGATGGGGACAGGGTAGGAAGACAGCCTGGGGAGGTACAGGGGATTATGGCTGTGTCAACCTGTGTTAGAAGCTACAATGGTAGTGCTTTATTCACTGAATTCAAGCAGACACAGCCGAAGCTGGCCTAGCAGCAGGCAGTTGGCATCGTGTGGTTTACAGTAACTAGATCGATGTTTGGGTAAGTTCGTGCGCACAACACAAATCGTAATGTTTTTATTTTATTTAGTTTTGGTGCTGAGAATGTTATACATATTCGTGGGTGATGTATACAATACATAAAATTATAAAATTACAGTGTGAGACTGAGAACCAATTAGATAGAAGGAGTGAAACAGAAACATGGAGATGTAAGTGTGGTGTGTGTGTGGGGAATTTTCCAGCAGTGCTTTCACTTTGCAGGACATATGTGACATTATAAAAGAGGGTATACTGACACCTGAACTTATGATCACAACATGCAAGAAAGGTAATTTTTTACGTCATTTCCAAAAAAAATTTATCAGAAACACTCGTGGTTAGCTGGATGAAACAGCCTAAACAAACTGTTTTGCTGGTCATGTTTATTGTTTTCAAAGAATGTCAACACGTGGATTGCAACTGGTTATTGTGACTTTCACAATTTGTGCAATCCTGTTCAAAAATACAAGCGTTCTGAAGTTCACATAAATTCGTTTTTGTCTTTAAAGAATTTGGCATAAATAGAGTTGAATTTGGTTTAGATAGATCCACACAATTAAACACACTGAGACATAATGCAAAAGTTAAAAGAAACAGAGAAATTTTGAAACGTTTAGTAGATGTTGCTTCTTTCTTGGGTGTACAGGAACTGCCTTTCCATGGTCATGATGAGTCAAGAGAATCAGAAAACTGTGGCTATTATGTTGGGATACTTGCTTTAATTGGACAAGGGTACAGGTTTGATGAAGGCATCTTTGTAATATTTTTCGCTCGGGATTAATTTTATGTTGAAAAACAATAATAATTTTTCTAGCAGTGTATTTTATATTATGTACGAAAAATAATTCAATGGCACCATTTTGCACAATGAAATCCAAATTTCTCCTTCTCTTTTACAGTGGGATCAATGCCACTATTGCTCCTTGCACATGAAATTACAGCAGCATCGCCATTGCTGGTTAGTTTACTTCTGGCCTCACGCATGTTATATAGCCAAAGCAGGCATCTGTTGTCGATGCGTAAGATAAAGCTCTGATACTTTAAGTACCGCCGGTACTTGTTTATCGCCCAGATTACAGCAAGATATTCACAGTCGTTAACATTGTAGCCCCGCTCAGTAGGGTTTAACTTAGCACTAGCGAAGTCAATTAAATTTTTTTCACCACTGTCGACAAGTTGGTATAGCACTACTCTTACTTCCTCCTGGCTAACGTCTGTTTGTAAATATAAGTTCTTGTCTGCGTCGTATCTCGCCCATGTTGGACATGTTTGGAATTATTTCTTAATTTCCTGAGGAGACTGTTCTGCTTCATCTGACCATTGAAATAGGTTTTGTGGTGAAAATTAATTTGTTAGTGGTGCTGTTATGACTGAAAATTTTTCATGTTTTCTTGTTTTTGACTGCGATTACTCTGCAATTAGTTTCAATTGTTCTGGATTTGGCTTATTTCCATCTGTTTTGATGCCATGTCCTACAAAGTCAGTACTGGGTTTTCCTATGTGGAATTTTTCCAGCTCACATGTCAGCCGTTAATAGCTAATCTCTCTAAAATTACATATAGATGGCGCAAGTGCACCTCCCACGTGTTCGATCATACAATCACGTCATCCAGGTAGGCCATGGTGAACTCGCCTATTAGACCCATTCCAACATGCACACCATCATGGATTAAAAGGTGGCTGGATTGCATTTAAGCCCAAAGAGCATATTGCAGAACTGGAATCGGCGCCCGTCTGGCCCAGTGAATACTGTTTTCTTACAATCTTCCATCTTTATAGGTACTTGTCAATGACCACTTTTTAAGACAAGGGATGACATAATTTTTGCCTGTCCTAATGAGCTGAGAGCGTCTTTTACACTTATATAAGATGGTCATTAATTTTCAGTAACATGATTTAATGGCCTAAAGTGGACACAAAAATGCCACATAGTGCCCTTTTTAGGCATGAGCATTAATGTGGATTTTTAATTATTCTAGCCTGATGTGGTAAATAACTGTGTGGCGGTATCCGACAGGTTCTGCTTCTAACGGTATTTCATGTTCCGCAACTGTGGTTTGGCATAGAGCGTATCGTAACCGAATGCTTCCTTACATTCGTTTAACAAACATTGAAAAGCGGCCTGGTGTTCGGGAGGTATGTTGTGGTCAAGGTAACTCAGTATGTCGTGTGGTATATTACCTGTCGGTTTCCTGTCCAGATTATAAACTTATAGTTCTTTCTCTAAAAAATGTATTCTGCGAGCAGCCAGTTCCACAACTGTGTTGTTCGGATATCCACGGAATTCCTAAGATAACATCTTTCCAGGTTTCCGGTGTAACAATAGCTGTTGTTATGGGGCTAATGTCGCATATGTTAATTGCAATTTTCGTTTGACTTAATGAAGTACTGTTCTCATTTTTAGTGGCTAATTTAAAGACAAAATTATCAGATTATACATCTTGTGATTTTACAAATTCCTGCCTAATCAGATTGTTTGATGCTCCAGTATACACTAACATTTGACACTAATGCCCATTGCTGTGATCAAGGAGAACAGCAGGTAAGATACTCAAAAGATAGCTTCCAGAGACGAAGAGACAACCCTGCAGCTCTCACAGAAATTGAAGCAGAAGGTCCAGCGCAACCGACACACATGTGCCGACAGAAGTGAGGGAAATGACCCACATCAAAACGTCTGGAGGAAATGTACCGTCCAGCCAAGCCGTTGGGACAGAAGAGTTGGAAACAGCCCTGGATGGAGAAGGGGAAGGGCAGGATCCAACCCCAACGACGCCACCTGCATGCTTGCAGGACGACGAGGAACTGGCGGTCGGAGAAAGAAACTGTCCTACCGGGATGAAACAACCGGGTAGCAACCGGTCACACCAAGATGCAGCAGTGAGAAGAGTGAAGGTATGAACAGTGAGGACAGTGAGAGTGGCAGGCTGGCCAGCATGCTACCACTCCAACATTCCAATAGGCGCAGCAAACTGCTGCAGGACTGTACCACCTGCACTAGCACCACAGCACACTGGGGATTGTAGGTCCTCCAACAAGGAGATGCTCCTTCTGCGAGTGACTCGAAGGCTGCAAACGGTCTCTTTGGAAAAAGGGGGGTGGGGGTAAATTGTGCCATCCGCTTCCCTCAAGCACGTTAGCCTGTCGTCGCGTGGAGCCGCTGCAGCAAACAGCACTCTACTGAGTGCTCGAAGCACACCAGTCGAGGAGTGCACTGCAGCAGTGCAGGGAAGCATGAGTGCAGAGAGAACCACGTGCACCTGATATAATTTATTTTTAATATGTATCAAAAACTCAAGCCCTACGGTATTTAAATGCCCCGTTGGCTTTAGTTTAATTGTTTATCAATTCCTCTTCTTTCACATTTTCATGTGTTTCGTTCTCATCTCGTTTCATACAGTGATTTGTTTGTATTCAAATTTTTCTATGTTCAGAGTTATTGTTTATATAATAGCTGCAGCCAGGAGAGCAGCATGGATATGTTGATTAATATTTTTGTGGGTAAGAAAATAGTCCGTGCGGGTTGCCGGCTCGCCATCACCGGCCAGCATGCTGCATAGGCAGAGTTAGTTATACTTGTGTGTCTCGAGGAGGCGGACTTACTGACCGATGGGGTCGAGTTTTGCACGCTTGTGCGGCACATAAACTTTAGAATTACTCATTAACATTGAATAGGCTTTCAGATACCGAAACCTTGTGTTAATTAGGCGCCCGAGACTCTCAGCCTCTTCCCTCCCTATGGTTTAGCATCGCTCAGGGAGGCATAATTTTACATAAGTTTTAATAGCCTTCGAGATCTTGTACAGTGTTACCCTGCCGGCGAGATAAGCCTGGCAAATGTGTGTAAGTTGTTTCTTGAAGGAACATTAATAAAACCCATTTGAATCAACGTAGGATTCATTATCATTCGTATTGCCTATGGCCATATGGTTGTCTACTGCCAAATATTAAAGGTAATGTGCAAAGAGTTATTCGTGTCTTTTTCAGTGTTTTTGTATCTACGTTCAACCAATTATGGGTTTTGTGAGTCACCCTGAAATCTCACTGCATAAATCTGGTAAACTATTTAGTTTTAGTAATGATGATAGATGGAGCACAAGAAGGATATCGTCTTGGTCGTCTGTACACGACCTGATGGGAGGAGTCTGCTCTACCGAGAACTTATCATTGCATCCTGACAATACCTGGGGAGCAAGAAGTACATCGAAGGATTTTTGAGAAAACTTCTGTAAAACCCTACCACCCTACTTAACTCCCAACCTCTAAACAACATTTTTGCTCCACCTTCCCAGCGTAAATATTAAGAATAAATGTGTGGATTAGTTATGAGGTTAAAACATAATATAGTAAACAAGTGCTTTAAGATGGTTTTATAATTCCTCAAACCAATTTGTAATGTAGTACAGTAAAATTTAAACTGTTAAAAGTGTTTTATTCATGCAAATGTGCTTGACATTTAAAAATTTAAATATGAACCATGCGACTTTGACAGGTGTGCTCCCTTGATGTAGATCAATTTTGGGTACATGCACAGAAGACAAATAAGTGGTCGTTGGGTAGGATAGTCTGAATCAGACCCCAAAAAAAAAAATGAAATGAAAATATAATTAATTAAAATATAAAAAATAAAAAAATACAAATTAATACAAATCATATTTTCCAAACATAAGAAAACTATGATCCCCTTGAACATGAAGGATTTTCAAAGCCCTTGCGAAAACTAAAGAAAACTGAAACCATGCTGCCAGAAACAGCAGCAACTCCGAGGCAATTTATCACTACAGGATATACAGCAAATTTTTATATGTCATAAAATCTGCAAAAAAAAAAAAATAATTTTTTAGTAAACTTATTCACAATTCTCAAACACCACCATAAAATATACATGGGGGAAAAAAACCACAGGAAGAATGTGTCAATGTCCAGTTTTATACCTAAAAGTAAATAACTGTATACTCTCAGAAGCTAAATTTGTTGCAGGTACTGATGTGTACCTCACCGAAAGTAAACCAGTTAATCAGGTCTTTTGACAGTACAGCCCATTCACCACACCGCCACATGAAAGCAGCATTGTCACATAGTGTTCCCCATTTGATTATGTGTGCATCAGAGCGATGCATACGATATTTTTATTATTAATTTATTGTTATTTTCTGTTGGCTTTTTAATATTATTTAATTTTTATAGCGTGCAGTGTATTTAAAGTATGTGTTAAGTTGACGCCGATCACGACTTCTCCCTACACTGTTTGCCAGCCACAGTGAAACTTCTGGGCCTACAGGATTCGCTCTCTACACAGGGCACACCAACATGCAGTGTTCGGCGAATGTTTAAAGGCAATGCAAGGGAGTGCAAGTATAGAGAGGAACAAGCCAAGTATAGTGGGGGCATATTAGACTATGTGTGCTTTTGTGTGGTCAACCAGCCAGCCTCCCCGCATGGTGGAGTGATATTTAATGAGTGCCAATTGCGGTTCAAAAGATAAAATATGTAATTAGCGGCTCGTGCAATACACAGACATATTGTGAGACTGGGACCGACATACAGAAAAAATCCATTTTAAGATGTATCTACCTTCATCAGTGTTTTCTGGAATTTCAAGTTTGTTTACATTTCACGTGTTTCGCTCTGATGCTATGGCATCAGATGATACTGGGTTAAATATGAAACAGGAAGTGGTAATGACTTGGGCACACTTGGACTAGCCAATTTAACAGTTGTCATTTGTTGGTATGTGGTTAAATTTTGGGTTATAAAGCCGGTGAAAATTTTGGAAGGAGTCTGCTAGGGAAATGATTACCTGGGAGGCACAAGATGTCACCAGGGCGGCGTAAATGATGATGATGTGGTAGAGCTGAGTTCTCCTTGGTGTTCTCATAGTGCTGCAGGCCGATCACCCGGTCAATCTTTCCTGCGGTAGTCTTGTTGTTCACCTTGTGTGGAGTCCTAATTGTTTACGAAACGAGAGGCACTTCGTGTGGCTCAATCACCGCGTGGTATTCCAAATTATTAAAATATTGAATCGGTGTAATCAGATTCCCTAGGTGTGGATTGTTAGGGGCCAAACCACATACACATAAATGCTAAACACAGTACTTTGTAATACATTGTAGCACATGTGAAGACAAAATTCACATAAACACTTGCAGAAAAATGAAGGATTTTAAGGGGCCCATGCCCTGAAATGTCCCTCGGCGAAAGAATGAAAATTACTCGTCTGTTCATGCTATCTAGGTTTCCCTCCAGTAGATCAGCTTACAAATTTGCACCCTTTCAGCATGTGGCGAAGGCTACATGGTAATAAAAGAACTAGACTGGTATGAAATTAAGTGTGCTGATAAACTTACGAACTCGCTAGGCAATGCAATTCCTGAGGAGGCGAAGTGGAGTGTCCCGGATGGCAAAAACAAAAAGGATTCCAAAGAAATTAAGTTATTGCAGAGAAGTTACCGGTGATGAAAAATTGAGACCGTCCAGACGGGAAAAGCACGAGCGCGGTATCACACGACCCTCCCCCCCTCTGGGCGTGGCTTGCTGACTAACATCTCGCATTGGCACAAGGACTGGCGAGTGCATTCAGCTCACTGCAGATGTATCTACTTGCACACACAGAGGAACATATTTCCAGTTACATGCTACAAACAATATTAAACACTACAAATACATATCAAATAATTACTCTGAGGTTTTGCTTTGATAATAGGGTGAAATGGAATGGACAAAACACTAGTGGTGGTGAAAATAAAAAATTATGAAAAACAACAATGTTAAACAATAACACTGGGGCATAAAGTTTTCTAGGAATCTTTTACTTTATTTACTGGTCATGTGTGCTTATCATGTGTCGAAAAATATACCTGCAAAAATGTGTATAACCCTTTTGATAAAATTACATGTATTCATGTATCTCTCCGCCCGCTCTCTCAGGCCGGTAAATGCTCATGATGTTACTCTACATTGCACTGGGCTGCACTTGCCCTATCCTTCATTTCCATGCACAACTCCTGCATTCACACAACACTGGTACTACTTGCCAGCGATCAATCGTCGTGTACGCATGCATGCTGCACTGGAAAGAGGCCGGCATGACAAACGGCCTAGGGTGATGAGGAGGAACACACATCAAAATCCTCACCTCCCTCGCTTTTTTTCCTGAGATCATATGTGGGCCGACATAACTACCGGCAGCATTCGGGTGTCCTCGGGGTCCTCTAAGGACGTATTTTGTTATCCCTTCCCTGCTGATCCGTATCTCCTCCTCGTCCTCCTGCGTGGCTTCGTCAAATTTTGACACGGGTTGAGGTAGCTGAACCCGCTGTGACGTCGTGCAGAGACAAAATGAAGCAACTGAACTGCTGCATTCACTCCTGTCGACGCTGCTGCTGCAACTTACATCTCCCCGCATGCTCCTGCCGTTTCTCCTCTTTGTGCTGTCCTCTTCTATGCTTACATCATGTTGCCGTTCTTGGGCGCTCATGCAGGCAGTCTCGTTTCTCCTGTCGACTTGTGTAATGAGTGCCGTATAATCAATGCTAGCGCTTGTAGGCGCTTCGCTGTACGAGAAACCTGGGTAAGCGCTCCATCATTCCTTATGGAGCGTGGCGATGCCAGACAATGGCAGGTCTTCTATCCCCTCTCCCCTACCTCCTGCCGGAGGTATTGATGCACTTTCGTCCCTTCCTGCTTGCTCAGAGAGCTCGTCTCTCATGAGGGCATAATGAGTCTCACTAGGTAGTTCCCTCAGGTGCATTTTTTTTCTGGTGGAGCCAGAGCTACTTCTTTATCATGAGGTGTAATTGCACCTCATTCTCTTTTTCCTGCTTCGGTGATCTCGGGGTTGAGGGGAATGTGACCAACCTCGTCGTGGAAGTCAGCCGGGGTGAGCCTAATGTTGGCCTGGTGCACCCTTACCCATCTCCAGCTGTTGCGGACCAAGTAGGTGACAGGTCCCAACATTGCAACACTTGGGGCATCCCGCTCCATTTAACCATGAAGTCCCTAAAAAATCATCCCATGCTGTGTACTGCAGGCACGTCTTCAGGTAAACTTCTTACCCTATGTGCGGCACCAGTGTGGTCTTGTAGTTGTTGGCACCGATCTTGCTGTGTATCGTACGTGATGTTCACATACCTGCTGTTCTTGTTCCCTGCATGCTCGACAGTTAGTAGTTTTGCTAGGTGATTAACTGCTGTCTGGTCTCCTTCAATATCCTTCTCCAGGAAGACATAGGTTCCTAACCAGTAATTCTTTGGCAGGTGTTTTACCGGTGGTGACGTTGAGACTTCGGCAGAGTGTTTATAAGGCAGTTGCTAGGTGTTCCAGCCATTTCCTGTGTTTTTCACCCACACAGAGGCGAAGCTGAACCTTTAACTCGTGATTCTACCTTTCCATTGGGTTGGCACTGTGATGGTAATTTGTCGTCATGTGCCTCACTCCCCACTTCGTACATAGTTCATTCCAAAGTTTCCCAATAAACTGGGTCCTGTTAATCAGCACATTTTTAGGAAAACCCCAACGCAGGATTAAACATCGTTGTTGAGCACTCTTGCGATGTTACTTCTACGGGCACTAATTATGGCATACGCCTCTACCCATTTCGTAAAACCGCCAATAACTACAACTAGAAATTGTTTCCAGTTAGCTGACCTAGCGTACAGTACCATTAAATCGAGGCACGCTGTCTCGAAAGACTTTCTCGGCAGGCGCGACTGCTGTTGTTCCCGGCCTTAAGTCCTATGGCTCTTAATCAGATTGCGCTTCTGACACTTTTGCACTAAGCAGCACTCTTGTTTCGTGAGTCCTGGCCAAAAGAAATGTTCCATTATGTTCCACACTGTCTGGTCCTCCTTGGGGTGTCAGGCTATGCTGCCACTATGTGCATGGGCAAATACCTGATCCCGTACACACATAGGGCCATATACCCTCCATTTCCCCAGCGAACACGTTTTATAACTGGCTGTTCATGATCATCTAGTATTGCGAGATTTGGCAGCCATACTGCACTTGTTTTTCTTGTTCAAACAATTCCGATATCAAAATATTTTTTTTCTATGGCACTGACTTGCTGTATGCTAAGTTCGGAAATAGTCCCGTCGCCTGGCGGAAGGATCTCCTCCCATTCTGCCTCATCTTGCAAAATAACCTTCGGGTGTACATGATAATGTGTCGACTGCAGCGGTGGCAGTCTTTTTCTGTGCCACTGAACAAACCAGTTCGTGTCGTGGTTCGCACTCAAATGCTGCTTATTTCCGCCAACTAGTCTGCGGTTGTGAAAACTGTTCACATTATATATCCGTGGCTGTTCTTGCCTCATGTGCTGTGTGATTTTCACTGTAGTTGTTATCGTTGTCGAGAGGTCCTTGATGCACCTGTGCACCACCCATGTCATGTTGCGTTACTCCTGTCCTATGCTCCAGAATTACAGTGGCACACATAAATGCTGCTAGACCACTGTTCAATAGCAGGACTAGAACTGGTTGGTATTCTGGCAATGCTGTCTCCGCGATTACCTTTAGCACTTCCCGTTCTGTCAGACCTAGGTGGAACCTCCTCACCAGGTGTGTCTTGCGATTTATAAATGCCGACAGTGTTTCTCCCCCTTGCTGTTCTTGGAGAGTTAATTTACTTCACGCCTGTATCGGAGTAAAGGTGCCAAAGAAACGACATCGGAATGCGCCCATAAATTCTCCCCAGTGGAGTCCATATTTATTCATAGATCACCACCACTGTCATGCTTCCCCTTCCAGTTGCTTTCCTGTGCATCCAGGCCACTCTTCGAAGTGTCTGACATCATGTTGTTGTTGTCCAAAACTGTGTATCTGTCCAGTTGTTTACACTGGATGTTGCTGTTGGGGTACTGTTGACATTTGTTTTCATGTTCGGAAATGGTGTTGAGGTAGGGAACTGAGTTGGTATATCTAGTAAAACAGCAGGAAAATTTTGATTGTACATTGGTGTGGAACAATAGGTTTGCAATTATAGAACAGAGGGTGTTATTGGTATGGGCGGCAGAGAGGTGTATGGAAGGGTATTTGCCGATGCTGTTTGTGACTCAGGCACTGTAGTCCTGGGTGGTACTGTGAACACATTTCGAACGTCCGGTATGGCAGCAGAAATTTCCTTCTCCTTAGCTGCACAGTCTAAAACATGAACTCTTCCTCCTTACTTGTCTGTTGTTTGGTTTTGGTTTGACATTTCTCGTGTACCCTCATGTTACATTTGTGGCAATTGCGTATTACCCCGTTTGAATTTCCCATGCACTCAGTGCAGTCGCACATATTCATCTGCTGTAGTTCACCAAAGAAAGTTTTCCAGTTGTACGTAAAATTTTTAGGTGGTAATGACTGTGCACTACATTGTTTACATGAAAATATTAATCCTTAATAGTTTTGAGTTTGCTCCTATCTAGGCACTCGATATGGTACTGATCGCATCACTGGTTATATTTCAAAAGGAAAGTGCACAAACCTGGGCACAGTCAGTCATGGTACCAATTCGCTTCAGTGTTGTTCGAAAAATTTAAACCAAATTTATGTTCAGGAATTTCTGATGGGTTATTTTGTCTGTCCACACATTCGTGGTTGTTACTGACAAGGTCGTTCGCCAAGATGGTCTGATTGTCGCATTTGCAGTAGGATGTGCCTCTCTTGTATTTTGTGGTTTTGCGGCAGTAGGCACTGACAATGCGAACACTGTAACACCATTGTACCACAATGTGTCCGACCAGCCATGTTGTTGGTATACAAACCCACGTGGTCGCAGGAGTGTAGACTCGGGTACATGGTATGTAGAAGCATGGTCAGAAGAGGGCGACTCAGTTGCAGTGCAGATGATGTCATGGTGGGGCAGAACTGCATGGCATGGCACGTGGCTGGGTGTCTATGTTCGGTGTCTACACACCTCAAAGTCAGCGCATTGAGCGGGTAATGAGAGAGGGAGGCAATTTTCTTTTCCATCTTGTCCTCATTTCTTTTCCTCCTTGTACTCGAGAGTGCACGACATGGGTGGAGGGGGAGGTTTTGCAGCTCCTTTGTCTGCTCAGCATCTTGGTGGCATGAGCTGGCTGATGTCACAGTGCGCGAAGATGGCTGCTATCCTCCATTCCTCTCCGTTCTCCCTTATAGTGGTTGCAATGGCGGCGTCCCTGTAGATTCTGCGCGATTTTCTCTCTGAACATGTGCATTGACTTTTCGGCATCCTGAGGCATATTGGTAGCATCCCATGGTTCTGGTTGTGAATTGCTGATGTTATTTATGCCTCCTTAGCTTTGGCGTAGATTAGCGAAAGGGGGAAATGAAAAAGAGAATTTTGAAAATTGCGAAAACGTTGCAGAAAATTTTGGAATATTATTCAGGAGGATTTTGAAGTAGGAGTTTTGGTGTAAGGAGATCGCCCATAAGTTGGGCTCCATTTAATGGCGGGATGATGAGCGAAAGTTTTAAGTTTAGAGGTTGGGAGTTAGGTACGGTTTCAGCGGAGTTTTCTCACCAAACCTTCGATGTACTTCTTGGGCACCAGCATCTTCAGGATGCAATGCCAAGTTCTTGATAGAGCAGACTCCTTCCTCTGAATCATGTGGCGATGACCACTACGATTTCCTTCAGGTGTTCCATTTATCATTATTAATAAAACTAAATATTTTACCAGATTTATGCAGTTGGTATCAGGGCGATTCACACACCTGTAATTAGTTGAATGTAGATACAAAAACACTGAAAAAGTAACGAATACACTTTGCATATTACCCTTAATATTTTGCAGGAAAGGTGGGGTCTGCTTCCCTATGGCCCATGGGCAACCCGAATCAGAATGCATCATACGTTGATTTAAATGGGTTTTATTAATGTTCCTTCGAGAAACAAGTTACACATGTTTGCCGGGCTTAACCCGCCAGCAGGGTGACACTGTACAAGAGCTGAAAGGCTATAAAAACCATTGGGAAGGAAGAGGCGAAGAGTCTTGGGCGGATAATTAACCCAAGGTTCCGGTATCTGAAAGCCTATTGCTAGGTAATGAGTAGTTCTAATGTTGATGCACTGCCAAGCGCACAAAACTCGACCCCGCCAGTCCGCACGTATATGCCTTCCCGAGGCACACAAGTATGACTAATTTGGCCTATGCAGCATGCTGTCTGGTGATGGCGGGGCGGCAGCTCGTACAGTCTATTTTACTTACACACAAAAATATTCATCAACATATCCACGCTGCTCTCCTTACTGCAGCTATTATGTAAACAATTACTCTGTACATATAAAACCATTAATACAAACAAATCACTGTATGAAATGAGATGAAGGTGAATATCGTGTACATAAGAGGAATTGATAAAGAAGTAAACTATAGTCCGTGGGGGCATTTATGTATTGTAGGGCTTCATATATTGCTGTCGCGTGGACGGGCGTCCTTGAGCATTTGATAATAAATGTTTCTTTCATTTATGCCTCATTTCACTGTGTGTCATTCAAAAACACATGCACATTGGTGCACCATGTTTTTATTTTACTCATCTTCCCTCACTGCTCACGAAACGAGCGTTTCAATCGGCCCCACAACCACACTTGTGACAAGTTTCTTTTCAGATGTAACAGCTGCGGTGACTCCTCGACGGGTGTGCACGATTGCCCGGTTAATTGCTGGTTGCTGCAGCGGCAGCTGGCGACGGCGGGCAATAGGGCTTGGGGGAAGCGGATGGCGTTAACTTTTAGGCAGAAAAGCAGTTAAATGTTGGGACACAGATATCAGTTGTGCGCAACCAGCGAGATTGTGCTACCGTATCTTTAGTCTAAGGATATGCTCTCATAACAAAACTGTGCAGCTTTGTTTCGAATCTGTTTGTATAGTTTGTGATTATTTGGGAAACGAACGTTTTAATTATTTGTGCTAACATTACTACTTCCTAATATCAATTTGACTATTAAGAGGAAATCAAACCTATATCGGTTATTATTACGGTTTAATAAAAAACAAATATTATTATATGTTAAGTAGTTTTGGTATTATCTAATTTGATATTGTAGTGCCATCTGGAGATCTTATTTTCGGAACTGTCTTTCGGAACGTGATTCATGGAAAAAATTGCCATAAATAGGGTGGCTAATGTACGTGGTTCTGTTCTGCATTTTCAAGATCGGTCCCGCCCTGCGTAGGAAGGTTGTTGCTCTGTTTGGTTAAATACCTTCAAATTTTAATTAGGTAAGTTTAATGTTATAAGTGTTAGTAAAGCGTTTTAATTTTGTAAATCATTTTGTAGGTATTGGGATGCAATTCTGTATTCTATGATTCGTATTAGCTAACTAGAATGACAGAATTGTGTTGTGGTGAGAATGTATTGTGTAGCCTAATTTTGCCTTTTCATTAAATCGTAAGTTAATTGATGATTTTTGATTTTTATGTTTTGAGTTGTGGAACGCAATTCGGGCTAATTTCCGGTTGAACCAAGTCGATGATTTTCACAGTATGACAGTCACCGGTACATGTGACGTTTGATTGCTTTCATTTGAGTTATTATTTATTTGTAGCGTTTGTGGTAATTGAAAGCAAGTAGGAAGTGCACGTAATTTGCTTCCCATCTACAAAATATTTGTAAAATTCAAAATTTAAATACATACTAAGAACTATTATTTTAAAGCATATTACTTACCTTACAATGGATAGTATATTGCTTACCTATGAATGCTTGCGTAGTAAAAATAGTCAGTTTAGGACCTTTCAAATACGGCAAAAAATGTCCATCGCCCTTTTTTGTACTGTAATGCAGTGTTGTTAAATTATTACCTAGTAGGAATGTTTTTGGAAAGAATTGATGGTAAAATCCTAGAATAGCAGCTTTTTTGGGGGGAAAAAAAAAACTGGAAAGTGGTATAATTCCACTCTACTAATCACACAGAACACGAATTTACTAGGGGCATCAAGATATAAACAATACAAACCCCAAAAAACGATAGTGTGGGGGGGGGGGGGGGGCTATGACGATTGGGGAAATTGTGGGGTAAAATGAGTTAAAAATATCTACATAATCTTAATATTTATTCACAAAAATACATGAAATCGCAAAAAGACAACTAAATGATACCCAAATATACAATATTACCAATCCAAGTTACAAATACTATAGTGGGAAGGGATGTGGTTATCAGGGAGATTGAGGGGTAAAACAAATAAAAATTATGTAAATTTACATGATAAAATTTTACCCTGCAATTTCCCTCCAGTTCATACCCCTTCCCACTATCATGTTTGTAAGTTGTATTGGTAACATTGTCAATCAATTACATCCGTTTGCAATTATGAGTGTTTTCGTTATATAATATAATTCTGTCACGAGTATCACAGAAATACATTAAATTGCAAATCGACCCAATCAATACGTCTACCTAAATTCACAGTATTACCAACAATTATTTTTCTATGCAAATGGGGTTACACGAAATTGATTTCTGGGGAAACTCAAAGTTTTGCTGATGCAGGACGTTTCGAGTCGCCACCAAAAACAAATTGCTGGCACGCCTTGAAACACTGTTTTGGGGATTTTCTCTGCTGGCGCTGAGACACTGGTTCTGTGCATATATTTGTCTATGCTTTTACAGTATTTTTCCTTGCGATGGGGCTATGCTTGAATATCATACGTTATCATAGTAACATTTGCGCGTGTGTGTTAGTGTGTCTTTATAATATTGTGAATTTAGGTATTGTTTGGTTAGGTGTTTGTGCAATTTAACGCATTTACAACATTAAATATTATAACATACATATTTTTCACTTTTTCTACCATGCAGATAACACAACTACACACAACACACTTCATTTCACAATGTAATTACTGTCTTATCAAAAATTGAAAATGCAGTACATTACTCACCCATTCAATACATCGTACATGATTAACGATGACACAAGGTGCATTCAATTTGATGACTCTGTATTGACATTCAAAATGTTGCACAAATCGTATATTTTAAGTTTTGTCATTTTTTCATATCAGACACACACGTGTATTCACACTATTATTAGATTTAACACATCAAACATGAATTGCAATAAAACATGTGTTTAAGCATTCGTAAATCCCAAACCTCCGATAGGACAAAACAAATCACCACTTTATAAACAGTCTCTGAATGGGGTTCTGTACCATCCATGATATGAATATTTTTTCTATTAGTAATACTTTATGTAGTAATATCCTCTCGTGAAAATAGACCAAGTAAGCCTTGAGTAATTTACCAGAAGCACAAAATGTCCCAACACTGCTTGGTATCTGTGTTTACCTGTAAAACCTCAGCGCCGCGCTATAAATATGCCTTGTAAATAACTTTTTGTACATAAAAGATTTTTCAAAAGGTATTCTCACATTAAATACAATCATTTGACCCAATATAAATATATTCTACGTAAATTATACGTACTTAATTGCATAAACGCAGCATTCTTCATAAGCCTCGTCATTATTACATTTGATTTTTTTTGACAGCAAACTGCTTGAAGCACCGCTAAAATTCTTAGTAAATGTGGTTGGTAATAATTGTATCTAACATACCCAGGTATTAATTTCTTTATTTTCGAAAAAGCCCCTATTCTAGAAAATTATGGAGTTGTTTCAGAAAAAGTTGTAGCGGCTGCTTTGTTCAGTGAAATTGGGTTAAAACATAAGGATAATCTTAATTAAAATTCATAGGAATCAGCCTAGTAATCCTCATACTTTACTACAGACTATAAACAGTGATTAGAAGATTGCCAGGGGATAGTACCTGTATCTGGAAACTTTAACCTCTTTTTAGCGAATGATTGTTATCTATGAAAGAAAAATTATAGGCCTAATTTGTGATTTGAAAGTGTCCGTTGTATCATCTGGGACGTTACCGAATATAGTTTACTTTAATCCAACCAAATATTTTCTTATTTTATATTTTGTGTTTGTCTATTTTCACGTGTGTATATATCTTGTTGATGCTTATTCTTTGTTTCTTAATGTTTACAAGGTAATTCAAAGTATATTTTATTCATTTTAGTGTGTTTACATTTTAAATAAATCTTGCAGGATTGTGTATAAAGGCAAGTAAGAGGTGAGGTCATGTAGTGTTTTAAGTTTTCGCAGAGAAATATGTTAATAATAATAACTATTTTTATTACTGTTGAAATTTCTCCCGCGACTTTTAAAAGATAGTTAAATAGAGCTGCAGAAGTGTTGAATGTTAAATATGGTAAAAGTTTGTTTTGTATTTTAATAATGAACAGTTGTAAATATGTGTCAATTTTGTGTATTGTAATACTATATAAATTATGTTTTTATTTTCGGTGTCTGATCATCAGTAACTGAACGGTGTGGCGGTAATTTGTATGTCGAAGGGTATAAACGACGTGCATGACACATCATGTTTTACTTTTGGTGGTCATAGTTGGCTGATCATATGATACGAGTGTAGGTTGGATAAGAGCGGGCATATGTATCCCAATCTCGGGTAGAGGCTTTTCGAAGATCTGCCTGTGATTGGTTACATCAATACGGTGCCAAATTTAGAGGTTTCATTGTTGACTCTGTCAAACTGTCTCTCTGGGTAATGGCTTAATTGAAGGTGTACGTGACAGGAGGGGCCATCCAATGTCAGTTTTATTTTTGCAGCATAAATAATGAGACTTCATGTAAAAGCGCTTTAGACATGTAATTAAGTGTAAGGTAGTAGCCAGAAAAGTATAATGAGAGGTCTGAGTTCCAATGTAATGACATAACAAGAAGTTGAATCATAAGCCACCCCAAGTGACCGTTAAGTGTAGAAATTGGCAGGCATCCAAGTCTCGTAAGTCAGTTGTTTGTTAAATAAAGTATTGCAATTTTCTTTCTTCATTAAATAAATTGATTCCACACATTTTCTTCTTAAAGTGGAAGGCCAGACATTTCTTTCTTGTACCTTAATTATGTACATGTGATAATAGTTTTAAAAGAAGGCTGAATTCAAAATGACAGTTACAAATGTTTTAAATCTAACAGTGTTGCACCCATAAGTGTACCTTGAGTTGAGAATTGTGAAAATTAACCTACTGCAGCTAACTGGAATAAATATATTCAGAACATTTTGAATAGTAGTAGTATTTGTACAGTTAAGGCCAGTAGTAGACAGTACTGATGACAGGCCTAGTGTTAAGATAAACATTTTGTTTCAACCAAGATATATAAGAATTCTAAATAATTAATTGGAATTAAAAGGAAAGTATAAAATTTTGGATTGTGTTTCTTTGACAGCTTTCCGCTATACCGAGTTGTATAGGAGGAAACAATCTTTTAACCATTCAAATTTTAAGCTGATGCACAGCTTGTGTTTTGTAATTCAGATTTTGACACATTTAGTAAAAAAAACACACACATATATATGTATGTATAAAGTCCATTGTAGGATCCATACACAGTTATTGCCAAGAGTTTTGTCACACATTATTACTGCACATAAACACTTGTGGAAACAGCTGATAACAGTTAGGGTGTGGTTCCAGCTATATACTAGGTATGTTGTACAATACTGTTGTTGATGTAATATGACATGTGTAAGGACCCTGCTGTCACAATCATGTACACATGTTACACAATATGCATTTTATGATCCATTACACAGTCTATAACATGAAGTTACCCTACTCCGGCTGTACTAGTGCATCCTCACACTAACCCATTTACACCTCCGTGTTTGTGGGCAGCAGGTTCTTAGGCCGTAGCTCCGTATTTTTTTTTCCCAGACACATCTTACATGGTCTGTCAGACTGAAAAATATTACGTTTGTCATATGAGAAAGTAAGTTATGTTCTAAGCATAAACTTAACCCCAGTGCCTCAAATCAAGGAGTTATTTCTAGTTTATTGTACATAAAAAGTATTTGTACAAGCATGAACATGTCCTGCTAAGCGACATTCTACTTCATCCAACAAGATGTGGTTCAATCAGAGAGACTGCAGCTGTGTGTGGATCTGTGAATAAGCTAAGACTTCACAACCAGTGCAAATCTTAAAAGTACAAGCTGTGAACACCACAGGAATTAATCAACCAATGATTCAATATCTAATGCATATATTTCTTCACTCTTTTCGCCAACAGCCTTTTCTAATTGACATGGGAACTTGCCTATAAAATTGTTGGATTGGTTGAACCTCAAGTTTTAAAGAAATTATCCGAATATCCTTAATTTTTAAAATTTGCAGCAATAAAAGAAATTAACCAGTAAATGTTATCTCTCTGAAACGTATTAGTTTTCACGTTAAGAGCCCCATTTCTAGTGCCCATGTCTCTTTTTGGTTTCAATGTTTAACGTAATGATAAGCAGCCAACGAGGCTCCTACTTAATTATCAGTGTTATCCAGTAGCAGTGTTAGCAATTAGGTGTAGAATTAATTATTCTGGAAGACTTGTGACCAGGGTAAGGAAAAGGTAAATTAAAAGCAAGGCTACTATGGTAACTGCATACTTGACACTGTACATAGTTTTTCTCAAATTGTTAAATGTGTACAAATAAAGAAATGTATTTTCTATGTAATGGAGTCAGGCCCACTATTCTATCCCCAACTGCTATTGTTTGGCAGCTGATTTAAGTTCAGTACTGGTATGTACAGCACAGCTATACGAATACTTGTGGGATTGACTATGTCAGTACAAGATAATACTTATGTCAATATTCCTGATGAAGACAGTAACACACCACCTGTAGGTGATAATCCTAGCAGTGAGGAAAAGAAGAAACTGGATATGTTAGAATGCCTATCAAATGGCTATTGTTGCTTCAGATCAACAGTTCACTGCTAAGATAAACAATATATTTGAAAGGCTGAAACAAGAAAAATATGAAATTTCAAATCACTGTATAGTTAACTCTTAACGAGGTCTTGATAGCTGATGAGGGTGCAGTGGTGAGTATGGAACAGCGCCGGAATACATGAGTGGGGGAAACGGGAGATCCCCGAGTAAACCCGCCAACCAGTGACATTGTCAGACACAATTCCCACTTGCAAAAATCCGGGAATAGCTGGGGATTGAACCCGGTTCGCCGAGGTGGGAGGTGAGCAGTCTAACCACTGTCACCGTGGCCTCTATGTATAGGTAGAGTAAGGAAACGAGCTAAAAACTATAATCTTGGGGATAACTTAAAAGTGAAAATGAAAGACAAGGTTATTTCAGCATTTTATTCAAACAAATTGAGGCAAGATTTTTGGTAGGCCGTAATTCTGAAGAATAAGGGCTTTTTCGATAATTGGGAAAATAATACCTAGATACGTTAGATATGATTATTACTAATCACACTTCATAGGAATTTTGGACGGGCTCTACGTAGTTTGCAGTAAAAAATGAAATGTGTTAGTGAGGAGGGTTAACAAGATTGCTGTGTTTATGCAATAAAACACACAATTTAAGTCAAATATATTTATATTGGCGCAAAATTGTATTAAATGTGAGAATACCATCTGAAATGAGTCGTTAATGTTAAAATGACATTTACAGGGTTTATTTATGCTGCTGCAATAAGGTAATTTAGGTGAACAACATGTTTTGGAAAAACATGTAATTCTTGTGATTGCGCATTATCTGACCGATATCAACGGGGCATGATGATACATTCACTAGAACGTTAAAATTAAAGTAGTTAAATATATGAGCAGTATGCTTGGTTTGTTTACTTTGGCGACATGTCCAATGTACTATTTCTGGTACTTTTACCATAGTTTGGTTCTGTGTACCATGGTGAGGTATTAATGGTACAATAATATTGTATAACCCTACCGTGACAGAACTTTGGTTAAAGTATGTCAGTGGGTTATTAGATGCAACGTAGTGTGGGTCGTAGGTTTTTGCAAAAGTGTGCGTAGAAGTGTATTTGAGTACAATTAATTAAGTTAGACATGTTAAATCAATTAATATGCAAAAATCTTGAGTTTCTGTGCAATTATATGCATGAAAAAAGCTAAATTATATGTATGCGGTGATTTGAGGGTCGTCAAATGGTGAGAAGGTACGTATTGGTAATATTGTCAATTTAGGTGAACAATACCTATGAATTGGAGGGTAATTCCAGGGTAAAATTTTATTGCAAAAACGTATATATTTTTTACTCCTTTTAGCCCACAATTTCCCTGATGTTCATAACCGTCCCCACTATTGTATTTGTAGCTTGGATTGGTAGTATAGTAAATTTAGATACTTTGTCAGTTTAACGCATTGTCGTGTTGAATATTACTATTACATATATATTTTTCACTTGTTTTTCATACATTTTCCCTGACCTTCATAGCCTTTCACACAATCGCTTTTGTGGTGTCTATTGGTCATATCTTGATGCCCCTAGTAAATTTGTGTTGTGTAATTAGTAGAGTGGAATTATACCACTTTCTAAGTTTTTTTTATTTTGAAAAAGCCCCTTGTAGTTGTATGCTAACTCCAGATTTTAATGCGTGTTTGTATTTTATTTGCTTGGTTTGTTTATTGTGTTAGAAAATAATTGTTTATAATAATTTCTGTGATGTTATTTTCGTTTTAAAAATTGCAAACAGTGTCCTCAAGGTTATTTAATAATTTCAGTAGGTACGTATTTTGATATCACCTCTCATTAAGATAACTTAAAAATTATTTATTTATATTGTGTTATTTTCATTTAAATTTATTATATGAATTTTAATGATAAGGAACTGAGGTCAGCAACATACTCTTTGATAAAGGAGTAAGTGTTGTGACCTCTTTGCATAATTTTGAAATACCTGGGTGAGGTATAGGCCAAGGAGAACTGATAACATTACTAGAAATTTCTGCATTGTGACATCATAATCACTTCAGATTATGCAATAATGTGAGTGTAGGAACCCTGTATCAGGGACTCTCCTTCAATGCATTATGAAGAATGGACCCTTCTAAGTTTAGGTTACAACTATATTAAAGATTTTTATGTCCGCCAACTTAAGTTAGGGTAGCTCAGAGTAGTGGAGAGGCACCTAGTGGTCAGATTTGCTACAAGCATTTAAAAAAAGAGGCCTGATAGCAATAATTTAGCTATTTTTAGTGACCTGAAGATGCTGCTGACTCAGAAGAAATTGAGAAAGACCCACTCAATCTGGCATAACTAATATTTATCTCAACCAGGGACAGTTTATTAAAGGCCTATAAATTCTTCGGACTCCTTATAATGTGATATCTGATTTGGAATTTGATTTTGTAAAACTTTTGAAGAAGAGAGAGTACATCAATTTTTATTACGTTCTGGCAAGAGTAGAAATTTTAATAGAGGGCATTTAATCAAATCCAGAGGCCATAAGTGTTCTAACATGAACTAGTCTAGTAATTACTTGAAAGTGTTTGAAAATGTTGATTAATCATTTTCGTCAGTTCCATACACACTCACGTAATTTACTTTTTGATAGTGTTGTCTCGAGAGGTGATTAACTTTAATTTGGAGGCAACACAGTAAAATTCTAAAAGTCTGATATCCTATAATTTATTAAAACTTGAAAAGTGTTGTTTTGAAATGCAGTTTCCTTATGATGTCTTTGATAAAAGCTCTACAGCATACTAAAATGAATCTTGCTGATGAACTACATTATCTGAATAAAATTAAGTATGTTTGCTTTAAGAGTTGTTCTATTTACAGTAGTTAGACATTAGATAGTTCATGTTTCTCATTGCTACAGTGCTAATTTTGTGGTTTTGTGTATGTTGTCTTTCATTTGCATATGAATCGTATGAAACTTGTCTTGTTCAGTTTCATTTTCAATGACAAAATTCTTGCTAGTTATCGGGTAAAGTCTACACTGGAGATTAATTTTTGTAATCTGCTTAATGTCACTCTTACTGTGGAAATGTACATTTATTAGCTTTAACACTGGGTCTGATGCTGATAAATAATTTTATTAGTGATTTTCCCATGGAGAATTGCTGCTAAAGGGAGACTGCAACACGTGGCATCACTTCCCTCCCTCCTGTCCCCTCCGCTCCTGGCTCCTGCGCTTAGGACGATGCTACGTAGGACAAATTTCAGAAGTTTCTCACTAGTCCATGTGCCCTCGTATATATAACATTTCTTTTAAAGCAAAACACAGTATCAAAAATTCTGTTCAGCCACACCGCTGCTATAGAATTTCTGGCGCCCAACGTAAAGGCAGAATAATATGTATTACACACTGTATACTATCACCAAGATTTCTTACATAATGTGTAATTTTAATGGCAGAATGAGTTATGAGCAAGTTGCCCATAAGTGCGCTATATTTTCTCAGAAGTTCGCTGTGCTAGTCCAGAAATTGCACGCTCGCAGAAATGGAGGATAATGAATCTGACAACGTGGAGGGAACACCTCTCTCTAGTGATGCGGATAGCTGGGAGCCAGAACACGCAGGAGAAAGTGAAAATGTTAGAAAGGAGTGCGAGACCAGAAATGTAGTGGGTTTTAAGACTGCCGCACTTGATAAAGGCAGTATGGGGGAGTCCAGTGGAGGCACTGTCGAATACAAGTACGCGAGTTGGCGATGATATCATACAATATGTAATGTACTCTGTCTGAACATATATATAAACGTAAAGTTTGCAGAGCAAAGCACCAAACGCGATAAAAGTTTGCGAAATTTGAGAACAAATCTTCAGAGCAAAATGCTAAATTGGACAAATTCAAATTTTTTAAGACTAGCAGTTGTTTGTTTTTGTTTCAGTATAGTGAATATTCGCACAACCCTAATTAGCCTTCCATCTCAAGGCGAAGTTGTGATGCTGGAGATAAATCTTGCCCTGGACAGTAAATAAGAGATGCCGAGCAAGTAGTTCTCAAATGGAATATTTGGAAAATTCTAATAATACTTAGTCTAAATTTGAAATGAACATTGCATGAAACTTGGCATCGAACACATTGTGTAAAACTGGATTCCGAAACATTGTCTAAATGTTGAACCTCTGGACACAGAAAGAAAAATAATTGTGAAAATTAATTACGTGTTTCACAAGCAATAAAACATGGTGCATACTACTGGAGAAGACTGATGCTGTACGCTCCCATTTTGGAGGAAAGAGAAGAAGTGTAAGAACATGAAGAATATTTGCAAATGAAATCAACATATTTTCTAAACTATTATCTCTGCATTATCCTACATGATACTAACTAAATAAACTGCTGCAGGGGAGTCGACCGCATGCAACTACCTCTCCGAGCATGGGACCACACAGTGAACACATCATGCTGCAACCGCATTTGTGCAGAGAATCAGGCAGAAAAAAGTTAGCAATGACAGAGGAATACCAGGTTGCGCGTGGGGACAAAGGTGACAAAATTTATTTTTGTGGCCATTCCTAAAGAGCGCTGGGGGTACTGAAAAACGGTCCATAATTACATACATCTGTTCTACAGCAAGAAATTACGTGTGTTGCCCTCCAGCAAGTAACGCGGACAAGGTACAGCATGAAACGTCCCACGCTTGAAGGAATGTGAGTGTGTCAACTAACATCCTGTTTGCAAGCTGAGCTTTCTGCCAGGCTTCGCAGCAAAGTTGTCTATACTAACTCCAATGCATGAATACCTGACTGAAAAAATATTTCTGAAATAACTCAATTGTCCTAAAATTGGAATAAATTACCATTGGCCTAAACTTTACCAACATGCTGACACAATTACTTAGACAAAAATATAAAAATGTATGGTATTAGGTAAAATCTGGAAAATATTGTGGTGTACAATTTTAGAAAATTTTAAAACTTCACACTTTATTTGTTAATACTAACGTGCTCCAAACACTTCAAATATCATCCATGCCGTATAGTTTCTATATAAATGATTTATTTCCATGATCATATTAAGTTCCTAGCAATTCTTAACCTTTTTAAAGTTTCGTGAGTTAGAAACTGCCAATTTTGTGATGCCCAACAAAAAATAATGATTTGATTAGCTAAGCCCTTCAAAGTCACACACAAATTTGAGTACTGGTCTAATATTCAAAATGTTTGATGGTAACTAAAGCCGTCCAATGTTTCCAGACAAGCATGGTGGCGATAATGACATTTTGGCGAAGTCCGTCCAATTTTATTTGATCAACCATATTTGAAACAATTTAACAGGACCTTAAGGATTTTCCTATTAGTTCTTTGCCCTTGATCTCCTATTCCATTACATCCTTCTGTAGTCTTTTAGAGCAATTAAGTATCGATACCATATAGATATTCTTATTTTGATGGTGTTGACTATTGTTTTAACGCCCAGGATGTTTATTTTGTAAGTTTTTATTTTTATATTCTATATTTATTAGTGATTGGAATGAAAGTTTACTCATAAGTATTGCGTTTCGTCAGTGGTAAGAAAAGTACCAATGAAAAAAATATCCGCCTATTTGAAAATAAAGCTAAGGTAGGTACCATATTGTTCTTGTACATCTTACCAACTGTGTTTTAGTTTCAGAACAATGGCAGTGAATGTCTACTCCACCAATGTCACTTCAGATAACCTGAGTCGACATGACATGCTGGCGTGGGTCAATGACTGTTTGCAGTCAAACTTCACCAAGATTGAAGAGCTGTGTACAGGGGCAGCTTACTGCCAGTTTATGGACATGCTCTTTCCAGGTATGATGGGATTAAATAAATTTGTCGAGTGTTGATTGTATGTAGTGTAAATTGCTAAAGGCTGTCCAAGGTAAAATGAGCACTTTTGAAAGCCCTGCTTAAGATCTACTTGTATGCTCGTTGTGTACTCTCCCGCCTTATGTAAAATTAACATTGTCATGAGCCTCACCACTTTATTCGTGCGTTGGTCAAGTGAAACTGTGAAATTATTAGAATAGTTGAAAAAAACGCATCACGGAAGAAATAATTTAAGTAATCACAAATGGTTACCTAACACTTTTAATTCAACGTTAAGGTATGGAACTATTTTCCATCCATTGTTGCCAACTCTACTGGGCACCAATACCCATCGAACATGTACACGCATATTTAACTTCACTATGTCTCTTCCAGACACCTTTTTCTTAGATCAGTTTAACTTTAAATAATTTTGTATTTGCCTAGAACCAGCTACTCCCTTTTTTACGCAAGACCAGGTCAACACCTGGAGCCATGGTTACCTTCAGCTCTCCACAGTCTGATAGGAGGTAGCACAGTTCACGTGTTTGAGTCTCCAATAAACACCCCTTGTTCACTACCCTTCTGCTTTTCATTTACAGGGTACTTGTCTGCGTTAACGGTCGGAGACAGAGTACAACGTGCACTGCCGACAGGAATCCAGAGATTGACATACACATTACAGTTACCTGTTTCTTTACAACCCCCGAGCACTAAGTCAGTGCTGGTGGGGAGAAACAGCAATGCCCCAGCCACTAGAAACATCTTTGCACAGGGAGGTGCTACAAGCTCAGGTTATCTCTCACTTTGAGCACTAAGTGCTGAAGTGACTTAGCCGTGGTTTGCCGCTTAACGCGGTGCGAACGCACAACCAGTAGAGGCTTGGTGGCCCACATGGCTTCGCATCCCTGTTCAGTCCGCATGCATGGGGGGATCAGTGGGCACTCCTATTGAGCTCGTGCCGGCAAGTCACTATTGGGTTACACTGTAATTACCATTCCTGTCTAATTGCATTGGCTGTCAGACCACCGTACTCTATGCCTTACAAGGTGAGGAGTGGTAAAGACATAGAGAATAATGCCTAGCTCACACTGCTATCAAATCGTGGATAGTGTTACAACCACCTAGGCAGGACAGGCAGGAGGGACCGCGCTGCCCAACTCAGACACCCAGCAGTAGCGTGTGCTCTGGTAACAGTAATCTTGTTGCCTTGCTTCCGCATTCACCCATCGTGCCATCCGGTGATGAGAGGGTTGCTAAACTGTACGGAGATAAGATATGGCTGGGCAAATCCAAATTTCTGGAGTCTTGTAACCTACGACTGGAATCACCACTTAGGAGTAGACAGAGCTCGCCATTATGAGTGAAACCCACAACACCCAAGATGACAGTATAAGTAAGCGATAGCCAACATCCCTCGCTTCTTACTATAAAACCAGAGTAAACCACCCCGCTTTTGGTCTAGCGGAAAAATCCTTGACATACGTGTCAGTTAGACTTGGGCATGGATCATTGTTTGGATGCTAGTGATGAACAAATGTGGTTTTAATGAAGTAAGCTTGCAATGATTACCCTAGAAAAACACATGTTCAAGAGGTTGCAAATTTTACAAACAGTAAGTTTACGTGTTTTATAAACAATGTATTTGTAAACATTTACTATAATTATCTACATGCACGTGGTTTGTAAAAGCCACACTGTCAAAACTTTTGTAGTTTGGGAATAATATATGTTTGTCTACATTGTAAATTCAAGTGTAAGGTTAACTTCGGTCAAAATGTATTTGTGTGTGTGTATCTTGCTGCATCTGTACGAATATGAACAGCGACATATGTATCATATTTAGTTTTTTCATTGAAGTTAAAGTTATAATCATCTGAATTTTATTTCCATACTAGCAAAATTTTCCACTGCTCCATCAAAACCATATGCAACTCGAAATACCACGCACTCGTAAGAACATTAAAACAATGCCGTCTCATAAAAGACTTTAAACTAAAGCCCCACCCCCTCACTGTTTCCCGTTTTCCCCCTGAAATAAAATAAACAGAACCCCAACAAAGTGAATTTGGCAATTACACAAATAAAACAGGTTGGAATGCCATCCTGGGTATATCATCCTACATTAATTACTGGATGGAAGTTAGCAAATGTCAGTCTTTCAGTGCCTGCCATGACGGGAAACATGAGGAAAGAGAAAAATGCAAGTGTACATTGGACTAACATTTGCTTGCAAATATCTTTTTCTTCACTGAGAAAACAGCTGTGGTAGAAGGATGCATTGTGGCAGTGCTACTTTTCTATAACTCTCAAAATTTACCCCTCTTACATGAAATGGACAATAGTGAAGGGTACACATGAAGAAAATGGAACTAGAAAATCTATTGTAGTACTTAAAAACAAAATAAATTTGTAATTAGTATGCTGTTTGCCTTATATTGTACTGAATGATTTTTAGCTTGATCCTTAAGACAGCTTTGTTCCCCATAATTTCTTTTTCTCTTTTTTCTGTTTTGTAAAATAATCTGTGTGTAGTTAAAGAAAGATTACTTTAATTTGGTAGTAAAATTTCTTTTACTACAATGTGCATGGACAAGAAACAGTTACACATTTTCCAGAGGACCAGGGATAGATCACAAATATTGCGACACACTGCACGACACACTCACTGGCTGGCCATCTTGGTTGACAGACGAAAAAGTCTGCTGTTATGTAGCTAATGCGCACATGTGATTTGTGCACTTCTTCCACTGCACCATGTCAAAACATTTTTTTACCCAGAGTATCTGAACACTGATGACTAAACATTCCGCCCACCTAAAATAACTATTTTACATTAACAAAAAAACTATGCTACTAAGAGATATTGTTAGTGTCATTAAACAGCCTCTAATGGTAGTGGATACAACTTGGTAGTGGGGTGTTTCAGTTCACCAGTTGAGGTTCTCACTTTGGCTACTCTCACTAAGCCATCTTGATCCACTACTCTTACCAAGCACCAGCTTAAGTGTGGCAGGTTGTCTTGTTGCACCAGAACCAGTTCACTGACAGCCAAATTTTTCTGGACAGCCCACTTTGTACGGTGCTGGAGGGTATGTGGCTATTCCCTTTGCCGTCGGTCCAGAAATGTTGCCCAACAGTTTGAACTAGCTTCCATAGAGTGAGACCGTCCAGCTTCTCGTCAGTTAGACTGTCTTCCGGATAGCTTTGAAGAGGTCTGCCAATTAAGAAATTGCCAACAGTTAATACACAGAGGTCAGATGGGTGTGATGACATTTGTGTGAGGAGTCAAGAGTTCAGAACTTCAACTCAAGCTGTAATTATTGAGAATTCTTCGAAAGTTATTTGCAGTCCGAATTACTTTTTAGAATGGTCTTGACTCTTTTGACAACAGCTTCCCAAAGGCCACCTTGACGAGGAGCAGCTGGCAGCTTGAAATGAAAGTGATCCCGTTGGCCAGAGAAAAGTTTGTGATGTAGTTTCGGTGGCAGGTTGACTGCAACAAGTTCAAGATTGTTTGGTGAAACTGAGCAGCTGCCCCAACAAAGTTGGTTCCACAATCCATGTAGATTTGAGCATAAAGACCTCTGTGTGACACGAATTGAGATAGAGCAGCAATGAAAGCATCAGAAGATAAATCAGAAATGACTTCTAGGTGAACAGCTTTGGTTGACAAGCAGAAGAAAAGACAGATAAATGCCTTCAGAGATGGAGCTTTTTGCAGCTTGCTGACCTGAATGGAAAAGAAGCCAGTAAAATTTACTCCAGAATGGAGAAACACAGGCTGGGAGGTAACACGAAGTTCTGGAAGATTACCCATCAGCTGGGATGTGATTTTTAGCAAACAGCGGAAGCATTGTACACATTTCGATATGCATGATCTAATCACCTTGCTACTGCACAAAATCCAAAACCTGCTGGCCAACATAGCTTGCAGCAATTGTGGACCAGAATGCAGATACATTATATGGCAATGATTCACTAGTAATTGAACAACATGGTCTTTCTGCATGATAACAGGATGGTTAGCACAAACAGGATAGAATTTTCATGGTGCCTGCGCACCCTGAGCAAACCACCTGGATCAAGTAATGGAGAAAGATGCTACATACGAGGTGAAAATACATCTGTCGACACTGCAGCCGTGTGGCGAGCGAGTCTGGCTGGCTATTTCCCCAGGCGAGAGAGGAAGGGGTTACCCATAGCAACAAGCGTGGCGACCTATCGTCTCTCACCCCCTCTTTCTGTCTCTCTCTCAGTGGCACACCTTCCTTCCTCCCCTCACACACCATTTTTCCCGCAGAGAGAGGAATTTTTCTAGCAAAAGATAAAGCACATCCTCTCTCTCTCTCTGGCACGCCCACTTCGCTTGCCTTGCCTTTCACACGCCGCCCCACTGGAAGCGGAGCAAATAAAATGCACCTGGCGAATTTAATTTTATCAAGATTATGCATAGCTAAAAATAGTTGCACCTACCATCACTTGTATTTCAAAGCAAATGGTTTCACCTGTAAATGTTATGCTAAACATTTTAACGAGGAACTATATGAAAAGATGTTTGCTTTTGTGATTAAAGGTGGTTTTTTTCCTATAAGGTTGGTGTTTTATTGTATCTGGTGTAAAATTAACATGATTTAAAAACGCAATGTTTATTTGACTCAAGGGACAGTATCTTCGCGAATAAAATTGTATGCCCAGAAGCATACACTTGAACTCCCCTTGTCACCAAAAATTGTTTGAACATCGAGCAACTTGTATATTATAAGTGTAAAATTCATTTTCAGTAACTTCTGCGGGGAAATGTGAAGATTTATATTAATTTATTTCAATGTACATGCATATTTTGAATAAACTGATAAAATGTAAGGACCTATTAGACACCTTTTGCAGTCTAATAATGGGTAGGTTAGCACCGATCAGAGTGCAGTGTGGTTTTCCCTGTCGTAAGTTAGAGGATATGGTTTTAAATGATTAATGGATTTCTTCAATGTCTAATAATTATAGTCGCCTTATTAATTTTTGTCTCGAAATTAAGTTTTCTTTGCAGTAAAATATAATTATTTACTTTAAAAGACAGACATTTGTCACAAACGCAAGTACTCTGTGACGGATGTTAGGGGGCCGCACAACACAAGCTAAGGTAGCATTGCCTATAGATTCCTTGCGAGCCCCCCGTTTATACAACAAACTCTGATCGACCCACAGTCACCTGGCTATAAAAGCTTAAAGCGCCGTACTCCCATCCCCCCAGAACCTAGAATGATTGAGAAGTGATGTCTGAAGAGCTCCAGACCGCACAGCACCCTACAGTTTATGGTGAGCATAATTCCGGCTTGGTAGGTGTCATCCTAGTTCTCGAGGCCCAGTTAGTAATCTATTAACTGAATAATATTTTAAAATGAATAAGTTACAGGTTAGGGTTACTGCTCAAATGTGTTATAATATGTCTTCATTTGTGCACGCCGCCAGTGGGGTAATTATTTTATGAAAGAAAGGAAATGAAAATAAGTAGTGCAGTAACACAGTGTTATACTGCAGGGAATTTAATACATGATCGCATGTGCCAACGGGCTGTAGAGCCTCAAGGACACAACAAACCCCACGAGAGCCGACTACCATACACGGAAATTGCAGCTAGGTTGCATAAATATTTGACACAGCACATTGTGCAGGTGCAGCCGGCCCAAGGTGAGACAAATGAGCACGTCGTCCTCCCCCTCTCCCCAGTCCACAAGGCCAGCATTGCCACACCGCCGCCTCGGCATGACCTACTTCGCGACATTGTCAAACACAAAAGCGCCATCGACAAACAAGAAGCCTGCGACGAAACACATTTGTACAAAGCTATCATAATACAGTGCAGTTCAAGCGCACTGCCTTGTTTTGATAACACGTGCTACGTGCACCATCAGCCTGAACAGCAACGGCTATTATCATTAATAACAAAATAGGGTACCATTAAAACAACACATAAAGTAAGAGGAAATGTTTGCTAATGTAAGATAGTACATGGGATGTGTATACAAATAATTTATTGAAAACAAAAGGTAATTATTGCATATAAAATTATGAAGGGCACATAGGTTAAATTAGATTGTTATATGTGCGAGTACTAAATAGTCAAAACAAAGTTGGAACACAGGTAGGCCGATAGCAGCGACCTACATGTTCAAATTATAACGGTTAACATCAGCGTCTTTTAAATGACCGTGTAACAGCGAGACTGAACTTAATACACACCAAACCTGCAATTATACACTTACTCAGTACTCTGTGTGGAAGAAAATAATTTATTTGTATTACTAGTGTTCAGTGTTTAATTTTTCTCACTTTAATTTGTTACATTATATATAACAAACTATATGGGGCAAAACAGAGTACCGCTGTGAGAGCCGTTGGGATGTCGCCAAGGCAGCTAGCCATGCTGCAACTGGGGCATGCTGATAGCGCACTGGAATCAGCACATGCGTGATGATGCAGAAGGTACCAAGCAGTGCGAGGCATCTGTTCAACGTTCCTAGCTGCCGGCATGGCTCACTGCTACTGCAGCAGCAACCAGGCATGGAGACGAGAGCCATGGCTGCCAACTTCATGTTTCTAGTGGCGCCACAACAGCAGAGAGGTGCTGTCTCTCCCCCCCTCCCAGATGCAGCTGGCAGCACGAGGCAAGCTTTGCGTATGCGCCATACAGTCGTCATGGAAATGCCGACCCAGAACAAGAAAAGGAATGGGGAGTCACTACTAACCCTTGCCTGTGTGTCATGTCCCACAGGTAGCAAATCAACACGAGTCCTGCAGACAGTGTCTGTTGGTGCCAATATACTGCCATGGTACCAGCGTTGCCATGGCAGCACCAACCACAAGGTGAGCTGCTGCCCAGGAGTGGGAAGCCAGCCGAGCTTGCCATGTGATCAAGGTCACGGCCACAGTGTGCATTGCTCTGCACGCACACACTTACTATCACGTCACTCACACAACCCACACTATGATATTACATTTCGCTACCCCACCTGGTTTAAATAAGAAATACACACACGTCGCCAGTGACTGACAACATTTGAACACGCTGAACGAATAGAAAAATATTTAATGTATGTAGGTAATCACCAACGGTGTACTCTGAGAATAACCTGTCAAATGAATATCACAGAGCAGCCATTGCTGTCTAATGTTGACTCCACACAGCTGTGCGCTCTCCAGACAAAATTACTTCAGCGCTTGATACAAACTGCAAATAAATCATACACAGTTGCTAGTTTTGCCATAATTTCATTCAGAGTACAGATATGGTAAGTTCACAGAAAACAAACTTTTCTGTTATAGACCCTATAGATTTTGACTATATTTCATTTGCCATTTTAGGTTTCCTCTTATTTAAAGTGGTCATTCTATATATCAAACTTTTCGTCTGGCCTGTAGATAGCAATGTTATATAAATATGCTGTACAGTGTTGCATTACACTCTTATGCAAAGGGTTTGAAGATATTAGCATTATAATAATTTAAATAATAATTGCCAAATGGAACAAGTTTCCCTAGTATCTTAGTATTACCATTAATTAGTTCCCATCAGGAACATAATTTTTGAATACGATGAATCTATTTGTGTATAAGACCACTGGGTCTTTACACTTGGACTAAGTATCACAACACTAGATTATTATACGACTCCTTGTCATTGTAATTACAAGTTTACTACTTGCTTGAATTATGATATTTTATGAATACGTTCACGCCAGATTAAGGCATTTCAATTGAAAGCAACCTAAAAAGTTTCTACTATGATAGTTGCTTAGTGGCATTTATACATACGTGTAGACATTGAATCAGTGTTTATATTTCTCATGTGTTATCAATCATGTATTTACTATTCCTATATGTACTGATATTTTCTTTGAACTTTAAGGTTCTACAGGTTAGGTTTTGTGGTCAGGTACTTGGTAATCCAATACCGCTAATAGTTGTTAAGAGGCTTTTACAACCTCCTATTTTATTTTTTAAATACATGTACAATGTGAAACAAATAAAATAACTTACCAAATTGTGGATTTAAGAGAGCTCTCATAAAATTAAGAATGTATTATTAGATGGTTATGAAATATTCTCTAGCAAATTTTTATTTTTCGTGTCTTGTATATAACTATGTTGAATAATGTCAGTGCCTTCAAGCACACATTTATAATGTTACTATAAATGAAATTATCATATCGAACCCTTTGCAAAGACCCTAGCTCTGTGAAAAGTGACTTCCAAAATGAGATATATCAGTCTCCACATAAACATAAAAAAAAAAGTGTATTACACTTCAGTGAAAGACATTCTACATAAACTTCCACGTGTGCGTTAGTTAAAGTTCATCAAACTTATCCAAAGACATTGTGCATCAAAAAGTGCAAAAACACTACCAATGAGCAAATTGATCCACGTGCTACTACAAATCAAAAACCACACATATATTTTCTCTCCTTGTAAAGTCAATGTTTATTATATTGTTCCTAATTATAGCAGTTAAAATTGTAAATAACTTGTAACATCTAAACTTAAGTTCCTTGCATGTAAACTCTGAATTGTTCTTAAAATAGTCTTCTAGCAAGGTTATTGCTTCCCATATGGGACTAGCAGAAAACATCATCACTCATAAATGAAATACCTTTAGCGTTATGAAAAAGTGTTATTAATGTATATGTCTTCCTTGTACTTTCAGTTATGCACTGGTTTGTGTCTGTAGATCTTTTCTCCAACTGCTGTACTAGTTTCTATTATCCACAGTTTTCAGTCTATGGAAAACTACTCCCCTTGCTGATGTTAGTGGTCTCACATTTCTCAAGCTACCCTCATAGATTTTATTTGTTGTCCCAAACAGTGTAAAGCAATAAATTACTTGATGCCAGAAGGGGACACTGGTGTATTGTCCATGGAAACCAAGGGGGAAAGGGGGGGTGGGGGGGGTTGCAGACCAGGTCAGTAAGGATTCTTTGTCGTAGTCACATGATGCCACTGCCTCTGCCTTACCCTCCCTGTCTTTTTTCGCTTCCATTATCCCTCCTCTTTAGCTGTAAAACCATGGGCACATTACACAGACTAGTTTCTTAGTCAGTGTATGTATGACAACTTCAAATTTAATTCAATGCCCTTTTCTTTAATGATTATTTTTAAGTGTGCTCCCACGCCTACGTAATATGTTAATTTATGGTGGGCAATTGTTTTTTTTCTTGTAAAGTCCATTTTATGTGTAAAGTGAATAAAGAAAAGTGTGTACAAATAAAATGTGTTCTTATGTTACCGGAACCATATTATGGCAAGTGAGGCCGTGTGCGTGTATAGGTAACGTCAAAAGTTTTTGATGAAAAATTCTGGATAGTTAATATTTCAAGTAGACCACAGTAGATATTTATATTCCCGTAAACATTGCCGGGCCTCTTTGTGCCAGTGCAGAGGCCAAATGATGCCTACATTTCGTATAAATTCAACACATTGACGTGAGTGACATCTATCAGCATGTTTTCCCAATGCTGGGCCGCTGTTACGAAGTGAACCGGCCCTGTAATGATGGCAGTGTAGGCGGGCAGGTGGCCGCCGCCCGCCAGAGTAATCTTGCAGGGACCAACTGACAGCTGTCCAGCCTGAGGTTTTAGGGCTGAGCTTCAGCAGCAAACTGCCACGCCCGTGCCCAGCTGCGCTGCAGAGGATTTAGGCACTCGCCCAGCTACGTACACGGCGAGAGCACGACATGCGCTTACGTATTGTGCAATGCCACCTAAACTTTTTGATCACGAGACCTGCGTAATAGATCTTTAATAATTACTTTATATTTTAATAATACATAGTCTACTCTTTTCACACACGTTCAATGGCAATGTCGTACTGTGTTTAGGCCTTCTTTTTTACGACCAGGGGTGGTCCGAAATGCCTTTCTTGGGTATCAAGTTAATCAGGAGACGTCCAGCTATTAAAATATACATATTTATATTTAATTTAAAAAGTGGAATTTTATGCTCCCAGAGATGATTGAAAATGAATTTCATGCAAAAAATGGCAAGTTTGGGGGCATAGGGGTTAAGATGGTGGATCAAAATTGGCCCAAAACCTTACAGATTTTTTTATTACAAACCCCCCCCCCCCCCCCCCCATTTATGACCCTATTCTTGGGAACCATGAGGGTGCGTAATAGAGATGTTCTACTGTACCCAGAGTCTAAGTTTTCCTTTTTTTCAGTTTTAACATTGCTTTCTTAATAACAGTCAATACCAATTATAGGGTTCAATTCCATTTTTAGCCACCTAGCACATATAAAGATAAAAAAAAAAAAATTGTACAAATTAGTAAAAGTAACTTCCTAGCACATTGTTCAGAGACTAGTACCACAAGCACGCAAAAAAATTTGATTTTCACCTTATCCTCATCCACTGCCTAGTCTTTGATGGCTTTTTAAAGTTAAATGTGGTGATGGATGTTACCTCTCGATCCCGTGGTCTCGCTACACAACGTGCACATGTTTCTGTTTTGTGTTCAAATCTTTTATACTTTCAAATGTAATTTTATGATCAATGTAAGATTCATACATCTCTCCTACCTTGCTATTTACCAATAATTTTGCAATTGAGTTCATACTCCTTGTAAAACGGTGCCTGAATTTAGTATTCCACCTACGACACTGCCATTATGTATAATCGCCAAAAGTCAACATCTGTACCCGAGATAACTGGACCCTACTTCTTCATCCCTGCCTTCCCAGGATGCCTTGTACTGACTACCTACTCTACAGCAGCTGGGACGGACTGTTATTTCGACCTGGGGGGTAGTGTGGCGGACGCTCTAGGGCCGCGCACAGAAGCTAAGGTAGCATGGACTATAGATTCCTTGCGAAAGAGCGCTGTACTCCCGTTACCCCCAGAACCTAGCGTGATTGAGAAGCGATGACACGTAGTGCTAGAGCGGCACGAAGACAAGGGCAACTTGCTACCACAATCTGAAGAGCTCCAGACCGCACAGCATCCTACAGTTTATGGTGAGCATAATTCCGGCCCTGGCAGTTAGGTATCATCTTAGATCTCAAGGCCCAGTTAGTGATCTGTTAACTGTAGAATATTCTGGCAAGGCTAGGGATAGCATCATATTGTTTTAATCAGTATAAGTGACTACTGAAGTAAAGTAATTGATGTTTATTGTTCTGCGTAAGGTTTAATGTATTGTTCTGATCATAGTTTGTTATAATAAACGTGATTTGTATAAAGGAGTCTTAATCATTGGTTTAGTCATGGACAGCTACTAATCCCCAGTAGGTCTCCCTATACTAGAGAGTGATATAACAAGGTATTGAGAATATCTGGAGTCGGTAAGAATTGAATTGTCGGAGATGAGCAAAAGATATTGCATGAGGAGTTAGGGATAGGGAACTCTCCTACAACTCGGCAACAAGTAGAAATGTGGAGAGGTAATTCTCCTGCTGCCACCACTCCTCCAGCGGCTGGCGTGAGAACACTGCCCAATCGATAACTTCTCTGTGTGCTCTTAGCTAAACAAATGCGCTTGGGTCATTCAAAATTTAACTTTCATTCCGTGTCATATTATTTTCATTTTTAGAGGGTTTGAAATTTTATATCGGCAGGCTTTTGGTGTCCGATTAGAATCAATTATATAAAATATTTTGAGACCTTTTTTTTATTTAAACAAGTTTAGGTGAAAATTTATATAATGTATATTTTAATATTTTCTTTAAAATACCCATGTTCATTGTGTTAATTACCTAAACTGTATTCACAGATAATGTACAGCTGTTACTATACTCAATATAAGTAGTTTTGAAGTTAGAAGTTGTATTTTATTGATTTATATGTCAGAATCCTCATCTACTGAAATCCCGCATGTATGGACTCTTTTGGCAGTCCCCTGAATAATGATAGAGAGTCGACTGTACAAACAGTCATTAAGGAATTCCCGTTTAATGTTTTGGCACTGGCATCAAATACAACTCAGTTTAGTCATGCAGCTAGAAGGCTTCATAACTCAGTGATGAGGAATGATGCAATATTGAGACCTGGGCTCTGGGACAGAGTGCAAGGAGGGTTCCATATGCTTGAGTAAGTAGCTTGCGTTCCAATGACCTGAATCATCTGTGAGCAGTCTCCTGAGAGTTGTCAAGTTCCATGTTGGGACGGAATGTGAGATGAGCACCATACCTATGAGGGAATGTGATGCGTTTCCTTATATTGCTGCTCATGTGCAATTTCGTCTGGAGACAAATGCTTAACAGAGGGAGGTTTATCTAGTTCCCAGGATTTCTTGATAACAGTTTAGTGTGTGTTGGTAGACAACAATGCAATTGACTGTGCTGGTTGTTCACTGGTCTATACAAGGGTCGTAGAGCATTTTCCCATTAGAATCTACTCAAGGCTGGTTTCGAAGTCAATATGCATCCCTTCACCCAGGCTCAATTTGCCTCTCACCAGAACTTTAGAAAACACTTCCGCACCCAAAATGACCTCTACTACACCAGGGGCATTAAATGAAGGGTCAGCTTAATGAAGATAGCCTAATTTCTCCCGGATATTACCATCCATCTGTGTAGGGGGTAACTGATTGGTTATCCTTTACACAATCAGTAAGGACTGGCTGAACGTGGATGCTTCCTCAGCAGTTGCCGTGATTTTAGTAGTGGCCATTCCCCTAATCTTAATGTGACTTCACAGTTTTCGTGCCAGTGCTTCGGACATAAAGCTTCCCTAGGCAGCACTATCAAGAATTGCATGGCAGTTGTGAAACCTTCCTTGACAGTCGGCAATTTTCACCATGACTGTAGAGAGAAGAATTAGTGTGAGCAGAAGTTCTGGCTGATATTCCCACAAACTGCTGCTATCGGTGTCGACCAAGCCCGAGCTCAATTGCTAATTAGCAGGTGCCTATGTAGTTGGTAGGTGTTCAGAGTCCTTTACCTGCCGGTCAGAGTGTAATGATGAATGAAGCTTCTGGCCACACTGTAAACAGGAATGTATTGAAGTAAATTGTGCCACCATGTGGGAGGTATCTAGACAATTTTCTACTGCGCACAACTTCTTGGCTTTCTGCAGATTTCTCCATGAACTCTAAACAGTGGTAGATAGCATGAGAGGTTTGTTGACATAACACATTTCCTAGGACCGAGCCCAGAACTCGACAGTAGAACAGCTTTATTTTGGGATGAATTTGCTGGACTATGTTTTGCCAAAACTTTACATAGTTTTGTTCCTATTGCGTGTTCATTATCCAATTTTGAAGTTTCAATTACTAAGATCTCCACAAGCTCAACAACGTGTGGGAATGTGTCATGTGATGAAAAAGGATGGTGTTCAAACTTTGTTTGTATGGGCAAATATAGCTTTTTCAACAAAACAGTCCGCAGTATGTAATTATTTTGGATGACCTTGTAACCTAAGTTTTCTAAGGCACTGCAGTTTTCCGTAAGGGTGTTGACAAAGGGGTACAATGACTTATAATTTGTAGCAGTGACCGGAGGCAATGGCAATATTTTGTAGATATGGAGGGTAGTTAGTTTCCGTGAATTATGATGGGATGAGAAATTTTCCCATGCAACAGAATAGTTTTGCCAGTTATGGGTAGGTTTTTCATGAGCTGACATGATTCACCTTTTATACAACTGACTAAATATTTAAAAATTTTCAACATTGGGAAGTGCGGGATTTATCGTGAATTGTGGCCTGAAACAGTTGGTGAAATGTAGGCCATTCCTCCCACCACCCTGAAAAGGTTGGTAGGTTCAGTTTGGGGAGTCTGACATTCATGAGACACACAAGTGGTTGTTTCGCCCTTGTTTGCCGACAGCGATGCTATGGTAGAGCGTGTATCCGAAATCAATGCAGACAAATTTGAATGGCATTCCATCAAGTCAGTTTCATTATAACCCTTAGGAACGGTTTCTAAGGTCAGAAAATTGTTGCAACATGAATTGATACTTTCCTCAATGCTTTGGATAGCCTGTAAATACACCTCAGTGCCCTGTAGATTGAAGGATGTTGCGCCTTCAGCCATTGTGTGTGACTGACTGCAGGTACTATCCCTGAATCTGCTTAACCTAATTTTCTTGAAGCTTTAGTTCCTTCAGTAACTCTTTGAAACTCATTGTGATAAATTACCTTTCAACATTATGCCAATGAACAAAGTGCAAAATAGGCGAGACACCACAGAAACAATTATTGACAACTCGCCACGTAACATTCAAGATACCACATAACCTGTACACCCAGTTTGCCGATTTTGCACAATAGTGAATGGTAACCATTTTAGAAACCAAATACCGTACAACACTAAAAACTACACAAATACGTTACGTGGCTGGTCACCATTTAGCTCTGAATCCAAACAAGTCTTCAGTCATTGAAAAAAAAAAAAAAAAAAAAAACGTACATAGCCTAACTTCATATGTAGCGATTAATTATCTGGCCACGGAGGATCAAAATATACGAACAAACAATTGCACATGTTTTCTGGAGAACTACCGATAAATCCCAAATATTGCGACACACTGCACGACACACACTGGTTGCCCATCTTTTGATTGACTGACGAAAAAGTCTGCTTTGATGAAGTTCATGTGCACACGTGATTTGTGCACCTCTTCCTCACCACCATGTCACAATATTTTTATACAGAGGATCTGAACACTGAAGACTAAACACAATGTGTATTCTTTTCTCTGAATACACACTGTGGTAACATGATGTGCATAGGACTAAGTGGCGTTAAATGCTAAGAGAAACATACACCTCATAAAAACATACAAAACAGAGAAAAACATAAACATTTAAACAAATTTATTATAAGAGCACAAGAAAATATTAGTGTGAGAAATAAACTGATGTTGCCCTTAATTAAGTTATACACTTTGTACAGCATGTAATTACTGGGAAGGTTCTCTGTGCTAAAATAAACCAATTTAAACCTGACTGTAAAAAAAAAAAATTGAGTGCTTTGAAGATGGCAAGATCAAAACACAAAATTACTGATAAAAAATTTGACTAGTAAAGCATGATGGTTATCTTTTAGTTTTCATTGGGTAGCGGTAACGATAGAGAAATTGTCAATTTTTGTCCAAGTGTGTAAGAATCTCAAAGCTTAAATTTTTGAATCACAAATTCACATGTTAGAAATTATGTGATTTAGTCTGATATACATCTCGCATGTCAAGTTGAACCACAGAGATGAATGGTATCTCATCGTCAAGCTGCTGCCGTTGTCGTAGAAGCTTGCCGTAGCAATACAAAAAAATTGACTATTTTTTGCATTTAATAATCTCTTCCATACATGCCCACATTTTCACTAGCCTAATATTTCTTTCTGCATTGCTAATCTGAAATCTACAATGGCGCAGCATTTCCAAATCTCAATTCTTGAAACCCTAAAACTTACGCCGTGCTGCAATGAAAAAATAGCCTAAAGTCATTCAAAATTGTCAGACATACCAAATGTTCTACAGCGACAATAGAATTTACCAGGAGATTATAATATGCTAAGATTACTCTCATATCGGAAGGCTCATCAGCTATAACGTTTTACTACAGTAGAGTCCCGCTTATCCGGACCCCGCTCGTCCAGACATCCGGTTAATCCGGACGGGATTTAAAAACATATGTACGTAGTCAAAGAAAGTAGGATTTACTGATTTTCTATGTCCTCGGTTGGCTACGATGAGAAAATGCAGACAAAGATGATGGTGCGCGCATCCTATTTTCCAGGTACTGTATGTATGACCCCACAACCTAAAGCTGTTTTTAGAAAGTCTGTTTCGTTTTCTTGTGTTTCCTTTACTTCAGTTGTCAGTTGATACTCCTACCGTATTAATCGAGAGTCCGTTACGGCTGTGCGTTGTTTTTTCGTACTGTTCTGTGTGTGTGTGTAACTAAACAGGAGAAAGTGACTGACAATGGAGCAAAATTTCCAAGCTTTGTTTCATATTGATGCAGGGGAATCACTAACTAAAATTGCAAATGATTTAGGATTGGGAAAACAAACTGTTTCTGACTGGAAAAGAAATTGAAGATTTTTGTGCTAAAATGGTTAGCATAGACAGTTTAGGCAACAAACGCGTTAAAAAAAAAAAATTAAACTTTAGATGAGGCTTTGTACATTTGGTTTTGCTAACAACATGAACAAGGTGTTCCGCTATCGGGTGTAATGTTGCAAGCAACCGCGCCCAAATTGAATGAAAAATTAAAAGGGGACAGTGCTTTTACTGCCAGTATGCGGTGGTTGTCTCGATGGAAGGATCTACATGGCATTCGTGAACTCTGTGTAAGTGGTGAAATTTCTTCAGGTTACAATGTTGCCAGTGAAGATTTCAAAGTTAAATCTGAGAAGTTTGTTACAGATGAAAACTTCAGCCTTGTCAATTGTTTAATGCCGATGAAACTGATTTACATTACAAAATGCTTCGAAAAAAAACGTTAGCCTCAAAACTAGATTCTGTAGCCAAAGGTCATAATGTAACTTTGCTTCCTTGCAGTAGTGCTTCTGGAGATTTAAAACTTCCGCTTTTGGTGATCGGGAAATAGGCCACGCCCAGGGCCCTTAAAAATGTAAATCCGAATGTTCTCCCAGCTCAGTACAAATCACAAATATCTGTGTGGATGAATGGACAAATTTTTAAAGGTTGTTTTTTTTTTTTTTGAAAAATTTGTGCCTTTAACAAAGAAGTTTTTGAAAGAGAAAAAACTGTCGTTTATAGACAATGCACCGGTGCCGCCCTACTGCAGAAGAATTGCAAGATGGGGACATTTTTGTGTAATTGCTGCCACCGAACGTCACAGCTTTGATTCAACCAATGGACCAAGGTATGATTGAAGCAACAAAATGGCGATGTAGGAAAAAGTTGATCTTCTCTCTTTTAGAAAAAAGCAGCTAACTTCATGGATTTCCTTAAAGTGATAATAAAGACGGTCATTTATTTGGCCGCAGAAGCATGGGAAGAAATTAAGCCGTCAACTCTTCAAAAAAGCTGGAAAAAACTGTGGCGTAGCATTCTACAAGAAAACCAGGAACAAGATGAAAATCAACCAATTGCAAACGATGACACTGACTTAGTTCAAGTTTTTCAACAGTTGGAGGGTTATGCCGATGTGGAAGAAAATTATATTTCTGAGTGGATGAACAGTGACAGTGATATTGATCATCAAGTATTAAGTGAAGATGAAATTGTGGAAGCTTGCATTGCAAACACAGCAGCAGAGTAAGACAGTTCAGAAGATGATGACGATATGGATGAACCAGTTGGCCTAACTCATGGTGAAGCGACTACAATGCTGGAGCAGTTAATGACGTGCTTCGAGAAACAAAGCGATACATAATCTGCTGAGCTATGACCCTGAGGCACCTACGAGATTGCACTGCAAAAGTCAGTCTTCTTTAAAGCAAACGAACATTACAGATTTTTTCTAGCTATTCTAAAAACGTTATTCTTATTTTCAGTACAGTACTGTAGTTATATTTTATAGTCCTGTTCAGAATTTAAAGTTTCTTTCTTTTTTTAAATTCTTAATTAGTAACAGTAATGTACTGTGGTTTTCTTTTTGTACTGTACAATCAATAAATTTTGAATTCTAATCACAAAGATGTTTTGTTTTGTTAATCCTATATCTGTTTGTAGGTTAAAAATCTAGGTATACATACAGTAATATTAAAACTGAAATTAAGGTGTAAGAAGAAAAAAACAGATTTTTTAAATAGTTTTGCCCATCTGAAACTTGTATTACGTGCATTTTATGGCAAGTTCCGTTTGATGCGGACAAGGTCCGGTCCCATGTAATCCGGATCAGCGGGACTCTACTGTATATGAAATAAATTAAATTACATTAAACATCTCTTTGGAACTAACAGACAAATATGCTTACGTTTCAAGATAATAATACAGCTTAAAAATTCATTAATTTTTCTTTAAAAAAATTTGGATGAGAAACTTAATATATAAATTAGCTGGGGCTTAAATTAGTCTTTCCTTTCCAAATAAAATCACTTATGTGTTAAATTTACAAATAAGTAAAATATAATAATGTTCCATGTTAATGACATAACAAATAAGCAAATATGAATAAATCACACTATTGCATTGGTTTAATTATGTTGTGTGTCATGTTGAAAAAATAAATGCAAATTTACTCGGTCACCATTTTAAGGGCATTACAAGAATTTTCCAAAATTGTAAAGTTTTACATGATGGTAAAATTATGCCTACTCTACACACATTAAGTTTTAAAATTTCAAGCAAAAGAACTGTTCAGGGTTCAACCTTCACGACAGCTAGCCTGAAGGGCTTTCAAGTTACATAGCTACAGTTGCAAATTACATAATGGAGTGTAATTAACTGGCATGATCCCAGGAGACAACTTACCTAGAGGCAGGCTCCTGGGATTAATTTATACAGGCAAATATTACAAAAACATGCAAAATTAACCAATGAAAATTCCTCCAATTAGCATAGGTGGAACTTTCTATTTCTTCGTGGATTCCAGGAAAACGTGCAAAAGTGGCGCTGTCTATTTTAAATTTTGCCGCTGAACGAACGCTCCAATCCACGGTGCTGCTCTCAAGGTGGTGCTGTGCTGAAACAGCATCGGCCATGTCAGTCTTAAGACAAGAGCTAACTGTGCAGACATGCTTCCACTCAGTTACGGTAACCCTGAAGAAAGTCAATCTCTCGTGTCATGCATGTAAAGTTCGAACACAGGTGAAAAACAGCAGTTCACTAGGATGCCAGGCAGTTAAGTTGCTTAGTTTCTGAAAGTTTGAGACTAGCTGTCTAAAGTTCAGGAAGACCTGCAGGTGCAAAAAAAAAACACCATGTGGTTTCGTAACCTGTAAATGTCATTATGAATGCAAAAATATGTCTGGAAATCTAAACGAACACTTGTACCTTGAGTTGTACAAACTCTCTGAAAATGAACAAAAAACCACATTGTCGTCATGGACTGTATGACGATCCTAGCACCAGTAGGAGGCAAGTTAGTACATCTTATTTTGTTCCTGACAGAAACGGTAAAAATGTGCGAGTGTGCAGTAAGACTTTTATTAAAGACATTTTTGGGCGGGCGCCATGCACACTTCAAACCTTGCAAATCAAAAAGAAGGCAGGTGCCTCAGTATACATTGATAGGAGGAGAAAAGTTCCTAACTCGACGAATTTAAGAAAAAGGTTACCGAAAATGGTTGGAATTTATTACAAGCACATATTAAGTCTTTTTCACAGCATTAAGTAGGATTTTCCTAAACTTAAACTCTCTCACCCTGTTGTGGATTCGTGCAATAAATGTGACAAACTTAAGGTTACAATTACATGCTCAACAACAGATAATGAAAAGGCTGAAGCAAGGACAAACATGGAACAGCACCACATGAATGCTGAGGAAACTCAATAATGCATGCAAACAGACTAGTAATGACAGAGTAAAGACGTTCAAAAGGTAATGTTTGTGCCTACTTTGATAGACAGCTCTATTTAATACTCCCAACAGTTAACATACATTTTATGCTTGCATTTAGCAGATACAAATGACTGCTACATGTGCATGGATCTCGAAGGAATAGAAGGAAGAGGTGGAAATGAAGTAGCCTCCTGTTTTTTCAAAGTTGTTACATCTGGAGTTATTGTAAAGAAAATATTAGTACTTTGGTGTGACAACTGTGTAGCGCAAAACAAAAACCGTATCGTACTAATGGCCATAATTTATTTGGTCAGTAAGGGATTCTTAGTCACTGGAACTGAAATATCTTGTCAGTGGGTACAGTTTCATGGACTGTGATGGTGACTGTGGGGTTATCGAAAAGAGGTGCAAAGTTTCAAACCGTGTGGTGCCAAAGGAACTAGAAGACATCGTAAAATCTGCCAGAGTTAATACTACTTTTCATGTGCTATCTATGCTTGCAGATGATTTGATTAACTTTGCTCATTAAACACTCAGAACCTAGGAATAAACAAGGCATCTCATATAAAGGTTACAAAGAAGAAACCATGCATTATGAAGGTCACAAACATGTTTGCTTGTGAAGAGCCCAGTTGAACAAAAACTAATGTGTTGAAAAAAACGTGTTAGTTTGGACTTGCTCATAGCAGTAGATGAGGGACCACGGGTAAACTTTACATGTGGCATTAGTAAGGAAAAGAGAAATCATCTTTTAGCAATGCTAGAGAAGAGTACAGTCAGTTCTATAAGGACCTTCTCCAGGAGAATTCGGACAACAGCATAATGGAGGAACACTCGCTCATAATATTTTATCCTGGTTTTCTTACATATGTTGCAATGTGACATATTGCTAATTATCTACATCTTCTGTACTTAACATTAGTTTTCTTTCTTGTGTTATCATGACAGCATTGTGTTGCATAAACCACTTGTTTTCCTAATTCATATTTTATGACTCCGGCTAACATCCAGTGGCGCTAGAGCCCATGACGGCGCTCACCACGCATATGTCACATGTCCCGCATGTGCGCAAAGAGGCCAGTAATTTCGAGCTTTCATTAAATGTTATTTTTTAGTGTAAAATGTGTTCTATTGTGTTAGCAGGGTTTAATATGTCTTAAAATGTGTTAGTGTTGTTACTATTTTTAAATTGTATGATTATAAAATTCAAAGTACCCGCAGTACCGAGATTAAGAACACTTTATTATTCCGGCATGAACGCCGTCATAAAGACAAAATATGAAAATTCATAAGATAAAACAATATTTAATTTAATGTGTGCCATTTTATTTTCAATAATAAAATATTTTACTCCACATGCATAGCACTTCCGCTTATGTGAACCCCGTAGGCGGCCATGGTAGGTCCGTGCGACGCTTGTCTCTGGACAGTCTGTCGAGGAGAGCTGGCGAGGTAAGACACTGTCACGTACGCACTACAACTTTTGTTCACTGATTTAGGTTTCCATAGTCAATTAAGTTTACCGGTTAACCTTTGCTTACGTATGTTTTTGACAGACATTTTCCCCAGCATTATGCTTCTGCTTTATTCATTTCTTTTGCCCTTGTGGCATTTTTAACTTAATCGAGGAGAGAGATGTCTGAGAGGTCACATGACCCACGTAATTTGAATTAGGCGCCATCCATCTATGTTTATGGTGTTTCATTGTAACTTCTGCATTAATGCTACACTCAATTTTAAGGCTTCATTTTTATATATGTATTGTAGGGTATTTTTGTGTTTGAATATTTTATGGCAACATCACATATAACCGTGTTGCCGAAATATGCCAACTCTTTGTATACGCCATTGTTGCATTTGAGAGCTTATTTATGTAACATCGTATGTGCAATAATTTATTTCAGGGTTCTATGTCAATTTTATTCAGGGTTCTGTGTAATTTCACATAAATTGAAGCCTTTTGTACTTGACCATGTGGTCATGTTAGTGTTTGATTTTACTGCCATCAGGCATGTTATAAGCCTGTAATCACTTCAGTCGTAAAGAGAATAATTTTCTCAGCAAGAATAATCTTTTGTCCGACTTTAATTTCCCGTTTCCATGCAGAAATATAGTAATATCACCTGCACCACGTGGTCCGCTATGAACTTCATCCAGCGGCATCCACACCATCTAAGTTTGTTTTCACACGTGAGTGTTTATTGTGAATATTTATCTCGTGTCCCATCTTGTTTTATGTCTCATTCAAGTGTCTAAGTAATTGTGTAATTAGTGTACGGTGCAATTACTCCTGTCCTAGCCAGCTCTGTGTATAGGCCGTCATCACACTAATCACGTGCTGGAGGGCGAGCCCCGACAAGTTTGCGTTAGTGATGCCGAGTAATCACTAATGTTAATGTGTATTAAGGGTATTCATTTGTAATTCACTGTATCCTGTCTTCAGGGAAAAACCGTCAGTCCACCCTAGCGGTTGTCAGCCCTCTTCCCTTGTGAAGGTTGTGCTTTTACGCACCTCAGTGAGATCATCCATTTAGGCGTGCACTAGCTTAATTACGGGGTGGGGAGCATCCCAGCTGAATTGGCTAGTTATGACTGAGATAACCATTTCATTGGCACATTGATGTGTATGAATGATATCAATAAAAACAAGTCTACAGTGAACTCAATTTTTTATTCAGTAGTGACAGTGTCCTAGCCACATATGTTTTATCAGTTTATTTCAGTGATTTTTATTAAAAGTTTAGTATTGCCAACATATTTGTAAGTACGCACGTGTGAAACTGACACACAGAACCCACAACATCCCTGAGAACCCTGAGTATCAATAGTGCGGTGATAGGGAAGCACTGCTGGCGCCCAAATTACCAGTAAGTATTTGTGTCATCAATCATCCCGTGTCTCACCCGACAGTGTCGGTTACAATAATAATTTTAATTTACCCACAAAAATACTGTTATAGAACAGAATTATTAATAATGGTTACAAATATTTTGAAGAATGTGTTTTGTGCACATCCATCCCAGCTGTGAAAATGATCAGTTTTGAGACTGAAATAAATGTACATAAAATAAATTATTAGAATTTCTAACAATTCTTAACATACAATCATTGTAATTATTATAATTGTCCTAAGTACATAGGTTTTATTGGCAAATTTGCTTTCTGAAGAATCTATTATGGAAATACATTTAAAGTTTTAATTAAAAATATACATTTTAGTTGATGTTTGTAGTATAAAAATAAGTAAACTTTGAAGAAATGTTTAACAGTGTTACAAAATTGATGCGTTTTTCTTCCATACGTAACATAAGAAGTACAGTGGACAATTTTGGTACTGTTTGCAAAAAATTTTTAAGGAGGTCTGTGTGGTGTACAGTCAGGTGCAGTCCTCCATGATAAACTATTCTACCGCTATCATGAAGACTCTAAAAATGAAGGCAGCAATTGAGTTTGTATGTTTCAGTGGAACTTTCTTCGGGAGATCTATGTTATTTTTTTAGAAATATGACCCATTGATTCATGTGTGGAAACAAAAAAAAAAAAAACCCAACAATCTGTGTTCAGGCACTCATTGGCAGAATTTGTAAATGTGTAGAGATCTCTCAGCTATGGTGATTACTTCACAAATGATAAACTTTTTGTACTTAAAATATATTATTGTTACTGATAATGTGATAGTATGACTTGAAAACTGCTCCAAAAAGGATAAGCTGTCATTTCTTGTAAGTGCTCTGAAACATATATTCATTCATCTAATCACACATTGTATAACTGTTCTACTTTGCAAGTTCCTCTGTTGGAACATTTGAGTTGCTTGAATTCCAGTGAAATAGGAAAAAAGGAGGTGCTTGGAAGATATTAGCTGTGTGGCAAAAAGTCTTCCAATTGATAACTGTGATTCAGCAGTTTTACTAGATGAATGGAACTAGTTTTAGTACAAAATAGACATGCAAATTGTAGTAGAAATTCAGTGGCAAAATATTACGGCTCCAAAATGTGTACATGACAGTTCAGTGTATCCTAATGTCTCAAAGATTTTTAGATGTGTTATCTCCATCTCATGACAGTGGAAATGTCAAGAGGGGGATCTAGTTTGCTTCATAAATCGTCACTGTTGGCAACTGTGTATGAAAGAACTATTAATTTGGTTTTGTTGGTCAGAAATGTTATTAAACTTCATGGTAACAAACCTAATTTTATTCTTATAACTAAGAAACTCGTTAAAATTCCAAGAGGTGCATATTTGCATTATGAGGATTATCTTAAAAGAACAAGACTCTGAATGAAAAGGCACAGAAAATGGGAATATCAGTCAAATAAATCATTTAATCTGAGAGGAAGGTAAAAAAATTGGATAAATAACTTCTCATAGCAGGAGGAAATTCTGAAGAAAATGAAACAAGTGAAAATGAAGAGAAATGTGAGCAGTTGAACTGAAGAAGCAAATGATAGGTTTCAGAAGGCACTTGCGATTAAAAACACTGAGGAAGCCGAAGTTGCTCACAGTTTCCTGTAAAGTGTAGGTGAAGTACGGTAATTAAAAAAAATCATTGATAAGAGGAAGAGATCACTTGCATGTGTTTTTTAAGTGACTTGCTTTGTGTGTGTGCATGCATGTGTGTGTCTGCGCATGTTGCGGGTGGGATACAGGCAACATCACTTTGTACAACATATTAATAAATTACTATGTGAAATAGGGATTCGAGGAGTAACTGCAGAGGTAATTATTTCATGTTTTTTCCTCCCTCCCTCCCCCATCAACTGAATATACACAGCATGTTCTTGACTGTTAAAATTATTTGGGATTTCTGCCATATGAATATAAATATTTCTTTTTCATATTATTTTTTTGTTAATTAGCTTTTGTATAAATTGTTAATAAATTAAAATGTTATATGGGAATTCAGAGGTTTACGTTGAGCAAATACTCTTTTCATGTTGTTTTGCACACACACACACACACAAGATGTGGTGTTTATTATGTTTTGACTTAAATTTGTCATAATTTTTTTTTTGAAAAATTAAATGCAAACTTGATATAACTCAAATATGTATAAGTAATTGGTTATTATTTTTGGCTGCCAGTTCAGTCCCTTTTTTTTCATGAGCTAAACCTGTACCAGTCGTGCATGTATCACAACACAGTCTATCGTTTTTGTCATTACTGAATAAATGCCATTCCAAATGCATTATAGGTCTGCTCCTTTTCATCATGTTTTCTCAATCCTAAATAATGTATTTTTTTGTTGGTTCTTTAACAGGAAATGTCACAGTGGGTGGTGGTAGGTAATTTGATCATGCTGATGCGCGAAGTATTTTTCCAACTAATAAAATTTCGCCTCATCAGTGTGAACCTAAATATCTCTACCAACCGTGGTCCTATAAGCAGTACAGGTACACCAGAAGTACCTACAAGATACGCCCATTGTGTGGGGGCTATTACAGATGCTGAGAAATTGTACGGTGCAGCCCACTGTAAAATTAAACGCTCATTTCTACAAGCTGAATTGAGCTGACCACTAAGCCGCCGAGATGACGTTACATAATACCATAGCACGCCAAGGGATTGAACCACAGTTGAAACACAAGGAAAAGTGCTGCCTCGTGCCACCTCAGCTGAGATTCCGGCCGGCCAGTGATGCCACATGCCCCCCCCCCCCCCTTCACCATATTAACCAACCAAGGGCAAACAGGCCAGTATAAATACAGGTACATGACCCTTATTTGGAAGTTCACACTCCTCCATCGTACTGTAAGGTACCGGAGGCAGCCAATAGGTCCTAGCAACCTCTCCGTGTCTGCTCCTTCACCGCAATCCTGGTGCTGAAGGAACCATCACCACCAGCTCGCACCACCATCACCTTGTGTGTTGGGGCCATCTAGGTCTTCCAGATCTACCAGAAGCTCAGCAACACCTTCACAGAAGTCTTCAGCACCCTCCGGAGCCAACCTCCGAAGTAGTTGTCGACCACATGTAAATACCACCATTCATTCAAGAACGCCAACACTTACCACCACCCTTCTGGTGAGTGTTAAATCACTTAACTCCCTTCCGGACATCAAGACTAGATACTTAAATCTAGTTGTTTTTATAGCCATTTAATCTTTCTACTTTGCATAGTTCAGAAACAGGCCACCTTTATCTGTCTACCATAGTTTGAACTTCTGTTCAACTCTTGTTTGATAGGAGGTAGTATGTACCACCAGGTTTATTCCTCCCAGGAATACACGTTTTATCCAAACTGCAGAGTATTATTTCAAGTGTGTTCTAATTTCCTAAAACCCCAAAGGACACCCTCCTCATTACTAAAGCCTATCTAAGGGGTGAGAAAGTCCCATTTAGTATAGCTAACCCCTGTATCACGGCAACAAGCACAGCCCACCGAGGGCCACCAGCAGCGACAGCTATGGCCGACCCGTCAGCGCACCAGGTCCCGGTGCCAGCTCTAACCAGCCACCACCAATGCCGTAGCAGCATCCACAGGCTATCCGTCACACAGGTATAACCAAATCCAATCAGACGAAAGGTCGTACTCGCCATCCCCTATTTCATTCCTAGTCGTAAAGCTGCATGGACTGTTCTTTATACCGGCAAGGCCCAGGTACTTAACTAAGTAAGGCCAAGTCAAAGCAACCCGGTATGTCTAGCCTCACACCGAATAAAAACAGCCCGGCCGTGATGATCCACCATTAATCTAAGGACTCACACATCAATACCAAGCTCTGGAAACAAGGGAATTTTCAAAATGTGCAGACTATTAACTTTTATGTTATTAATCAACCTGTCTATCAGAAAATCATTGTATAAGAATTTGCATTTCCAGAGTGCTGTTTATAGAGCTCTTATGCCAGAGCCATGCATATAAAGTGTGTGTTGGAAGTGGTTTTTTTTTCCCCATTAGTGAGAGGCTTTATGGTATTTGGCATAATAAAAATCCATTATTTTTCTTGTTGTACACGAGTGTTTTTTTTATTAGTGATTGTAATAGGAATAGCAGAAATATGAATTATCATTATTTTTGTGTTTCAGGGAGTGTTGTTCTGAAAAAAGTAAAATTTAAGACGAATTTGGAACATGAGTACATTCAAAACTTCAAAACTTTGCAAGCATCATTTAAGAAAATGGGTGTGGACAAGGTATGTTGCTTGATTTACTTTTGTACATGTTGCTCGATTTCCTTTTGTATCTCACAATACCAAACATTTTAGGTTGTATAGTTTGCAGTTCGTATGTTTTTTTCAGTTGTTACAAATATTGTAAGTGAAATTGTATCATCAAATTGATTTAGTATATTTTCATGAAAAAATTTGTGGCACTGGGCCAGTCTCTGGAGATGAGTTTAGATACAATTTCATTTCAAAACATTCTATGTAATTATCAGTTGCTTTTGTTGTATATTTATTTCCATTTCAGGCAAGATGTTGTTTTAAATTTGTCCAGATAGAGTAATGCAGGGTTTTGTAAAATTAAGCTGCATTATTCATCTTCTGGTTTTATTGTAAGGGGGAAAAGCTTGCTAGTTTAACTGTACTGTGGTGTACATGTCTTATTTGACTTATGCATTGAATCATGATGGATATGGTCTGTTGGAAGGAGCATGCACAATTGCAGATAATATAAGTTGTGCAAATAGGTAAGGATGACTTCCTGGCTGTTGAAAAGATATTGGATGCTCATGTAGGGGCATCAGCACATTCATAATGTAGACTGGTACAATGGTTCTAATAGACTGCCTTCTGAAGAAGCAACACCAGTTCCACAAAGTGCTTATCAAGCATTTGCAAAATCAAATTTAATGGAAGTTTATCTTTTTTCAACCATTTCTAAGTATCAAAGGACCCTCTTAGATTATTTAGTTGGTTTTGTGATATGCAAGAGATTATAATTACGTTTTATGTTTGGCAAGGCAGACATTGGTTTTAATTGTCTTGTGCCAACTGAACAGAAAAAAAATTTGTTACTTAAATTTTTTAGGATGAAATATGTATTTTAATGTTTCAGAAACCGTACTCTTTCTTCTTCCCCATTTTGAGGGATGTCTGTGGGCTTTCTTACGCAGTGAAGTTACCTATACAACGTGTTTCAGAAACATGTGACCAAACTGTGCCAGGGAATTACTGATGTGAGAAGAAGAAATTAGAAATATGACTCCCATAGTTCATCTTTAAGGGCTTCTACAGCTCTTATTTTTTGAGGTGGACCATGGGTGTCATATGTATGTGTAATTTCTTATTTTCACATCAGCAATCCCCTGGCACATTTTGGTCACATATTTCTGAAACTTGTTTTATAATGAAAGAGAAAATTTTGTGACAACTTTTTGCATATGCTGCAGACGTGGCCTTCCCAAACTAAATTTTATTATCGGCTAGTCATTCGCAGTTTCAACCCTTTCTGTAATTTGTGACAACTAGAATACTTTGTGTTACAGACACGGACATAATTAACATGATTAATTATGAGATTGTACTGCCCGCCCAGACTCTGACATGCTGTCGCCACCCCGCAACCTAAAAATAGTTTTACCTGACGAGCCACGGACCAGCCAACTCCAATAAGAAAGTTAACAAAATTGCCACAGGATCGCAGCACCCTTGTGCCCAGTAACGTCACAGCCACCGAGCCTTGGGCAGAGGAGGTAAACCTGTTGTCAGCCTCCACCCAGGGTATAAAGAAATGTACAATACTGCCCACTACCGAAGATAACCAGTCCCTTCATCGAGAGGCTTACAACCCCCGCACCCCTGGGAAAGTCATCAAGATTAAATTTGAACTATATAAGCAACCTCCGAAATGCTCTTGCCAGAGTTCGTTTGCCCGCAGACGGCAATGGTCAGTGGACTCTCCTGGGTCTGAGAAGACCACCAGCTCTCCCAGCCTACAGCTTGCAAAAGCTAACTCCAGCTCAAGCAGCAAGTGCTCCAGAGGTAACCAAGATGTCTGCACCCTGCACCCACTACCCCCGTCTTCCTTGACTCTGCGGTAGCAGGTCATTGCGATGTTCTAACTCACCCCTCAGTCTAAGTACCTCACTGTTAAAAGTGATAGAATTTTGAATTGTACACTAAACATTGGGAAACTAATATCCAGGTTTGTGTTCACCTGGTGTCAAGTGGATTAAATAATAACTTGGCTATTTTATAAAATAATCGTGTTCCCTACTGTTTTCTCAGAGTGCAAATAAACGCTATGTAAAAATATTTAATATTGTTGAATTTGTCAATTTTACCTTTAATCTGTTCTTTTCACGTAAAATTACTTTCAATAATTTGACTCAACGTAAATTTTTAAAGTTCTCTCTGTGGAACAAGTGCAAGTGGGCTGAACTCTGATACCAGGGTGAGTCCGGAACACCCACGCTTGCCTGCTGACACACTCCAACTCTAGCTCGTCGTTTTCATCGGTAGGTCCTCTGAGTGACTGAGAAGTCATTTGCCAGAGGACTATCATTTAATGACTAGGGGAGGCATGAGTTTTGTGACATAGTGAGAGAGACTAGTGTATTTTATTGTAAGAGTTTTGTTAGCATCCCTGACTCGGTATCCTCATGATGAAGGGAGGTGGATGCCCCAGCCAACTACGTTAGCCAGGCCTGATGGGCCCTCGAAATAGAATTATCTAGTTCCAACAACTCCCAGTTAGACAACACAGTCCCAGATAGTTCACCGCCGTCGCCAGTGCCGGAGGTCACTGCACCAGGACCACGCCCCATCTTGCCCCTAATAGCATGTGCTCACGAGTCCGAACTCAACTCCGGCATGGGTATCTGCTGGGCGTGGCTTAGTTACCAATATGTAGGCTCCTACTACCCACCAAATCCTGTACCTGTAGCTAAACCACCTACCCCAACTTCGGCCGTCGATCATCCACTTGTAACTACGTTTACCATCTGCACCGCTGCCGGGAAGGTAGTTAGAATCACAATTCCACCCCCAACTGTACCGAAATGCCAGATAGCTTCCCTGCCCCACACGTACATCCTATTATGCAAGTCCATGAGACCATCTCTCTTTGGGCGCTTATATCACAAACAGGACTCTGAGTAGAAAGCATCCGAAGGAGGATTAACTCGCTACATTTCGTGTATGCCGACCTCCTTATCTTTCAGAAGTCATAGTTTCATTTATTTTGGACAACTGGTGTCTCGGATTTTGGCAGCCTTCACGGTGGGCAAGGCTGTGCTCCCTGGAAGGGAGACATTCGCAGTCAAGCTCACCCTGGGGTTTGATTCCCCTCCAACTTCCCATCACTCTTCTGTTAGGTGATGCCCCCAGCAAGGACCCCGACGTGGGCCAAACTCTGACCCGCCAGGTAAAACACTCGTCAAACTTTAAGTCACCGCCGAAGGGTTCCTTACATCCAACCAGAGGGAAATTAGCTCTTTTGTTTCACCTTTAGAGCTCCCCCTGCATTCTTTTCTCCCCCCCCCCCCCCCTTGATAGGAAGGGGACGAATAGGAGGTACTCTCACCAGTGAGCGATATAGGGAGGAGGAGAAGAACAAGGCGAAGGAGGGCAAGAGAGAGAGAGAGAGAGAGAGAGTGTGTGTGCGCATCAATAGAACAGCCAATGAAACAAATTTGCAAATTTAAAATTAATAGAAATGAAGAAACTTTGCCATTTTAAGGTGCTGTTGGTAAAAATTTTTGTATTCAAAGCTGTGGACACTACCATGTAAACTACAGTAGAACCTTTTTAAAGGGGCTTACTGGGATGGAATGTGACCAGGATCAATGAAAATCCAGGTAATGCAGAAATTAGGGGATTAAAATAGAATTCAGTACTGCCATGCAAATTTTATAGGGCACACATAACAGCTTAGCCTTTTTCATGTAACTGTGTCGTAAAATTACTTCGTAAGGATAATCAATTAAATGTACTGTGCTAAAGTAGGCACTGTAAGCACAAGTGCTGGCAGCTTGCCTTTCTAGATGCCTGTGCGTGGGCTGATGATAGCTGACGTTAGTGACTGTGCAGCTACGTACAAACTGTACCAAAATATTTTGGTTCCATCAGCAAACATGTAGATGTGAAACTGGTAATATGGAGATAAATGTTTTTAGCACAGCATCCGGCTGCAGTAGGCTGCATGCTCAGCTACCGTTCCTCTAGCTGCCAGCAGTTGTGGTGCTAACAGTAGTAATGTGTCAAATTTGTTGTACGAGATGTTTTTGTTCAACGTGATCATGCAGAAGATTGTGTTGTGCTCAACAGTGCACAGATATTCAGTATGGAAGATATTTTGTGTATACAGTAGAACCCTGTTATAACATTTTTCAAAGGCCTCAAGAAATATCAGCCTTACATAAGGAAAACATTATAAAAGGGAAATTTTATATTGAAAAACATGTTTGTGGATTGGGAGAAGGCAGCTTATTAAGCAGGTTAATGTTGTAAGAGGGATGTTATAACAGTTCTACTGTATCGTAAATTTTTATAAAATTTGGCCCTTTTTGGTGTCCCATGTTTCAGTTCCCCTGTGATTTAGAAAATCTACTTCAATATAGTTCTTCTGATTTAAGCATTAAAATTGAAATTGGTTCATGTATGTTGTACAGTAAAACCTCCCTCCCACCTGTTAAAAAAAAAAGTTTTTTTCTGAGGGTTGTGAGAAAGTAGCATTATAAGCAGGAAAATATAAGAAGGAAAGACAGATATTCGGGGTGGCAAACCAACATATCAATTGTTTTATGAACAAAAGAATTGAAGAAACAGACATAAGTAAGTAATTATTTAAATAATCTTTCAATGTAGTTATAACCCTAATTACATTTTCTTGTTTCAAATAATAATCAAGATGAAAACAAACTGCTTCACTTAGGACTAGGAGAAAACATGGTAAAACCCTCTTAAAAAGTTTGCACTTAGTCTATTACAAATACAGAATTACCCTTTTAAGAAGTATTCCTGCACACATTTATCAGTATTTTTCTGAAACATCTTAACAGGGTTTCACTGCAGTTCTTCTGAATATCTACTCTGTTCTTGGGCTTGCAAATGAGTTAAGTTTTACTGCAGTTTCATCTTCATTCTCATTTTGTGATAGTTGTGGATTATGTTAAATTTATTGGCATCTGCATTTCAAGATTAAATTCATTGTGACATGCTCTGCTCCTTCCTATCCATTCGGATAAGTGTATCTTACGCCACCCGTTGAGCGCAAATTGATACACTTTGGCCCACTGTTGTCCTATACAGCTGTCTGGCTAATCTAGATGGATGAGAGTGCTGATTCCTTCCGAAGTTGATTAGGGTTTCCCTTCTGCAGTGTAACAGTGTTTGTAGGTGTTTTGCCTGGCGGGTTGGGGATCCACCCATGTTGGGAGACCAGGTGGTACACTGGCTGGGGGAAGTTTTATCGTAAAAGTCTCCCTCCCAACGAGCTTGACCTTATTGACCGTGAAGGCTGTCAAGAGTCGTGAAGAAAATAAAACTGTAATAAAATTAATGCGTATGGTTTTATAACGAGGGATGAGCTAATATTACCCCGGGTAGCTTCTATTCTGTTTCCCTTACGCTACCAGGGCATTTGTATGGGGCCTGGTAGGTTTCTGCATGGGGATGTAATCCGTTAGGCGGTCAATGCGTTATGTGTGCGTTCAGACTTTAAGGGAATAATAATATTGAACACCTTCCTTGCAGCAGTACGTATTTGGCACGTTGTAGGAGGTGTCTTATTAATGAGGCACGGTTGTGGCAAGGGCTTTGCTACTGGCTGGGGTTCAGGCAGTGTCAAATAGCCGAGGTGGTCTAGGTCTAGCCACTTCTAACAAGTCCCTAGTAATGAATCCAAGTATGAGCTGCAATCATCTGTAATGGGAGGTACTTCCCTGACCGGGTTGATTAATTTCGCTATTGGTTGAGGACAGGGTGGAGTCGGTTCGCTGTGTCGATTGGAGGTTGTAACAATGGTGGGCTGATTCAATTCCTGTTGCTGTACCCTGTTGGCTATTGTGCCCACCTCCTATTGTGTGCATTTGAATGAATTAATAATAATAAAGAAAAAAGACACACTAACCGGCTCATAGCAAACGCTAGTAATTAAGATGGCACGCTTGTAGCCCTAGCAGCGGTGCTCAAGCCCTCCTGGGTTCCGTCTTGCTGACCTACCGAGGTAATGAGCATGTAGAGACTCGCTAGATAGGAGCATATTTCAGGCAGGTTCGGATGCACCAGACACGCCTCAGGGGTTCCCGGTCTTGTTCAGACTAAAGCCTTCTTCAGGCTCCAGGAATCCCAACAGGTTGGGTCAACTCGTGTCTGATCCGGAGAGGTGGCTTGGTTTTTATTGAGCCACAATTACAATGAACCAAATTACACTTTCTCTTTTTATGGAAATAAAAGGGTGGCAAAATAATTAGTATTCACTAATTCAAGTTTGTCGCAAACGTATTTATTAATATCTATGTAAGACACAGGGATGAGTGACTGTATAAATAATAATATAATTAATTAAATTTACTGGTTGGCAGGTAAGGGTGCAGACTAAGAAAACTACAAAATTATTAATCGCAACTCACTTGTGCGTTGTGAGGGATGGTTGTCCTGAAGGGACGACGTATACGGCCTGCTACCGCGTAGTACAGAGGATTGACTTGGGTAGTAAGGATGTAGGGGTAGGGACGTCGTAATACTGTGGAGCTTCACCGTGGGTTTTCTCTGCTTGCTGTGGGGCTGGAGTTGGAGTTTCTGGTTGGTGGTAGGAGACCCTTCTTCAGACTTGTTGGTAGCCTTTTCAGGCTAGAGCCTTTGCATACTGAGAAGGATCCTCCGACCTTATACAGGTCAGCGGCTGACGTAGACTGGCGAGAGCTGTGTGGCTTCTACTTGTATAGTGAAAATCTCATCTTGGTACTGCCATAGGGGTGCTGGGGTTGCTAGCCACATATTGCAGGGGTTGGTTACTACAGAGCAGTGGACTACACCACACATTTCGTATCTCCCTGCCTGGAGGCTGTTGACATACAGTGAAACCCTGTTGAGTTCCCACTTAAGAAGTTCTCCTGTTTTTCAGTCCCTTCAGAAACGTCTTAACAGAGTTTTACTGTATTTACCACCTTTCCACGAGGCTCAGGCAGCAGTAAATCGACCATGGGGTACTATTTCAGCATCCCTGCTAACTAGCTTCTCCCTCTGCAGTGTCTGTAGCTCGGTGGGTAAAACAAGCTTTGACTTTGGGGGTGGTGACCGCATGTCCGTTTATGAGTGGGCAATACAGTCTCCATTTAATATCAGTGTGTCTGTAGTTTTCTGTAATGAATGGATCAACCCTGTAGCCACGAGATTCATTGCCTGCTGGTGTGCGACTTGCTTCGAATTGCTTTCATCATTTGATGATGGGGCAAAGTCGTAAAGTAGATTGTGCATGCTCGCTGGCCAGTAGTGGCATGCATCAATTGAAAGTCTACATGTATGTAAATTTTTGGTCAGGCCTCTGGTAAACGATGGATAGAGAATCCAATGTATGCACTTTAATTTTTACGAAACCTGTTTTTTTTAAGATAAATATAATTTGCAGCTTTTCATAGGATTTAAATGTTTATTTATCAAACTCTTCCAGGTTTAGGCAAAATTAACTTGGAGTAGTGACAAAAATGATTCCCTAGATTAATATCTACAAATAAAGTGCACAATGTTTGTGTGCAATGTGACCACTTACATTAGTTTGAGAAAAGGAGTAAATTTTAATCTTCAGTGTCCAACAACTTCATGGTAGCCAATTTACATCATCAGTAAATCAAGTACAGTAAATATTATATAAACATAAATAAAACATGTGCTTTAGATATGAAATTAGTTTGGTGATAGCAAAGTAAAATTTTAATAGAAAATATTATACTGTACATTCATTATTTGGGCTTGTACTAAATCAATATTGCTATGCAGGAAAGAAATGTTTACTTTGACTCTCATCCCAGCTAAAAATGAGCCGTAATGTTTTCTATTAAGAAATAATATAAGCTTTTGGTGCCATTTATTTCCCTTTTCTTTTGAAACCTTCCCTAAAAACATGGATATTTTGACAGTTTCTCTGAATACATTAGTACATTAACCTATTACGTTATTGCTGGTCCCAAAGTTTAGAGCCATCATTGTCAGTTACAGTAGCACTTACCACACAGCGGAAGAATCCAACATCCAGTTCTGGATTGCCAGACATTATGTATAATCTGAGCTTAAATTGAAACCACTTTAAGAAATAAGTGAATAGTTGTTTTAGGAATAATTTACAATTTTCTGCTTCAGAAATTTTGAAACGACTTCTTATGGTTTAGGCCTTCTCAAATGTTGATTATTTTCTTGTGAATGCTAATGCTTCCTGGTTAGTTACAAGACGTGTCTGTTCTTTGGTAGTTTCCCGTATCTTACGCAAGCAATTGTTGGATAAGTTTTAGGATGTTGGTTTTTCAGGTGATCCCAGTGGACAAGTTGACTAAGGGCCGGTTCCAGGACAACTTTGAATTCCTGCAGTGGTTCAAAAAGTTTTTTGATGCAAACTATGATGGTAGGGAGTATGATGGGTACGAGGCTCGGGGCTGCCAGCCCCTTGGTTCTGGCAGTCGGAACGGCAGCATGCATCAGCTGCCATTGGTGACTGTTCCTATGCGCACTGCCAAGGTGTTGCCCCAGTCTCGGCCCGTGGCTGTCCGTCAGCCTGGTAATCATCTGCAGCATGTGTCCGTAGTCTTGATTGGTGTACTGTGTACCACCATGTTGTATGTTTCATACCAATTAGTACACTATAAATTTACATAAGTTGTATGTGGTTTAATGCAATATACACATGGAAATGGGACCTATGTACTAATTCAAGCAGCCATCGAACTGCCGTATCGTACTGGTTTATATTGAATCTTGGTATATTTGTGTATTCCTGATAGTGTGGTCACTTTATTTTACTATCCATACATATATTTCTTGGTATTAAAGAGATCAGCATAAGAGTAGCATTCATGTTTTAAGATATCTTTGTTCTCAGAATGTTGATTTAACAAAAATAGTTATTCCTACAAGAAAAATGCATAGTTCTTAAGGTCCTTGAAAGTCCTTGAAATTTGTGTGGTTAGTTCCAAGGCCTTGAAATACCCTTATGTTCTGGGCCTGAAAAAGTCCTTGAATTGTCAGATTGTAGTAGAATATGTAATATGAAAATATCTGAGAACTGAGTGAAGGACATCACACATTTGTTACAGATACTGGTCTGTTCTTTCAACAGGGTTCTGTTAGCTATATGTAAAGATCATGCATGCTCAATAGCTGCCAAAGGTCGTAGAGTCTTCCTGAAAATCCAAGTGAACTGTCATTTTGTAGTGTTTGTAACTAAAAGTGGCAACCTCAATCTGAGGGCAAGATGCTTTGAATAATCATTTCATTATTGGTGGCACTTCTGTAATTAACCCACAGATCCGGGCTTCGGATGAAATCTTTGAATTAAGTAGTGAATTGGTGATGGTAAATTACTAGTACGTTTGATTTTTTTAAAAGAATTTTTGGTCTTTTATTCTTCTTTCATACTTGTGCATCTTGAGTGTAAGATGTTACAGCTTCAAAATGGATGGTGTGAACGCATTCTTTACTATTTGTTATTAATTTGGATAATTTGGTCCTAGACATCATACTTTTCAGTACTTGGAAAATCTTTTAAGTCCTTGAATTTACATATTTTTTTTCTAGGAGTGAGAGAGGGCACTTGCCTGCCATGTTTGGGATAATTTGTCCATTCACAACAAATAATTTTGTAGGGTTATGAAATTCAGTTGTATACATATTTTATGTTGCATGTAACAAATTAAGTAGGGAACCATTAAGGGTGTACTAATTGGTGTGATGTGCAACATGATTATTATGTGTGCAGGGTTTTTTTTTTTTTTTTTGTTGTAGAAGTAGTGGTGAAACCCATGTATTTGGAATGTATATCCCAGCTGTGGTTTGTTTATTTATGTGGCATCGTGTGTAGTGTTTTAAGTGTTATGTTGTGCAATTTTTTTTTCAGCACATACATTTTGGGCAAGTGATTTTAGTGTTCAGCATTCATAACCAACAATTTTATGTTGTTTTTTTTTGTTTTTTTTTTTTTTTTACCACCTCCTTTTGTGTTTGCAGATCGTACCCATTGATAAGCTTACCAAAGGAAGATTCCAAGACAATTTTGAATTTCTTCAGTGGTTCAAAAAATTTTTTGATGCCAACTATCAAGGCACTGAGTATGATGCCCTGACAATCAGAGGGGGGGAACAGATGGGGTCGACAGGGTCGAATGCACCCAAAGGGTCTGGAATTCAATTGATGCCTAAAAAAGTGCCAGGTACCAAACCCGAAGTAAATGTGGCTCCACGAGCTGCAACTAGATCTGGTAACTAAACAAACTGTTGAAGTTATAGGGAATTGTTTAATGCCTGAGTGTTTAACTTTATAGGAATTATTTGATGTCTGAATGTTTCACTTTCGTTAACTTAGAATCAGTGTACGTGGCGTGCTATAATATTGTGTATGAATTAGTAATTAGTCATGTGCTTGTGACCTTATCTGTACACTGTGTAGGTTTGCTGTGGTGCTTGGTTATCCCACACTGAAATAGCAATCACACTATCTGGTAGAGTAATCTAGAAGTTGTAAGTGGATGGTATGAAGACCAGAAGTTGTTTTCCCATGTTGGGAGTAGCCTGTGTGGTTGTATAGTGTTTCCTAAGTAGCATAGTGGGGTGTGTGCATGTATAAGGTATAGGTGGTTGCAGTATACATGAGTTTACGTTGATTTAATGTTGAATCATTTGTTGAGATAAAAATTAAAATGTTTTAAATTGTGCTATTAAATATAGTTTGATGCGCGACACCTCTGTAGATTGGACCTGCCCAACATCAGAGAGGGGGTTTTGGTTTTGTTGGGCGCTAGGTCAGGCACACCCTTCAGGCGGGATTGCTGGTTAATCTAGTCTGTACGTCGTACAGGTGCTCGTCCCGTGTAGAGAACCGGCCTGATAGCTTTGCGGCAGAGCACAAAGTCTGATTCCAACAAGGTAACTTTGTTTCAAACTGGGAGTTCGTGGTGGTATACCTGGGAGACGCTTACCCTCTATGTGACGTGGCTTTGTAAGCTTCAATTGGGCGTACATGTGCAGCAGGTAGGCTTAGTTTCAGGCTCCCGATGTGTGTTCATGCAGAGGGGGGTGGGGGAGGGGAGACCAACTGTCTTGATCTAGCATGTTGGAGGCAGATCCGGCTGGCTGAGATAGAAGGCTATCCAAGGGTGTACTTCCTGATCTAGACGAGTGAGACAAGTCCTTCGAAATCTCCGGCGTGATAGGTTCAAGAAGATGATGCAGGGCTTGGGTATGTTCCGTGGGCACGACCTGGTTAATAGATGCAAGAAGGGTGGGGTTCAGCTCTTGAAAATGCCCAGAGGTAGTTGGCACCTGACATTCTGTCGTATACCACTGCGATGGGAGAATGGAGTTAAGGAAACCGAACACCCCTCACTTCCGTGAGAGAAACATGGGGAAGTGTACTCTACTACGTATAAAGCCATGTGGAATTTCTATTGGGGGAGCGGACATCCTCCTCACAGTGCTTGGCACCTAAACACCATAAACACTGGGATTTAGGCCTCTCGATCAGCAGTCCCTGCAAGTGGGCGTAGGTTCTGAGCTCAAGTCTTCCCAACTCAGAGAACAACCCCTCCAGTGGAGAGGCAAGCACCAAGCCGACAAGCCAAACTCTAGAAGCCGAGTATCTGAGTGTGGGCTCTGGCGTTCTGCCTACTGAGGTATGCAGAAAGGTTGGCCATAGTTAATGTAAGTGTGGGTTTGCAAAACAGTGTTGTGGCTTGAATGAGTAGCTTTCATGGTTCACCTTGGCCTTTCAGCAACGTGAGGTCAACTGACAAGATGCAAACTCTACAGGAAAGGGGTACCCGTGAGTAAGATAAGCACAGTGTTTATTCCTTACTACGGGAAATAAACAGGTGGTTACACTACCTCCTACGTTTAGCAAGAGCGTTAGGAAAGCTAAGCCTACTTGAAAACACATTGAGTTGGCCTGCGTTTAATCTAACAATGGGAGGGGTAGATAAGCGCTGTGAAAAACATGGAGGCGTGTCGACCACCAAGCCTCTACTGGTTGTGCGTTCGCACCAGTTTTGAGCGACAAACCCCAGGCTAATGTTACTCCAGCACTGAATTAGTACTCGGGGGCTGGGAAGAAACAGGTAGCCGTCTAATGTGGGTGTCGGCCATCTCCTGGCTTGTGTTGGCATTGTACGTCGTGTTCTGTCTCTAACCATTAACACAGACAAGTACCCTGTAAATGAAAAGCGGAAGAGTAGTCAACAATGAGTGTTTTTTGAATACTCAATAAACACGTGACCCGTGCTACCTCCTACCAAACCGTGGAGTGCTGAAGGTTACTGCGATTCCAGGTGTAGGCGACCTGGTTCTAAGTTAAAAGGGGAGTAGCTGGTTCTAGACGAATACAAAGTTAGTTAAAGTTAAACTGAGCTAAGTAAAAGGTGTCTAGAAGAGACTAAGTGAAGTTAAATGTGCGTGTACGTGTTCGCTGGTCGTCGAGACATGGTAAGTAGCTGCTGGGGGCGTACTTGAAGCTTAAAAGATCTCCGGAGGACCGCACACTCAAATAGTGTTCTGGGATGTCGCGAGAGAGTTTGAGAAAGAATGACTGTCTGAGCCCGGCAGTGTCCTGTCATATAGGTGAAGCTTGTAGGTTGCCGGTGTGGGCTGTGGGGAGGGTGAACATCCTGCTCTGGTTGACGTGGGAGTCAAAAAAACTCTGGTCAGCAGTAAACGTTTCTGCTTCGTGCCTCTTCGGCGGTGCTCAGCCTTTCCTGATGGTGGGCGGCTTGTTGGTTCTCAGCAAGGCAGAAGGGGGGGGGGGCATGGCAGGTGAAGAGAATTCGCTCATACGTTCCCGTTGCCTGGTAAAGTAGGCGGCGGAGAATTCATGTGTAATTCTCTCTACATCTAGAAGTGGAAGTAGGAACATTTAGCGATCAGTCGTAATAATGGTTGAATCGTAGGAGTGGCACATGTCAAAGTGATGGCCCTACATAAATAACTTTTAACCTTGCCTGAAAAAATATTGTGTTGTATGTCTTCCAGGGAGTCTAAGCAGGTCTGGAAGGAAGGTTCCGATGCTAAGAGCGTGGTGGAGACAGAGGAGTAGGTAATCCTTTGGCACTGAAGTACGTTGAAGGTTGGAAGGTAGAGCTAGGAGTGTAGCTGAGCAGGCTGGTCAGTTCCAGTTACGAGTGCGGTGGAAGACTGAAGGCTGGTCCTGAGCGAGCATCGCGGCTCACTATTTATACTCTGCTGGAGGCTTCCTAGGTTATCATTGGCTGGCGAGTTCGTGGGTGAGAGGTTGCAAGTCGAAGAGATGGAGGCGGCGATAGCATAGCTTCATAGAGTTGTGACGTCACCAGTTGGTTTGGAGAAGAGAAGGCAGTTGAGCAGTACTGGTGTAGCAATCTATTGGCGTGCAGTGGAACTCAGTGCCTTCATTGCAGTGTCTCAGTGGGCCCGTGAATAATGTCGCCGGCTGAAATAATACAATATGATGTCTCGTGACTGCCAGTAATTAAAAATTTGTTGTAATCGATTATGGCTATGCGTTTTGATGAGCTGAAGTCTCTAAAATACCATTGTTCCAAATATATCATGCATCAATTTGTCCCCTCTCCGCTGCGACGAAAGCTCATTCTTGAGAAGCGAGTCGATAAACAAATTCTTTTGAAGGAATGCAGAACTGTCCTTGCAAGAACAATTTGTTTTCCTCGGTAGAACTGTCCTTTCAAAAGCAATTTTTTCTTTCCTTGTTTTGCTTCTGCAGCTCCTGCTACTCTGTGCGTTTCTGCTCTGTGCTTGCTGCTTCCTGTCTTGAGCTTGACCTTGCATTGCGAAGAATCAGCTGGGCTGGAGAAATGACTGGGCGGTGCACGTGCGGTAACTTCTTTATTCACTTTCTTAACCTACTAGCTCCCAGACATTTCTCTCTCTCTCTGCTGCATTGTGAACGGGCGTTCCGTCTCACTCCTTGCTCCTTAGTCTCGAATTACAGCTTGCTGGGTGCGATGAAGTTTCTATGTCGTCTTTTTATGAGCTCTTTGTGTTGTATTAATTTGATTTTTGTTGGTGTAAGTCATGTCGTGCAAGGGACCCGGATCGGTATGTCGCGGATCTCTTTCATTAAAGTGTGCCGCCCTACAATAAGAACTAGGCATGTTTTACCTACAATGTTTATTATTTAGCACAGTGAAGCTGTGAAAAAGGGGACTAAGTATGTACATGGTGGGCGACATGCGGAATAGCATTGACCCTTGGGGAAACACAAATAAAAATATTAATGTTCGAGCAAATTAATAAATATTAAACATTTATAGTTGCCAAAGGCCCCACTCACTTGGCCAAGTCAGCTGTGCTCTGCTGTGGCTGCCTGTGCAGAAGTATAACAGTGACTTCTACCCTAGCCTTCAATGTGTCACACAGCAGGCATAAAACTTGTGTAATAAAAATACGCTAAGGGGGAATAGTCAAACTGAGCGCTTCCAGTCTCAGCCGACCGCTAATTGTTTACAAAGCGAGTGTGTTGGAATAGAAGTTACATAGTCAAATTGTGTGTGATACGCTATGACAACAATATACTGAGAAGACATAGTACACTCAATTAACAGGTGAATTCAATAATTGAGTATTTACATTTAGTTTTCTTCCGCAAACCTGTTGTTTTGTTCTTTTTCAATGTCTTTCAATGTTGCGTTTTTTGTCACGATTCTATACAATGCAAATTGTAAGCAGTAATGAAAAGATTGTGATTAGTTTGACATAATCATTTGAGAAACTCTTAAAATGGCTTGACACTAACTTATTGAAAAGTTATTGCATTTTTTAAATTGATAAGGGCCCCCATGTATCTCGGCAATGCTTAAAGTTATGGAGCGTTGTAGTGGAGTTTGCATTGGTTTTAGTGTGTTGCAACTGTAGGTTTCCTCTCAGATGAGTGAAGGCTTCTCTAAGGCAGAATAGGACGAGAAAGAAATTCTTTTAAGAGAATACTGGTCGGCCATGTTCGTGTAGTAAGTGCGTATTTTTTACAACGTTGTGTCACGTAGTAATTGGCAAAATGAGTGGAAAACGTATTTTATGATTAATTTGGAAAGAGTACACTGAATAATTTCCGTGTGTATTAAAGTCTGAACAAAGGAGAGAAGTTCACGTTTTGCCATGTTTGCAGGCGCGATGTAAACATTGCAAAAGGCGGCAGAAAATATGTTTTCAACCACGTGAAGTGCAGAAAACACATTTAAAATGTGAAAGGCAGTTTTAATAATTTGAAATTGGACAGTTCTTTGTTAAAAGTTGTGATGTGGATAACGTTACAGGAGCAGAATGCTATTTTACGTCTTTTCTCTAGTTGAACAGAATATTCCAAGAAGTGTAGCATACCATGCCAGGCCTATGTTCAAAATAAGTTTCCTGATTTGGAAGTGTCAAATAGTTGTTTTTTTTTTTTTTAATTTAAAGAAAACATATTATAATAATTAGGACTAGTTTAGTAAACAATTTGACAATAATTTTCACTTTCTGGCAAAGAAATTTCCTCTGAACTTCAGGTTGGCATATTCCCATTCTCACAGAGTTAACATACGGTTGTGAAAACTGCATTTTCTGCAAGGTTAAAGAAGTCTTGACCATTAGAATTTTTAACTTCTACTTCATATTTATTTTGTAATTTAGGGTTAAAATGATTTATTAACATGTAAGAAAATAGGTGTGTGTGGAAGAAATTTTCTTTATACTGTAGATTTTTGGAAAATGCGCGTCCAGTTTACGTTAAAATTGACATTTTCAAAATGTTTTACTGACTGAGGATTTGAAAAGTTGGCAGGTATGCATGTATGGACTTTACTTGAGGATATTTGCAGTCAGTTGAAACAATGTGCCCCAGGTATTTTATGGAAGACTTGCCGAAGTGGCTCTTTCAACCGTGGAGTTCCAGACGTTTCAATACTCGTTGCAAGTGCGTGAGGTGTTCTTCCCAGGTCCTAAAGTAGACAATGTCATCTATGTATGCAAAACAGAATCATCCAATGTATCCTATCAAGACTTCGGCCAACATTAACCATTGAAATGTGGCAGGAGCATTCGTGAGTCCAAATTGTATGACTCTGAACCAGTGCGTATTTTCGGATGTCGGGTTGCAGGACGATTGGCCAATAACCAGACTGTATGTCCAAAGTGCTGAAGACTTTTGCCTCTCCAGTATCACGCAAAGTGTGTGCCAGGTCAAGGGTGGGTGGCGAAATCTGAACCGTTAGTTGTTCAAAGCGGTGTAGTTCATGCAGAACCTTAGCGGTCTGTCCTTCTTTGGAACTATTACAATGTGGGAGTTGTAGGTAATCAGACAGTTTGATTATTCCCTGGCGTTTCATGTTTTAAAGTTGCCCCATGATCAGCGGTGTCACCAGGCAGAGACCTTAAAAGGTTGATTGTAAACCAGTGGAGTCATATTGAGCAGAATCTCGTGTTGAATAGTTCTCATCTGACAAAGCGTTCCTCTGGTTCAAAAAGCGCTGACGTGATCGCAGAGGACTTCTTTCAGTTGTTGGAACTGCGCCTCGAAGAGCTCGTGGTTGATATCCTCTTCGTGGATAGTTTGAGGTTTCAGGTTGTCGGAACTGTGTTCCCAATTCATAGTTACGCTGTGGTTGTCGCCCAGGTATACTGTATTTACTGGTGTATAGCGCGCACTTGTGTATAGTGTGCATCATGATTTTTGCAACAAGTCCAGGGGAAAAAAATTGTTTTTAAATTGCACCAGATTTTTTACGTTAATGTCTGGTGATTGTGATATGTTTGGAAACTACTTTAATTAAATAACTTAGGTGCAAAAAAGGCAAGATAAAAAAATTTCCAAGAACCGTATGCTCCTACTACTTAACATTTCCGGCTTCATTTCTCTTTTTGCTTCTATCTCCTTTTAGCAGTGACCATCTCTCGTTTTTTGCCGTGCCAGAATGTCACACTACCCTTCTCTCAAAAGAAAAATGGTCTGCTTGTTGTTCTCCCCCCCCCCCCCTCCCCATCTTGGCTCGCTACTAACCTCTGCCATGGAAACAGAGGGATGGCGGAATTATCGACCAGCGACATCTGGGTGGTGTTAATACAAGGTTAGGGGGGGCTAAACACGTGGCTGCTCTGTTCTGCGGCGTGACAGGATGCCATTAGTTGGGGGGGGGGGGGGTGATCTGCACATAACTGAAGGGTCACTAAGAGAGAGTGAGAAGGGAGAGGAGTGATGTAAGAGCAGACAGTCCTGCCACTTTCCTCAACATACCCGGACAATTTATGGCTACCACTTCCATCTTTTTTTTCCCGTGTATAGCTTGCACCCCAGAAATTTTTTCCTTTATTTTGGGGAAAAGTGTGCCGACATACACTAGTAAATATGGTACTTTTTATTGCCCGTGATTCATTATGCATTGTTGCTGTTTGAGCCAAGGGTGGCCTATTATGAGTTCCTCCTGGATTTCAGGTGATACGATGAACTCTGCTTGGACCTTGATATTGCTCAACAACGAGGGTAGTATGACCGTCGATGTTGAGTGTGCATTCCGGCCTAGGCATTCTCACTGTTTTTGGCTTGAGGGCGTAGTGATGCCCTTTGTTCTTCTATGAAAATGTCTCTTTGTGCGAAGTCACCAGATACAGTATAGTCGAGTAGTGCTATTACGTTCCTCCCACTGACTTAAACTGCTATGTTTGGAGCTTCGGGTGGGTCAGCTTCTTCGTCTAAGAGCTAAACACTTTGCCCTTCTTGTGTGACGGGGTCGTTCCTTTTGGCCCGGCGGCGGCAGCATTTCCCTGTTGTGGTTGTGTGGTACGTAGCATACGCGTTGCGCCCCCTTCTACCCCAAGTGCTTGTCTTGGCGCTGGCCACTTTGGGCAGTCCTCGTTGAAATGGTATGCCGGGCGATACCAACACTTTTGTAAGCGAGGAGTGGGAGGTGTGGGTTGTTGCATTTTACTTTGTCGTTCAGACCACTTGTCTGGCTGAGTTTGCTTGTTGGGTTTTGCATGGTCGAGGGTAGCTTGCATTTTAAAGTTGCGCTCCACTTCTATTGCATGGTCTACTAGTTCATCCACTGGGAGTGGCGTAAGGATGAGAATGTTTGAGTTTTGATAACAGGCCGGTCCTCTGCCGCACATAACTTTCTTCATATCCGTATGAGAAAATATGGTGGTACATTTGTACCTTATGGCGGACAAAGATCTCTACTTCCTCATCTGGCGTCTAGTTGCGGCTGTAAAATTCCGTAGTTAGGCGCGCCATTACTTCGCCAGTGAACTGTTGTGCGAGTCAGCTACTGAGTTGGCTCCACTCCGAAATGAATTTCCCGTATTTTTGCCACAATTTGGGAGCTTTGCCCTTCAACATGGCTCGTGCCTGTGAGACCCATTGCTTCTTGGATACTTTGTGCATGCGAAATTTCCGTTCACATTTGGCCGTGAACACTAGCTGGTTCTCGTGAGGTCGTCCCGCGAACTCTGGTAACTGAGGCTCTCCTGTGTTTTGAGCAGTGCTGAAGTGAGAAGTAGGTCCCAGGTTTTGCTGTCTGTATTCAGCGGCACGTTGACATGCTTCACTTTGATATACCATTCCTGGTTGGGTTATACGTTCGTCTGGCCAACCTATGCATCCATGGTGGTAGGCCTCCCCACACAGTATGCAGCGCACTGTGTGGGTACCATGCCTTGGGCAGATAATCCAAATGCAGAATGCGGTCTGACAGGTTTTACATTTGTCATATCAGTATTCAAGGCCATTTGTATAGCGCGGTTCGTCTGTCCAGCCTAGGCAGGTATAGTGAAACCATTGTTGACGATGGGTTCACTGAATTCTCTCTCTCCTCATGCTGAGGCAATTCAGTTTCAAACAGCAGCTGTGTTTGGTTGTGGCTGCAGCAGTGCAGTCGAGCTCGTGCTCACTCATGTTGGTGGCTGACATTGCAGTTGCGTGTTTGAGCACCATGGGGTGTTTCGGAGACTCCTCGAAGTCTGTTATTGATCTGGTTAGGGTCTGGCTGACCTAATGAAACTGCTTAGTTATCACTATTGCTGTTACGCCCCAAGTTGGGCACCAGGGAAACTTTTGCATACCTCTTCTTGACGCGTGGCGTCTCTGGCTGTCAAGGTCGTCACAACGTCAAGGAGGGTTGGTTTTGTTGGGTGCTAGGTCAGGCGCCTCTGGTGGGTGATACGAGTTTCTCTCTTAGTCCCTACGTGGTATTGTTGCACGTCCAGGGTAGAGGACTGGCCTGGTAGCTTTGCTGCAGGGCACAAAATTTGTTCTTTGAGAGTAATTTTTGTTTCTAATGGGTTGATTCTTAGTGGACACCTGAGTGATGCGCAACCTCTAGCTGTGGTTTGACCTGAGACAACTCTGATGTGAGTGGAATTTTGCTGGTTTGTGGTATTGTCAATGGCTCAAAGGTTGACAGGCGGCTGCTTGGGTTCCACTGATTCTACTCTCTTGTAGTATGAGTTGGCGATGCCCAAGGACTGGTACTGCCCATTAATGAATGCTGCAAACAATGGGTGTGTATCTTAGATGGATGGGGTCCTTGAAGAGGTCCTTAGGTATCTCTGGTTCGACGGGAACCTGAAGTCGGCATAATGCCTAGGCTTGATCCTTGGGTGAAAAGCTGCACGAGTGTAGCAATGAGGAGGGCGGTAAGCTCCTAAGCTTCTCCAAGTGCCCAAAAGCAGTTAGCACCTGTTTGACTTTCTCTCTGATACTATTCTGATGGGAATAGGGCATTTGGACTGAGTCGCACATCTTACGTCCGCAAAGTGATTGCAGGTGACGTGTGGTCCTACCTGTGTGCAACCATGTGCAACCTATCTCAGTACTCAGCACCTAAACGTAGTAGAGATAGTATGCAGCTGAGCAGGCAAGCTGGCCTCAAGAGACAGAGTACCTAGTGTCGGGGGCTCTATCATTCTGCACTTCATAAAGCATGGAATGGGTGGCCATCAAAGGTGCGTGTGGGTAGTAGACTGGTGTGTATGGCTCGTGAGAGTAAATTCACCAGTCCTCTGCAATCCCCTGAGCTGTATGAGGTCCACTGGGAGAGGTACTACGCTACAGAAAATTATACCCTGAGTTTGTAAAACTAATGTTTATTCAATTTAAAGGGAAGTAAATGGAGTGGTCGCATTACCTTCTAATGTTGGCAAGAGATTAGGGAAGCTTAACCTACGTGAAACCAGGTAGAGGAGACCTGGGCCTAGTCTAACAATGGTGGGGTAGATGAGCGCTATGAAAATAACTTAAACTGGTACTACTCCCTACGCATGTTGCCCAGAAGGGGCTGCAGTGACTAGGTGCGTAGACAATGTGGCAAGTTGTATCTTCGGCACGGATGCTGTGAATATAGGCTAGAGAGGATGACTCTGGCGGCGGGCTTAGTGGAGTCAAGGAGAGATATGTACTTCGGCACATGTGGTGAAGGAGGGTAGGTTTAGGAACAAAGCCAGCAGGGTAGATCTCCAGCAAGGATGCAGTGGAGAGAGCAGACTGATCAGTTCCTTCGGCATAAATGTGGTGAAGGAATGAAGACTTGTCGTGAGTGGGCGAGCATCCCGCTTTTTATACTCTGACTGGACCTTCCCTTTTAGTCAGCTGGATATGGGTGGTGCTGGAGAGGGGGTAACTATGGCATAGCTTCTTAAAGGCGTGATGTTGCCGGCTGGCTTGGAGATTCTATATGCTGCGAATTGTACTTGTGGAGACACCTAGCTGCATACTGTGGTACTCAGCGCCTTGGATGCATAGTCTCTGTGGCCAGTGAAAAATATAATCTGCAGGCTAGAAATGTCCATTGTTGCTGTGGTAAACAGTACAATCTGGCGTCTTGTGGCGGCATCAACAATAAAAACTCAGTTGCTATCAGGCGGTAAGACTAGCTCACTGATGAGGTGAAGTGGTAATATCATTGTTGGAAAGATGTCGTGCATTAAGCGGTTGAATAAGAAACTTTTTCAAACTCTTCAATTCAAACTTTATTACAGATTTGCGCTGCTTACATGTGCAGTATATAATACACGAGTAGAAGCACAATTTTGTGGTAAATCACTTTTTAAATAGAAATAACTCTGAAATACAAGTTAAAATGCAAAACAACACAAATTTCAGACAAATGCGTGATATCTCACTAAATTATCGTTCTCCACAAGAAATGAACACTTCTCCCATGTTGTACACACAAATTTACTTTGGCACTTAAAAACAATCTAGATACGTGCGAGTCTTAGTAATATTGAGAAATACTAGAGATAAAAAAAATTCTGTATTTTGTCGTGAGAAAATGTTTAAATTTCAGAAATCATATTACACAAGCAGTAAAACATGCACTTTGAAATGTGCTACAGTTGTTCAACAACAAACCGCCTCCAAGTGCTAGTAACAATGGTGTAAAATGAACACTCACAACTAGAACTTGTGCAGTAATCTATGGCCGTATGTTTGTTTACATTGACAGTTGTATGTGTAATTTAAGTGTGATATCTAAATGGATACATTAAATGGACTCCTCATAAAATATCTAGTCTCAGAAATTATAGAAGATGCTGCAGCCGATGTAAAAGACCATAAAATGTCTATCATTTACACATTTTATGTAAAAAGAAAGGGCAAAGGCGAGTGTAAAGTGTGCAAGAAATTAATACAAACACAGACTTATACCTGTCTGAGAACTTTTTTTAAAGAGTGTAGGTGATATTGATATTACGAGGATATGTACCTCATAATTTCTTTGCATTAAATTTTTATTGTAAATTTTTTTTTTAAACTTCATTGAGCTTCCAGAAAAATTGTTTGTGAATTTACCAAAATTATACTGTTTTTTAAAATTGGAGTCTTTTAAATAATTACAGATTTAAAAAGTGTTAACTATGACTGTTATTCAGTAAGTGTCTTGCATCTAGACATGAAGTGATTTATGTTGCAAATATGTTGTTTGCAAACAGGTTTATGAAGATAATTAAAACCACAACGTAATTTAAATCCAGAACTATATAATGCACGTAATTTGTGTTTAAGAAATAAATTAAAACCAATATCATCAAATTCTAACAAAAATAACACTGAAATGTTCATCAAAATTAAACCACAAAATCTTGCCTCTATACATGAAGGAAAAAAAATTAACAATCATATGGCAGATTCAGCTTCTCCTCTGTGTAATCGCCATCTGAAGTCCCTAGGCTTACTATGGGGGACAGAGTATCCTTAGTAGGTACACTGCCCAGTGTACAGTGTATGTAGCAGCTACACAGGAAATATTCAAAGTGTGCCCCATGAGCAACACTGCCCAGCAGACTTGCAATAAAGGACCACACCCCCACAAATACATAGTGGTCGGCACAAATGTCTGTGAATGTGTCCAAAATGTGTTGCAGTGAGATATTAATGGTGGCAACAGGTGTGCTATAAACAAACGCTTTTATGTGACCCATAGATAGAAATTGATGGGATTTAGGTCACTGCATGATTACAGTTAGCATGCCTGCATTATTATCATGTCTTGTTTTTTCTGCACAAGTGTATTCCATTTCACTGCTGATGCACATATCTGGCAATACAACACATCCACTACTATTACCTTCTGTGCAAACACAACTGATCTAGCTGGCACATTGCTGTCCCATAATTCTACATCGCCTGCATCTGAAATTCATATCCTGTTCACTGTAGCAAGTCCTACTAGCTTTGGAGGACGATTATGCAGAGAGGCCATGTTTGTTAATGTTTGTCTCTTCATACAGTACACTTGTGCGTGACGTCGGGCGACTGACGGCTACGTCACGGTCGGGCATGGTTGTAATAGGTCGGTCAGACACTGGCATAATTCTCGCACCTTTTTTTTACGGGATTTTAGTGCAAAAAATTAGGGTGAGTGAATTATGCAAGGAATCCCCAGGACACGTGAATGTAAACATTAAAATGCGGTCTACTGTAAGTAATCCCTCGCCAACCGCAGGGATAACATTTTTAATAATGCAGCTCTTTATTTATTGATAATATATGTGACAATACATATTAAGAATTAAATTGTTCGTGTGCTGGAGCTAGCAGTGCATTGCAGTGTGCATGTAGCTGGCGAGCGCCTATATCCTCTGCAGCGTGGCTGGGCACATCGGCCCTAGATCCTCAGGGCTGGGTTGCTGTCGGTTGGTTGTTAAATGATTACTCTGGCGGGTGGTGGCCAGTCGGCGACCGCCACTGCCGTCATTACAGGGCCGGTTCACTTTGTAACAGTGTTGGGAGAACATGCCGATATATACAATTCACATCAATGTGTTGAATTTCTACGAAATTTAGGTGGTGGCGTGTTGGCCTCTGCACTGGCATGATGAGGCACTGCAATGTTTACGGGAATACAAAAATTTAGTGCGGTCTACTTGAAATATTAATTATCCTGAATTTTCCATCAAAACTTATGGCATGGCCTATACATGCACACAGCCTTACTTGCCAAAACATGGTAATATAGGAACACATTTTATTTGCAGTATGACTGGTATATTTACCCATTATGCATTCATACTAAATAAAAAAATAATATAAATGTAAACTATTCCCTTCGCACTAAAAGAACCACCCGCATACAAATCAACTCGGTGACTGCTTTGTTTACATGTTTGCAGCGCGTGCGCGGTAGCCAGAAATCAATAACGGGACCAGCGACCTTGAAGTGTCTGCAACCTGGCGCGATCGAAAAAAATGGGAAGGTTGCACATGCCCGTAAGCATTACATGCCTTGTTGAGAGAAACACGCTGCATGAAATGTGAAAGGAAATGTTATTTCCCGAATTCGGCACCATAATATTTGGGTGCGTGAATTATGCTAGTAAATATGGTAACTGGATTGACTTGGGCTGCTGACTATCCCTGGCATGTATATAAGCTGGTGTGTGTGGCTTGATGGCGTGACATGAAGTTTGGTGTGGGCTTAATGGTTCTTCGCACTACTGGTTTGCACATACACTGGCTTACCTGTATATGGTGTGGCCTAGGGTACCTCCTGATGCGGCTGCTGCTGCTCCCTGGAACTCGTGCCCATTCGGTGAAGGTGGTGGTGATGGTTGGAGCCCATGGATGGCTGCTGGTCCTGCTGGGTACTGGAAGTCCTTGGCAAGCTCTCTCGACGATAGGATGTTACTTGCGGCAGTCTTGTGGGGTGGCTGAAAGAGTGTGCTGGAGGGAACTGAGAGGTGATACCTCTCCAGTTGGCGGGTGGCTTAAGCTTGTTCCCTGGGGGTTAAACTGCAGAGGGAAGTGATACTGGGTTGCAGTTCCGCTATGCTCAGGAGCAGTAGTTGCCCTCTTAGCTCTCCACTTTTCACTACTCCTATGGGTGAAGGGCATAGAGGTAGAAACTAAGGTTTGCCTCGCTAACGAATAGCAGGTGACTAAGATTCTTAGCCAGGTGTAAAGCCAGCCATGGCGGGCCCACTCAGATTCAGGCCAATTAATTACTCCTTCCGGCAAAAATAACGTGGTGAATGGAGTGAACTGTCTAAGCTGGCTGACTAGCCAACTTGTGGATTTAGTTTCTGGTAGTTGTGACTACCATATGTATGCACCAAGTACCTTGGCATACCTGATCCTCAGTATGGTTGGCTGTCTTATTTGTGTGTTTGAGACGTATGTGCAACTGGTTAAGGGAGCCCACAGTCCTATTCTAGGTTCTGCAAAAAGGGTGTCAATGGAGCAGTCTCCTACTTTTCCCTGGTGGGCTGCCGTCTACTTGGGATTAGTCACGGTCACCCTATAAATGAATACTCGGATGTTAGGTAAGATCATGTGTTTATTCCTGTGAGGAATATACAGGATGGCTCATACTAACTCCTAACTAACAATGAACTATAACGGAAGTAAACTACAGTAAAACCAGGTGAAGGGGACCTGGGTCTAACTAGACAAGAGCAGGTGCGGCTAGGTAGCTATAGTACTAACTGACCCTAACTAACTGTAATGCTGTTGTCCAGAAAGGGATTCTGGTGTCACTACTTGAGTGCTATTGAGTGTCACGGAGCTGAAGACTTCTTCGGGGGTTGAAGGTCTGGAAGATGCCTCGAAGGTAGTACTACCACTTTCCTTTGTGAGGAAAGTGGTAGTAGCAGAGTGTTCTAGCACATGAGGTGCTGGAGCGAGCTGCTGAGTATTATCTTGAGAGACGGGGGCTATGCACTCGCCTATATGGACGGCTGGCTGCAGGTCCTTCGGCCCGGTTTGGCCGGTTGGGTATTTTCATGCTGGAGCTCCTCCCTTAGCGGTGGAGGCCGCTATTTCTCGGGGCAGACTGAGTGTGGTTTTCCTCATACAGGGTGCATTGCTCCTGTGAGCTTGGGGGCAGTGTTGGGCTGCTTGGCTGGCTTCTACTAAACATGGGGGGTGGCGTGACGTTTGACATAAAGTTGAAGACGGTCTCGACTGCTGTGTCCGTGGGTGCCCCTTGCCTAGACACATATGGGTAGCCTCTGGTAGCAAGTCGTCCAGAGTTCAAACTATGGCCTGATGTGACATGATATGTGAAGATGAGGCGGAGTCGTGTTTAATAGGTATAGAATGTGTTGCGCATCAACATACTAAACTTGCTGTAATAGGTGTCCATATTTTCTGAAACACCGTGTGTGTGTGCGCGTGCGTGTGTGTGTATATATATATATATATATATATATATATATAAAATGAAGTTTTTCTTAATAAAGTATTTTTATGATGCATAGCATGTATATGTATTTGGGTGTGCTCAGAGCTTTACTTATTTTAGGGAAGTGGTGGGAAGAACATGTGCTCTTTGGATAATAATTCATCTTTCTTATAACGTTCTCCAACTCACATTGTGGTGCATATACTCTCCTACTGTGTAATAAATATTTCAGTAACATTAATTATGTTTATTTTTTAAATAAATAATAAATAGTATTAGGGATATGAGAGTACTCAAAATTTTGAGCACGAACTTTGTAATTACTTGACTCGATCATATCATTTTCTCAAGCTTGAAAAATTAAAGTTTTTTTGGGGTGAAAAAGTGCATATTACAATTTTGTCCTGAAGAATACAAGAAAGAAAGCCTTGTTTTATATGCACCATAAAATAAACGACTACTGGCCAGATGGCAGGCAAAGTTTAGGAATTTTCCATTGGTGTATATACCGAATTATTATCGCTTTGTGTGCATTCAGAAACATTTGCTACAGCTTCGTGCCACCTTTTATGCATACGTGAAAGAAAATGTGAGCATTACCTATTTGTAGAGTCCCGGAAAATTTGCAAATGCGAAATATCCATTATAAAATTTGGAAAGTTGCACTATTCACTATAAAAAGCTCAATTATGATTTAGTGATAAATGCACCAAATTCTTCACAAATGTCTTTCACTGCGTTAGTTTTCAACGTATATAAAAGATTGATATTTTTTAAATTAAAAATACTTTCGGACAGTCTTTCTATTGACAGAATACATAACGTAAATAATTGCCTTTTTCGGATGCAAAGATATGAGACATGCAAGCAGCACTCAACCCAAAATGGCTCGCCACATTGAACCTAGCGCTAGCAGTGTCGGTTTTGATGAAAAATGTGTATATAATGAACGTGTGCATAGCGAAACGGTTCAAAGTCATTGTGTAACATGTTGTGTATCTTCGGAATGAAGATGTGTAGGAAATTGTGCGATTTTATGTTGTGCTGTGTAGGAACATCTTCGACGTGTAGCTGTGAAGCCAATAGCACGTTTTTATTTTGTGTCGTGTACGTAAAGCCAATATAATTAAAGGAGCACAGAAAAATGAGTATTTTTTTGAAAATACTGTACAATATTAGAGTTTAAAATTTGATATGGGAATAATTTAATGGGCATTTTAATATGGTTCAGGTAATTCATTAAACTGCATTATTAAATAATCTTAGTAAGAAAATGCTGTAATTGTTTCATGTACATTTGTGTGAAGTAGGCTGAGAGTAATTTTATAGTGACAGTTTTATTAACAATTGTAGAAACTCGCTCAAGTTCGAATCAAAAGATCAAAACTTTTTTAAATACTCGGCTCGACTCAAACAAAATTTCAGTGCTCGCACATCCCTAAATATTATATTAAAATGTTATTTAATTCGCAAGACATTATTTAAATGTAGCCCATGTTTTGTTTTATGTGTAAAGTTGTAGATGCAAGTGTAGGTAACCTGCTTTTTGATTTATTTGGTACATATGTTACTTATAATCTGAGTTCACTATACATTTCCAGCAAGTGTTTTTTTTATAAGTGTGCATTTATGAATGTGTGTGTGTAAATGTATGTGCACGTATGTATGTTATTTTGAAGTGCAATTTTTGTAATCCAGAATTGTGGGCGTTAGGTTACCTGAAAGATAACCCCCCCTCTTTTTTTTTTTTTTTTTTTTTTTTTTTTTGTATTTTAATAAATTTTTTTTTAGGGATGTCAAAATGTCAATTTTTCTCTATTCCTATTCTCAATTCCAACTGCAAACCATTTATTTCGATTCCACCTTAATTCTGGTACCATAAACTAAGATATAGTGATTATCAGCATGTGTATTCTTTAGAAATTTGGTTTTATAGGTCAAATTAGAAACACAAATATGAAGACAGGAAAGACTTTCTAGTCTGCTAAGTGAAGTTAATTTCCTATATTTATATAACATTCAGACTTATCTAATTAGGCCTAACAAGTTCATATCGGTATTTTTGATGAATATATGATTTATTTGAAATGAATATAGATACATTATAATACAAAAAAATTAAATAAAAGTTCTCAACTTCTCAATGCAATATTTTAGGTCAACTTATGAAACTCACCAATATGTACACAAATTTTTATGCTATTCAGTAATGAAACTGAAATATAAGTAACCTGTAATTAGCATTGCTAAATGAAAATGCTTCTACCAGACATTTTAAGATGCAGGGACACTGGATGACTTGCTGCTACATGCATATTTGCCTAAAAGATCTTCTGAATAATAATTATTGGCAATTTTCTTGTACTCATCATGTTTACTTAAGTGTTTTCTTATGTTACTAGTTGTACGACTAACCCCACCTCGTGAAATTTTTGCCGAACACAAACTGCAAAATGAGTAATTTGCATCATTTACGTAAACTGAAAAATAATTCCACACGTCATTTGACATTTTCCCCACGTCTATGTAAATAAATTCAACACATTGAAAACTTTAACACTACGTACTTTTAGGAAAAAAGACGGATATTTAATATTTTGGTAAAGGCAAACATGAAAAAAAAATTGCTTTCAATTTTGACTACATCAAAAACGAAAATGTTACAAACATGAAATATGCATGGTACGAAAAATGTACCTGTTCTTTATCTAATATACTATTAAATAATAGGTAAACAAAATCAAAACTCCGATAAATAATACCAGGAATTCTGGTATTATTAAGGATCCTGGATTAGGATCTTTTTGCTCCCACTACTAATAAGTATCGCGCAACAGACTAAAAGCCAATGCATGTTCCGCGCCAGTGACCTGGAACTCTAGGAGCTTGCTGCTAGCGAGGGTTCTTATCTACAAACCACATCTGGTTGCAGACAGACGCCGACTTCTGGTTCACACCTTATCAAATAACGCTGATAGCAACACTTACGCGCAACAAAGTGCTTTCTCCAACAGTATCCTTGTGTGCGGCAGTTGTCTTTCATCCGTGACTGCCAGTTTGCTTTAGTGTTTTGTCTACATGGACATTTATAGGGTTTAGATATTGTGCGGTAGATTTCCACATGCGTTTGTAGCATTCTTGCAACATTATACACGTACTGAATCATGTCAGAAAGTACGCAAAAAGAAAACAATTGCAGTTTTCCCATTAAAGCCGTGCCACACAGCACATAGTGACGTCGGAGTGAAGTGAGGCAGCCAAATACTGATAGTAACAGTTTGCCACATGGCAGCCATCAAGATAAGTAAGACTCGTTTACCGCGAATTTTGATTATCTGACTACCTCTTTCCCTTTATTATCATTGATAATCGAAGTTCTACTGTATTATCTTAATTCTTTCATAGTTGAACCATTATTGAATTCTTAATTCCGATCAATGCATGCGAGTTCGTTACAGGTTCAGTCTATTTGGAAAACCAAAGACCTGTTGCTGTGCAACACAATCTCAAAAAATTATGTGAAATTGAATGAGGATTTTCAACAATTAACTGTTTGATTCTCGATTCATCAATACCTGTAATAGTCGAGGGTATTGAGGTATCGAGGAATTGACTTTGACATCCCTAGTTGTTTTGCTACTGGTTAGTCTTACTCTGCAAAATTGTTACTTCTGTAGCTCGGATGGCATTCCCATTAAAATAGTTGTCAAAAGTATTGCTAAAGTAGCTCACAATACATGAGAGATGCTATGTGCTTGCGTAATTTTTAATTCGTAAGAGCTAAATTAAATATTACTTATAAGCAGTTGTAGATTATTTTTTACTGTAGTGGAACAGTGCGATTGGAACCTACTATATTTTGGTTTCTTGAATGTGTGGGAGTACCAAGTACAAAGGCTTTAAATGGGAAATACTGTGTAAATGCAGGTTGGTGATATTTCGGTATTAAACCAAGCAGTTGGTACTCTGGGTGTTTGTTAGGTGTAGAGCTACTGGAGTGTCGGCCACTATAACAAATATTATTATAGTCATAGCTTTAGTGTTCTATGCTGTCATCTTTATTCGCTTAAATTTAATGCAACATATATTGACATTATTTAGTAATATTAGATGTACAGTATTTCAGTGGCTATACCATTCCATTAATGGTACATTGGCACAGACTTTTATAGGTAAGCTGATTGTAATTTTTTTCTTCCGAAGAGTGATTTTGTTTTATTATCGTAGTTTTATATTGCTTGCATACATTTTTTATGCTTAATTAGTTTTTTTTTAATGCTTGTTGCCTAAAATTTTGTTTTTCAAAGTTATGCCCAAATAGAAATTTCACTTTTTATATTTGCTTCTGTAGTGGATATTCACGATTAATTAAATAATTACAGTACATATTTATATAATATATTATATTGAATTTTTTTAAATTATATAACTTTATAGATAGCTACTTAAAGCATTTTTTGTATACAGTAATTTAATTCTAAAACAAAGAAATACATTTTGTAATTTTTAAGCTGTAAAAATGTTGTATATTTTAAAGAAAGGACTTTTAATAACCTGTTCATGCTCTGAACACAATTCAGTAGTATGTGGGTAGGTGATACGTTGGTGTCATAAGATTGTGATGCATGACAAAATGTTATTGCAATTTTGTTTTTAGCATAGATAATTAAAACATCATTGTCTAATTACATATATATGTACATGCAAATGGGCTGAAATTGTGAATTGAACCTTACAGCTGCACAAGTTTCATCATCGTCCTCCCCCTCCTTTCACCCAATTTTATTATATTTGGCATTAAAAGTTTTTTTCTGGGTGCAACTGTTGCTTGGACGCTATGCTGGAGAAGTTACTACTGGTTTCTCTCAAATACTTGTGTTTTTCCTGTGTTGCCTATCCCTGCAACTCAACCATTATTCTTGGTGCGCAAGAGATTAATTATGGATTTTCTTTCTTCCAGTGTAAGACTTAAGTATCAGGAATGCCATGTATGTAGTGTTTCACCAAAAACAGACTTGCTGTTGGTTACTGTTTGAGAGAGATTCAAGTAATAACTTCAAAGCAAAACTGCCTGTTCGAAGAAACAATTAGCATTATATAGAGAACACACATCATGATGCAGCTGCAGTTATAAACATTGGTTAAAGTCCATTCTGGCTTCTGTTTAGTTGTGTGCCAAATACTAGTGGTTTTGTGGTGCAATTGAAATTTACGCTAGTGGTCTTTCACACACCCTCTCTGTTGCTGCCAACTCTTCCTACACTCAATGCACTTTCCTTGCCCTCTCTTTAAAGGTGGTTTACGATAGTGACCACTCTTGAAATCAAACTATGAAAACTATCACTACCCGTAACTATATGTAAACAATGACAGTGATACTCCGTTACATTGGCAGTGAACTAATAGTAGTAGTTCCATGTTTTAATAACTGTGTAGTTGTAAATTAAAGTAAAACCTTTTTCTGCCTGCATTTCAATTTATTTTCGTAGTGTTCAAATAATGTTACAAGGATGACTAGATGCGTATCAGAGTTTGTTAGGGATGGAGGTTTTGATAAAAATAAATAACTAAATTTAATTTTCTCACACAGCTATTATGTACAGCATTAATCTATGTATATCCACGATTACTCATTACATTTCTTAGTGAGTGCAGTATTGATTTATCTCAAATCTAATTAAAGTTGTTCTCACTGTCTCTGTTATAGTGAATCAACTCATACTCAACACATGCTCAGTCTGTCCATTTTCATCATGTGAATTGTCTTTACTCATCCAGTTCAACAGTCCTGCCTGCCAGTCACATTCTTCACTGCACCTATGCATGCAACCACAGATTTTATTCCTGCTGGTCACTTCTGTCTTCATTCTTGCTCTTCTGGCTCGTCTATCGCTTAAGGTGGCACAATCCCGACTCTTGTAAACTCTCAGTTCAGCGGCCCATGACATTGGTTTAATATCAGTCGACAGATCTCAAAGGTTCTTCGCGCCCGGGTCAAGTGGAGAGAACAAGGATGATCAAAACGAGAAAATTATTTCAGCTAACTGCAGGAGTGCAGTCTGTTGAAGGTCAGGAGCATGTGAGCTGCAGAAAGTTTATTGCAGCAGAACACTGTAGCTGGCTTTTGTGATGCTGGATTTGTAAACACTGCCGGAATATCATATTACAATTCTTGCATCCACACACACTTCACTCGCTCGGGCGATGCAAAGTAGACGCACGTAACCCTGCCCCCTCGTCTGTTTGCCCTGAACAGACTGGAACATCCGTTCCTTTGTAGAGCCAGTCGGTTGAAGTGGACAACCTTCTGCTTCGTCCGAGAGCCTTGACGAGTAATTCAAAAGACCACATCATTGATCCTATTCAGAATCCAGTGAGGACCCACCCAGCATTTCTGTAGTTTCGGGCGGTACCCTTTTCCCCTTTGTGGGTTGTACAGCCATATCAGTTGTCCTTGTTGAAATACCTCTCCTGACATTATTTTGTCATACCACGTCTTCATCCTGTCGTCATTTATTCTAGGTGCTGTCAAGCAAAATCATGAATGCCAACTAGTCTGTTAGGTAATTCGGTGGTATAATAAGGGGCTGCAACCTCCTCTTGTCAGTTTGCCAAACAGCTGGTCACTAGGAAGGCGTAGCTCTCTTCCAAACAGCATCCTTGTTTAGCGTCATGTGTGTTGTGTATATTGACATGTACCAAGTTTTAGTTCAAAGTTTTGGTATTTCCCTGGTTCAGTACTGTGACATGTACATGGACTGTGGCACTCGACGGGCACACGGCTGCCACTAACTTTGTCGAATATTGTTGGATAATTTTCCCATCAAACTAAACATTTGGTCCTCCGGGTATCAGATCTTAAAATTGACCAGGGAAATTACAGTAGTTTCGTTCTGTGTTTCAGTTTTCGGTTCGTGAAAAGTGATTTCGTGCCAATGGGTCTTGTGCTTCTGCGTGGTGTTTGCAGTGTGAACTACATGATTCTTGTTTTACAAACACACACTACATGCATTGCTTTGAATTTGTTTGAGATTCAAAAAAAAAATTTTTTTGTTTGAGAAAGTGAGGAACTGGAACAGGAAATGTGTAAAAATCAGAATATGTTTGTTTACCAAGTGGATGCTGTGGTTCGTGAATAATGTGAACTACAGTCAGTTTCAATAATTATGTACATCAAAAAGTGAAGATATAACAAGTGCTGGTTGACATTATTAGTAGATCTTCGTATGATACAAGGTTAAATTACTCTGGGCATTGTCGTTCATGTGCATTTTGAGGTTAATTGCAACGCACAGTTATGAAAACAGATTCCAAAATAGGTGCTGCTTGCCTATGGTTGAATTGTGCCGAAAAGAATGTACAAAGAGCTTCTGCCTTAGGCGAAAAGGCACTAACAGACCCTTCGCAAATTAAATTATTCCAGAGGATCTGGAAAACATTAGCAAAAGTTTTGATATTCACTTAACCATTTTAGCAGTTGTAAAAGAAATAAATTACCTTAATGTAGACGTTCATCGTAAACATCTGGATGAGTGCAATGATTTGTATTACAACACAATTGCCATTGCAGAGTCCTTGTCTCGGTCATTTGTGGAGCAAAAATACAATCATCAAGGTCTACATAGAGGGTAACGCTTCCTTTGATAAAGCTGCCAACATTCTGTGCTGATATTGGGCAGTGGCAGAACTTCGCTAATTTATTTGATATAGTGATTGCTCAAAACTATTCGTTAAAGAATGTGGAAAATCTGTCATATTTGAAGTAGTCTGTGTTAGGGGAATCACAGTCATTAATACAGTCTTTTCCTTTTACGCTAGATAGCCATGAGGTAGCTTGGACCTACTTGGGAAACTGTACAACAATAGGCATCTTATAGTCTCATGATATTGATGCACAGGTTAATGCACCTCGCACAACCACATGTAACCCTTCAAGTCTACTGCAGTTGTTATCCACAATTCATGACCACATGGCTGCATTAAAGGTTTTGTATTTGTCGGTTGAAAATTGGGATCCACTTTTGTTACATCTGTTTGAAGGGAAGCTGGACCTGAACTTGAACCTTAGAAAGGAATGAAACGGGAGCTCACAATTGTTGATCCAACAACATTGCCCACACTCGCTCAGTTCCTTACTTTCCTTGAAGGTCATCAACGTATGGTTGAATCTTTGACTGAAGGGCAGAAGTACAAGAATTCACAGTTCACTCATTCACGTCGCAGTCACGACTATATTCAGTATTAATATTTTGTTCGTTAATTTTCATTTCTTTAGAGGGTAGTCAGCATTAAATGTTTATTAAACAAAAGTAGTAAGTAAAATTATCCTGGTTGCCTTTCGTTTTGCCATGGCTGATTGGCGGAGAGATGTCATGGTCAGACGACAGCCAATTGGAGGATAGGAGATAACGTAAGTAAGGCAGATGTAAAATAAAACTAATTTTTTCTTTATAACAATTCTCACCACCTCCAAAGATGGATGTGGTTATTTACAAGATTTTTTAATGATACAATAATCAAGAAGATATGTGAATTTTATTAAACTAATAGCAGTAAAATTTTTTTTTAAATGTAAATGTGTAATATCTGAGGATGTAAAGAACATTGAATTTTATTTTATTTGAGAAGATTGATGAATAATTTGTTGAATGTGCTAAAAAGGAAGATTTTTAAAATTAAAAAAAAATATATATTTTGAAGCTGAGAAATTTTTCATATGTAATTTAATTGAAAATGCTGCCTAACTTGGTAATGGTAATTTGTGAAATTTCTGAAATGTAACAGTATCAAATGCCTCAGGAAATCACATAAATTGAACTTTCCCTTAAAGACAAACTGCCGCCAGTGTAACTTTGAGACAACATACCCTGTTCAATTTGAAAAGGACATTTCCTCTGAAACTAAAGAACTATCAGGTAGTGCAAATAGAGAGAGCACTGAGAGTGGAAGCAGTAACTTGACGCCTGCTTTTACCCTCGTAGGCTTGGCAGGGATGTCATTTGTTTTGTTGGCAACAGCTCTTGTTGGTGTAAAAGGTCAAACTGGTAATAGTCACACAGTTAGTGTTTCTAGATTTAGGCAGCCAAACAAATTTCATTACTAGTAGCTGTTTGCAGAAACTTGGGTTGCCCTGGCAGAAATATTTGAGAACCATAATTGTTCTTTCAGGGCCACCAGTGACTGACTTAAAGAGTTGATGATCCCGCTCACCAATTTGGAGCTGACTTGCTGGTTTTGAAATAAAATTAGTGGAATGTTACCCAACAATAATTACCAACCAATCATTGAAAACATTCAGAGAACCTACGTTTGGCAGACCTCAACTTTGGAATTGTGTGCTGGGCCCATAACCGAGGTCCGTGGATCTAAACAATGCTCTGCTACCACTTAATATGGAGCCACCTCTCAGTGCCCAGGTTAAGAGCCCAAAAGAGAACAGCCAAGGAAATTTCCTTTTGGGAAAAATGTCCAAACTGAAGGACTCTCAACTTTGTGCCAAGGCGCCCCAGAGAACATGGAAAGAAAAGTAATTCTCCGCTCAAGTGCAACTCTTTTTTGGTGTTGTGAATAAATAAGTTATATCAAACACAGCGCCCAGCCCAAAATAAATTTACTCACCTCCTTGCTGCTAATTGGGGCACTCCTATGTAAAACCAACAACATTATAGCATTACACAAATAAAATAATTATTGGTTTAGTTATCAAGTTATGAAGGTAAAAAAAAAAACAATGACTTGTGAAAGTTGACAAGAAAAAAGAATTACAGAAATCCAACGAACCATCACTGCACAAAAATGAAAATTAACAACAGTTTTTTGTTAGTTGCCTTATTACAGTACAGGTGTTGCTCTCTATCGCAGCGGCAAACAAAATACCACAAGTTTTAGACACCACTGAATATTGCCGAAATAATATTATTTTGTATCAAGGTCGTTTGTGGCATTTACAAACCAATAAAAAAGTAAACAAGATTAATAGGTTTACAAATTTATAGTCTGCTCAGTATTAAGAGGAATAAAGAAATTAAAAATTAGTTTCACACAAATTAAAAATACTATTAAACAAAAGTAGTGTCCCGAACAGTAACAAGGAAGCAAAATAAAAACGGGCTTTGCAAGACAAGCTTAAATCACTAGAAAAGCAATATAAGAGGAAAAAAATAGTAGAGAGAGGGAACATGCAGTAGCATGGCACATCGCCCTATTGATTTGTTGGTTTGAGCCAAACTGTTTCTACTAATACTGATGAGCTTTCGCAGTGAAGGGATTCCAAGACCATCAGTCACCATGAATTCTCTGTTTGGTAGGCTTGTTATGGGAAGGATGGTCTTTAAAACTGTAGAACCCTAGTCACAACACGTTATGTGTCTTCATGCTATTTCATCACTTGATGAAACCATGAAGATGTTTTGGCAGTTGGAGGAATTGCCCAATGCTGCTCCTCTTACCCCAGATTAGAAACGATGTTAAACAATATTTGAGCAAACTCGTCAGCGAACTACAGATGGAAGGTACAAGGTATGCCTTCCATTCAGGTCAGCAAAGCCGGAGCTAGAAAGTTCTAGACCTCGAGCTCTAACTAGACTACATCTGCTGGAGAAAATATTTTGTTGAAACCCTGAGCTTAAGCAGATTATGCAGAATTTATGGCAGATCATATCGTTACTGGCCACATGGAAAAGGTATCTGAGGATGCAACAGATTGTTTCTTAACTGTATACATCCCCCACCACTGTGCCTTGAAGCCTGATAGTGAAACCACCAAGCTTCAAGTTGTATTTGATGCTTCAGCCAAAACTTCATCAGGTGCTTCACTGAATGACATATTGCTGCCAGGCCAAAAATTGCAGTGTGAGATAAGTGATTTTATTTTGTGGTTCCATCTGCATCATACTGTGTTCACTGCGAACATTCTGAAAATGTACAGACAGGTATTCATGCTGAGCATCAAGATTTTCATAGAATTCTATGGCGTTCAGATAGTCTATTCAAGAGTATCATTTGAAAATGGTAACCTACGGGGTAGCATCTGCTCAGTTTCTTTCTTGTCCTTTGTACTTTTCGACAACTTGCAAAGGATGAAGGCCACAACACCTTCAGAAATTTGCTAACAGCCAGATGAACATACCACCTTGGAGATTTAAGGACAGCAGTGGAATCCTAGTGTTCACCAGTTTTCATATAGTGTGCAATCTCAGAGTAAAGCAGCTACTAAACGGGAAATTCTCTGTGATTTGTCAAGAATATTTGACCCATTGTGTTGGTGGCCCCCGCTGCTGTTGCTGATGAAGAGTTTCATTCAAAAACTATGGATCCATGGTGCAGAGTGATATAGAAAACTTCCTGTTGCTTTTTGCACAAAATGGTTACAGCTCAAGAAAGAGTGTTCACTGCTGGAAGGAATTAATGTGCCCAGAGGAAATCTAGTGACCGCTACTGACTGTCAATGGAACTCCATGGTGGGTTATGCTGCAGTAGTGTATTTAAGAGTTGTGCATCAGGATGGTTCGGTGCCCATGGATTTGGTCATGGGGCTGACTAAGGTGGCACGTATCAAACTGGTTTCGCTTCCAAGGCTTGAATTGTGTGCAGTATTACTGCTGGCAAAACACTTTATGTCCTAACTGTCTTTGGGTTGACGCTTAAGGTAGAAAATGTGTTTGCCTGGACTGACTCCACTGTAACACTGGCATGGATTCGTTCATTTGTAGCCAACAGGGTTGGAAAAATCCAGACGACCCCCCCCCCCCCCCCTATTTTCCCTTCTCCCAGAATGGTTGCACCATGTGCCATCAGAGCAAAATCCTGCACACTGTGCTTCAAGGGCCGTCCTCTGGTGGAAGGGACCTACGTGGCTGCAGGAGACTAAGGATGCCTGGCCAAAACACAGTGAATGGTTGGTGGAATTAGAATGTGACTTACTGGTTGAAGGATGCATTGCAACTTCCAGTCTAATGGCTGGAGTTGTTCAGCAAATTGATTGTTCACTGCTGCACTGATTTTCATGTCTTCACAAGATCAAGAGAATTACGACTTATTGCTTGCAATTTATGAAACCACAGTTGGAAAAACCTACTCAAGGTTCCTCATTGTGGATTGATGAGCTACAGACAGCCCTAATCTCTGGGTGAAAAAAACTTTACAGGTACACTTTGCATCAGAATTGTCAGCCCTTGAGAAAGAAAAGTGTCCAGATACCCTCAAAGTTAAACCAATTTCTTGACTGGGAAGAAATTTGAGTTGGTAGGAGGTTGCATGCATCAGATGTGCTACATCAGAAACATTCTACACTTCTCCCAAAACAGTCTCTTTTAACTGAGTTGATTATTGACCAACTACACAGATATTTGCTCCATCCTGGTCTGCAACACTTATCAGTACTCCAGCAAAATTTCTGAATCGTCAATGGCAGAAATGTAGTGAGATGCAGGCTGCACTTATGCATGATATGTTTTCGCTGTTGGCCACAATCAATGCCAAGAATGGGAAATCTTCCAGCTTAAAGTCACTCAGACCAAGCCTTCTCTGAAAACCGGAATGGATTATGGTGATCCATTTACCATTGCAATGGTCAGTCAGGCAACCTAGGACATATAAGGCATAAATCTGTTTGTCTTGCCACAAAAGCACTCCATTTAGAATTGGTGTTGTCTGTCATTACTGATGCATTTCTGGCTGCACTACGAAGGTTCGTGGCACATTGTGAGTGGTAAGATCTCTTCAGTGACTGTGGGGCAAACTTTGTTGGTGACAGCAACCAGCTGAAAGAATTGTATAGTACTTTCCTTCTCAGCACAAGCAAAGATGAGACTTTCAAACAAGCATTGTGCAGGCAACGAATCACTTGACACTTCAACCCACCTGGAGCCCCTCATTCAGAGGAGTGTAGGAAGCTGGTGTCAAGGCAGTCAAGTCACATCTAACCAAGGTTGTTGGGAAGCAATTGCTGAGTTATGAGGAGTTCTACACCCTAATGGAGCCAGTCTTCAACTCGTGACCATTGTGTGCTCTGTCTACAGATACATTGGAGCTCCAGGTTTTGACCCCAAGCCATTTTTAGAATTAAATCCACCTTAGATACTCCCAGAAGAGGATGTGACTAAAGTTACAGCTAATCTTTCAAAGTAGACATTTCTGCTGCAACTTCATCAATCCTTTTGGTCATTTGGCTCAAGGATTAGCTTCATCAGCTGCAAGTTCAGGCCAAGTGAACGAAAGATTCACCTAACCTGCAAATGGGCACACTTATCATTGTTCAAGAGTCTAACATGCCAATTATGAACTGGCATCTGGGTTGTGTTGTGAAAACATTCCCTGCCCGTGATGGTATCGTGTGGGGCTCAGGTGATCGCCTCATCAGAGACCATTACCAGACCAGTTGTGAAGCTATACCCCTCGCCAGAGTTGAAACATAATATTTCAAGGCGGGCAGGATGTTTAGCGTCAAGTATGTTGTGTTTGTTGACGTGTACCAAGTTTTAGTTTAAAGTTTTTGTATTTGTTGGGTAAAGTGCTGCAATCAGTTGTTGTTTCAAGATAGTGTTCTAAGTATCAACGGGGGCACAGCCACTATAAACTTTGTCGAATATTGCTGGGTAATCTTACCATCCAATTAAACAATCCTTGATGGTGTTACCCTTGTGAACTTTTGAACTGCTGAGCGGTAAGGAAGGAGAAACGCTGACACCTTTGAATCCCAGTTCTTTTGGTTGTCTGCCACAAAGATTGACAAGAGTGTAGTTAAGCCTCTCAACCATTCCATATGACTGAGGGTGTAAGGCAGTAGTTGGTCTTTTTCATCCTCAGTATCTTTGTTACCTCCTGGAACACTGCAACTTCAAAGTTTCTTCCCTGATCGCAGTGGAGTTCTAGTGGCATTCCAAATTTCGTAGTCATGCTGTCAGTGCATTGGTCACAGTACATGCTTCTTGGTTTGGGAGAGGAATTACCTTAAGCCATTTAGTAATTTTGGGCCACCAGGAGATAGATTGCCTCTGTCACAAGCAAGAGGCCCAGAATATCTACTGCCATCCTTTCGAATGGGACTGCAACATTGTATTTCTGGAGGCGACCTTGCCCGCTGGTCCGTGGACCCTTCCTCGTAGTGCAGGTATCGCACAATCGGCATCACTTCTCAACATCCTCCAGACAATGAAGCCAGTATAATATGTCTAATTCTGTCAAGTGTCTTACTGACACAAAAGTGATCATTACTGTCCCAGTTTCTCTAAGGCATTCCATTCTTCAGTATGAGGGAATTCCATTGTGCTCAGTATACTTTGACTGCTGCACTCAGGCTAGATATTTCTGCTCATTGTGGCCAATAGCCAGCTTCTTTCTACTGTAATAATGGCTGCAAAGTGGGATTATTCAACTGATTTTCCTAATTCGCTCATCACTTCAGGTAGGTGACCCATCACAAGATAAAGAACCTTGAATTCTTGTCCTCCATACCTTCTGCGATTCACCGCTCCTTTCTTCCTGGAATTTGCAATGATGACAAAATGGCTCACTTTACCTCCTAGCCAGTGCATCTGCATTACTTTGAAGGTGTCAAGATTTGTACTGTATTAAGTCATATTCTTGAAGATGGTATATCCATAGGGTTATTTCACCTGAAAGTTGGAGTGCTCTTGAAATTTAGTAGCCAGCATAATGAAGCATGGTAGATTCTTAGAATATAATGTCTGTCATAAAGGTGGGGTTGGAAGTGTGAAATTGCCTTCACCATAGCCAGACGCTCCCTGCATGTAACACAGTAAATTCTCTCAGGCTTACGCCATACCTTACTAAAGTATTCTAGTTTTCTTTCCTTCCCATCTTGAACTTGAGATAACACAGCTCCAATGCCTACATCTGTAGCATCAGTGTCCTAAATGAGTACAACCTCACTTTTCGGGAAACCCAGGACTGGTGGAGATAGCAGAATTTCCTTTAGTTTATTAAAATCATCTTCACACTCTGTGGTCCGAAAAAATTTCTGTTTCCCCTCAGTCAGTTCATGTAGTGGCTTGAAGATTGTGGCAAACCCAGGTACAAATTAACAGCCACATAAACTAAAAAAAAACTCAGCACTTCTGTGTTTTTTTTTTTTTTTTTCAGTTGGTGTCGCCCAATTTGTTATTGCTTTGGTCTTCTTAGGGTATGTTCCAATTCCATGGGCTGATACTACATGTCCCAAGAAGTTAATTTTATTTTGGAAAAGGTGGTACTTCTTGGAAACTACAGGCAGTCCTCGACTTTCATAAATTCGAGATGCATACAATTCACTCTTTCATACACGACATATTATCACCTCTAAATCAACTTTCATACGACAGATTTGGTCTTTCATACATCTAGCAACCTACCGACATATTGATATAGCACTGTTAGTGGTCACTATCACGGCCTGCTATGTTTTCCTGCCTTCGTGGATCATATGTTATGAATGTTTAGATATGGCCGTCATATTGGCACAATACAAATTATTACTTCTGTTAAAATAACATACGAACCTGTGAAAAACTTTAACATAGTTTTTACAACATACAAAATAAAATTTTGCATTTTCAAAACAATTTTACAGAAAGTAAGAAGCATATTTCACTACTTTAATTATTCACCTAATACTTACAATCAAATACGTATACAGGTGTTAAAATTCGAGCAATATTTATTTGTGATTTTCAATGGAATACTTGTTATAAATAACATGTTTATCAATTAAATATATTATCTTTCTGCCTAAATTATTTATTTATTTATTTTTTATAAATTTAGTTGTAACTTTGGAACATAACCCCTCTTATTACATGCATATATTTGATTCAACTTTCATACAATTCAACTTTCACACACATTTTCAGGAACACATTATGTATGAAAGTAGAGGACTGCCTGTAATTTCAAGTTGGCTGCGGTTACTTACTGGAATACAGCATCCAAGCATAATAGATGCTCTTCACATGTCCTTTATCACATCATCTAGATAAACTTGACATATATCTGAAGGCAGGACTTTCTCCATCAGATATTTGAAGGTGCAGGGGCATTACACAGCCTAAAAGGCATAAATTTTAACTGCCAGGTTCCTTTCCCTTGGACACAAAGTGCAGTCTTTCTCTTGGTCCTCTTGGAGCCACCTCACACTGCCAGTACCCACTCAAGTCCATAGTAGAAAACCATTGCAAACCTGCTAGGCTGTTCAGTGTGGACAAGTCTTTCTGTGTTACATAATCTACATAAAATCTAAGTTATCTTGTTAACAAGAGCAATTGGGGATGACCATGGACTAACTGATGGTTTTATTACATCTGGACTCTACATTTCCTTTAGAATTCCCTCCACTGACCAATGCAAAGTTAGTGGTAGTTGCTTTGGTAGCTACTTTACATATTATATTGCTCTTAACATTTGTACATCCTGCTGAAACTTTTAGAGCAGTAGATACATGTATTGCTGAAAAGTTGTCATGTTCGAAACCAAAGCAGTCCTCAACTTCAATGTCTGGGAACCAGGATTTACTCAGTGTCTTGTTGGTTTTCATCATGTACCAGGCCTTTGACACTTCATAAATTGTATGTAACAATGAAAACTGCTTCAATAATATTTTGAGGTCTCTATTCATCGATGTGTTTCTGGAGAAAGCTTCTGTTGTATAGTCATTTCACTGTTGCAATGAAACTTTGGTCCATGGGTTGAGGCCGTGAGGTGGTAAGTATTTCACAAATATTTGACAGTCATCAGATCTGAGGGTACCTGCAGCTGGGTGGGAGGGTGCATTATCTAGCAGGAGCACTGCTTTTTCCAGCAGACTTTAAAGTGCTCCTGAACCTGTAGTACAAAGTGGTGGTCAAATCAACTTTTCAATATTGTACTATCGATTCATGCCCCTTTCTGGTTAAAATAAGCCACTGACAAGTTTGATTTTACTGTCCCTTTAAAGGACTGTGGCTTCTTTGTTTGCCAATAACACATAGTTTAATGTCTCCACCTACTTGGAGCTCATACTTTTCAATTTTTACGATTTGCCCTTAAAACACACATAAATGCAAGGTCTTTTAAAGTTTCATGGCAGCGTGGAATGTTTTTACTGGTTTTAAAAGTTTCCATTATAAAAAATATTTTCAAGAGTATTTGAGTCAGTCTTCAGTACGACATGTTGTTACTAGGGATCTAAACATATGTTTTAACTAGGGATCTAAACATATGTTTTAAAGTCCACGGAAGAATGGTTTTTGAAAGATGTAGCCATTCGTCTGCAGTTATTTTTCATGTAGTATGGCTTGTCTACCAGATAATTAGTGAAGATACACAAAACTACTTGCCAGTTTTTGGAAGCTTTATCAAGGTGAGGTATTGTTGGCTTCTTCAGCTTCCACCGTGCACTAAGTTGGATATAGAGATTTGCTTCACTTTTAAGGAAAGTGGAAATAAAACAGTGGTAGAATCATGCAAATAATAGAATGCAGTTCTTGGTTCCACTCCATCCCTAGTAGCGAGTACTCTGCTTGAAGCTGGATAGATGTTTCTGTAGTTCCCATGCTGGGTTAGTTAGTCTATTTGTTGGTTACCTTGCTTGGAAGAATCATCAGAATTGTTGAACTTTTAAAACTATTTGCACTTATTTATTGTCAGAGCCAGTTTAACTCGTGGTAGTTAATACGACGAGAACTTGTTCAGTGCCTGTGGGTAGCTAGCATCGAGGGATTGAAAGGACCACTTGAGTACGTGTGCTCTTAAACCCCAACTGAAAACTAACATAAGGAATAGAGGTATTTGTAATGTTAATACTGGGATGAATTCCTAAGCACATTCCAGAAGCTGCAATATCCCACCTTTGTATACAACTTTTTCTCCTTTTCTGCTTTCCGTTTTTTTTTTTCCCCCGCCCTCTTATCTTCTTTGCTTTTCCTGCTTTTTCCCCTCTTCTCTAATCTTTGCTTTTTC